>OY728138.1:488674304-489274304 GCA_963277665.1 Viscum album | reverse complement strand
TTATGAAAATATGTCATATTTTGGCATTAACGAACAAATATACGAGTTGTATTATTCAACATTTCAAGTTTCTCTTTTTTATTTAAAATGTATTGACAATATCAATGGTATGAATGATGATGAAATGGGTATTGTGAAGGTGAATTTTAGTGTGTAAGGGGAAAAAGATAATCCATTTGTAATGGAATCACAACCAGTACTAGTACTTTATGTCTCTAATCCAACAAACAAGAATTGTTCGAGTGTCCTCCTGGTGACTAAATTTTTTTTGAGTCAAATTAATATTCAATCGAGGATGGACCTTTCATTGGGACATCACAATCATCTTATATTGGTCCCAATATAGACAATTTCTTGTACATTATAGGGGACCACAAATAGAAGATTGGGATTCTCAATAGAGGTACCAAATCCTTGAAACAATTTAAATAAAAATGGTTCAATGAGAAGGTAAATTTTTTAATATATTATGTTTTTCCTCACAACATTATATTTTCTCTACTCCATTACTATAATCTAAATTAAAATTTTGAGTACTCATGTAGAAAATGTCTTCTGCACATGATGGAAGAACAAACTAGAATGAAGGAAACCCTTTGGAAATATGTAAAGGGAATGTTAAGATATACATTATATATTTTACTGAAAAATTATATATTGAAATTTGTTTTAATATTCATTATTCCTTTTAGATTTTGTTTATTTTATAAGATTTATATCCATGTGTCATGCCTTTGTAGGAAGATCAATGATTCTATCTGTGTTCAATCATAGAGGTAATCTTGATGTTTACATAATAAAATCATTTTCTATAGAATTTATTTATTTTTTCTTATTTATGTTTTATTTATTTATTTTTAGTATTATTCAGATAAAAAAATATTATACAAGAGGATTTGTTTTGTTCGAGTTGGGGTTCTCTATCAAAATTTCATGCTTCTTCTCCCTCAAAACCTTTTCACACCTATAGTGGTTCCTTTATTACTTTCTTTTAATTCACCTCCACTACCTTTGTTGGAAGAGAAATGACACTTTCTTTACTAAACTATAGTGGTAATATTGATGTTTCCATAGTAAAATCATTTTCCAAAAAAATTAATGTATTGTTTCATATTTATGTTTAATTTGTTTCTTTTTAGTATTACTCACATAATAAATGTTTTCTTATATAGGTTGATTATTATTTTTTGATTTGGGGTTCTCTATATAACTTACATGCTTCTTCTCCCTTAAACCATTTTCACCCATGTAGTGGTCCGTTTATCACCTTCTTTCAAGTAACCTTAACTACCTTTGTAGGAAGAGCAACAATGCTACCTATTCTCAATTAAAGAGTTAATCTTGATGCTTTCATAGTAAAATCATTTTCCAAAGAATTAATGTATTGTTTTATATTAATTTTTAATTCATTTATTTTTATTATTTATCATATAATAAATTTTTTCTTATACAGGTGTATTATTTTGTTAGATTTGGGATACTTTTTTCCATTATCATGCTTTTTCTCCTTTGAAACCTTTTCTTCCCTAGAGTGTTGCATTTATCCATTTCTTTCAAGTTACCTCCAATGCCTTTTTAGGAAGAGAAATGACGGTAACTCTTCTCAATTATAGAGGTAATCTTTATGTTTTCCCAGTAAAATCATTATACATATAATTAATGTATTGTTTCATATTTATGTTTAGTTTACTTATTTTTAATATTACTAACATAATAAATGTTTTCTTATACTGGTGGATTTTTTTTTCAAGTTGTGGTGCATTGTAAAACTTTCATACTTCTTCACCCTTTAAATTTCATCACCCTTATAGTGGTTAATTTATCAATTTAATTCAAGTTACATCCACTGCCTTTACATTAAGAGAAAAAAATAACTCTTCTCAATTATAGAGGTAATATTAATGTTTTCATAGTAAAATCATTGTCCATAAAAATAGTGTATATTTTCATATTTTTCATTAATTTTTTTTAGTATTACTAACATAATAATTATTTTCTTATACATGTGGAATATGTTTTTCTATTTGATGGGGTTTTTTTGAATATTCTCATTCAGTGTTGGTAGTTTAACAAATAAAGTCAATGGAAATCAGGGTAACATTAACAGTTAGGATATTTTTGAGACTTTTGGATGTATAAGAATTATCCACAACTCAATCCAACACACAATGTGACTGGTATGTCTCTAAGTACTTATTTATATTTTAAATTGACATTAATTTTTGTAAAAAAGACAACTAACTCAATGTTTCTGTTATGAGTTTAAAATCAACATTTGACTTTAAAAGGTTTCACACCCTAAAAACTGAGAAAATACACTCAGATTTTCTTGATAAATAAGGGAATGATTCATAGATCATTTTTGATGTGTAGGAATCAGTCTCAAGTAAAACAAATATATTATGTGATTCAAATGAGCCAAAGTGCAGTTTCATATTTAAAATGAAATTTTAGTAAAAAATAAAAGTGACTTATGTAAAACCAAGAAAAACATTCAAATTTTTTATACTTTAGGAAAATAATCGATAAGTGGTTTGGAACGTGTAAAAATCAATCGCACCTCAATCCAATGCACGGTGTAACTGTTATAACTCTAAGTACATCTTTATTTAAAATTGACATCAATTTTAGTAAAAAAACAGATTGAACTTCTCAAAACCAAAAAAAACATTCATATTGTTTTGATACTTTAGGAAAAGGATCCATATGTGATTTGAGACATGTATTAATTAGACGTATCTCAATCTGACAGACGGGGTGACCAATAAGACTGCAAGTGTATGTTTTTATTTAAAATTGACAACAATTTTAGTAAAAAGGCCAACTAACCTACTCAAAACTAATAAAATTCATTCAAACTATTTAAATACTTTAGGAAGATGATCCATACATCATTTTTGATGTGAAGGAATAATTCATACCTCAATCTGATGCATAGTGTGAATAGTATGACTCCAAGTGCGTATTTTTATTTAAAATTGATATCAATTTTAGTAAAATTATAACTTTTTGTTAATTTATTTTATTATATTATTACTAAAATAAGAATTGTTTTCTTATATAGGTGCATTTTTTTCAAGAGCAGGGGTGGTTTGTTCAGAAATATCATGATTTAAGTCTGGATTAAAAGGAACATTGATGTTTTTTAATGTATGAATTAATTTTTATTTATGTAATTGTATGAAAAAATATTTGAAATTTATATAATATAATGTTTTTTCTTGTGTTTTTGTGATAAAGTTTCATTTAAAACATGTATTCGGACTTGTTTTTGTCGATATCTGGTGTGTCCAGTGCTGTGGTGCATTGTTACAGCACACTACAGGGGTTCTCTAGTGTGTTTTTACAACACATTGAAGTTTGACCCTTTATTAGTTCTTTTTCAACATTGATAAATGATTAATTTTACAGTGCTAAATTAAAGCTCTAATAAATGACCCCTTTATTAGTGCTTTTTTAGTGAGGATAAAAGACCTAGCCTTTAGCCAATCTTATGTAGTTAGTTTTTTTCTATCACTGGTAAAGGTGATTTATAGGGTTGTTAAAGTCCTGTTTTGTAGTATGGAGGGATTCCTCAATCCCATATCTCAGTTTATCCACCACATGGTACAAAATTCCCTAGTCCTACCCATAATTTCTTCTTCATGGTGAGAGGAACCCTTTAAATTCTTTTTTTCTCACACCATTCATCGCTCACATGAGATTGGGAATTTATGTAATGGATTTCACACATAGTCAAGCCATAAATGGTCACGATAGGCTCATCATGATCCAGAATAAAATACATTAAAATGAATACCATGAGACCTTTCCTCATGACATTAAAATTCATGTTTTTTGTCCTTTTCACAACATAACTTTGCACCTTCCTATGGGCCTCACATGAGAGGACCACTGTTGTTAGTGTCAGTCTCCGACCACACCTACATTAAATAACTTCATGTGACTTGATTACTAATATCACAATATACATAGAGACTCATGCATCTTCAATCCGGGGTCAAGTTGGAACAAATACAGACATTCGTCTTCTCTGTATATTGGAAAAACTTTCACAGGGTGGTTCTTCATCAAGAACTACGTATTTCATGATTCTTATTGCCATAGGATATGTAGGGACACCCAGATTTCCATCCTCAGGTCTATCCAAAATATGAATTTTCACATCAAGAAGATCACATCCTTGGATCATGACATTAAACTTCACAGTCCCTAAGAACTGAAAATGGTTTGATTCCTTTTACCATAGGATACATAGTGACACCCATATTTCCATCCTTGGGTCGAGCCACAAAACCCATTTTCATACCAGGAATCCAATATCCTCACTTCATGATATTAAACAAAATGGTCGCTTGATAACTACATGTATCTTGATTCCTATCCTAACAAGATATGTTGTGATTCCATGTTCCCCAATCTAGGGACCAGATGGAACAGTCAATGGAAATAATACCCACCTCCACACATAGGTTAACCCTTTGTAGAGAGTTTCCCATTCAAGAACTATGTGTGTCTTGATTCCTATCATCACAGAATATGTAGTGATTCTCATATCTCAAATCTTGGTTCCACCTAAAATAACTGACAAAAATTCACCCCTACTACATAGGGACCAAGTTATACAAGCTCTTTTTTCCTATGTACAAGTCAGATCAGCATATGTAGTTCTTCTGTATGCAATATATCATGCATGACTTTTCATGTCAGATCCCATTTCCTTACCACATGATGTTAAACTATAATAAAAAAACATTCTTATTGTGTGATGTTAAAATTCAAGGGAAACATTCTGATCACAAGAAAATTAAATTGAATGAAATATACATTCCCACTGCAAGGAATTAAACTATGCATTCCATCACACATTATCTTCACTTATCAAAGGACTACATGATCCTTACCTCGATCAGACAATGAATGGGATGATTCCAAAATATTTTAATCACCTTAATCCATAAATAACACTTCATGAATTGCCACTTCAAGTTTCCAAAAATCTATCATGGCCCTTGGAAAAAGATACATGGCTTCAAGCAACCTTTGTTTGGCTATGCAAGTATGACTATGGATTCTATATATGCACCTATGTTCCTATACCAAATGTGTCACTCTGAAATAAGGTATTTCTGATACACATGATCCCTAACATCACCATGGAAGAACAATGCACCTCAGTGGGTTCTGATCCATTCTCAGTATGATTGTCCCATATCATTACTCACGACATGAGAACCTCAATCCATGACTTGCAACCTTTTCATCTCCTACTCATAAGGATGATGGGGTACTCTTAACCATGGGTATCCTAATTAGGACCATATGTATCGTACCCCATATTAGGTCTATGAAATTCATGACCTTTAACTATTTACACTCTAATCAAATCACTATGAAATTAAACTCTATCCTATAATGGTTGAACTCACAATATCGTAAACTAAAATTGAAAGAGAGAGAGAGAGAGAAATTTTTAGGTTGAAAACATGCAATGGTTATCCTATGAACATTTAAGTCTTCACTCACTAAAATATTCATCTCTATATTTTAGGAAAAAAATTGGGGTGAAAATAAATAATGCATAAACCTCATAGGTCCAACTCTATTTCTCTATTAAAATACAAGTCATGCTCATTGAACAACCTAGTTTAGAAAAAAGATGAAATAGTGATTTTTCACATCTCCTAATCATGTAAATATGTTCACTAGGAGGTGACACAAATTTTAGGGTGTTTTAACCCTTCATGGATATTACACTTTCCAAAAATCACACTTCATGATATAAATGCCTTGGGTAACCATAAACCTTCCATGGACCATGGAAAAAGAATCCTGGAATCAAGGTACACTTTTCTTGACTATGAATGTATACTTATGGTTTCAGAGTATTCGCTTATAGTCATTAACCAAATTAATCACTCTGTAAAAAGGTATTTCGGATCCTTATAATCCCTGATAGCACAGTACCAGAGCATATCACCATAGTGTATTTTGGTCCATTCCTGGTAAGAATGTCCAATATATTTGTCCAGACCCAAGAACATTGTACTGTGATTCAAAATACACATAAAGAACTATCATTTTTTATTCTACATCCCTGATGTTACATCACCATACTTTGTACCCTTTCTCAAATAAGGAATGTGACACTCCAATAACGAACCTCATATGTCCCAAACCCCATGACTCGAAATGATATGGAATAGGGTTTTATCCTTTTAATTAAGATTTAAACATTTATTATGTTCCAAAACCCTTCTAAGATAGCTTTCCTTTCATTCCAAACATCATCATCTAGACATTTGAGCCTTTATGAACCTTTCATGGTCCTCAGAAATGACTAGATATCATCTTATTTTTCCATGTGATTTTCCAATATTGGATTTTCTCTAATAAGTGATGGAATATCCTACTAGAAATAATGGAGCTTCAATCCTTGTGATCCATAGAAAAACCATAGAAGAACCTAGCACCTCAAGGTGTTACAGTTCATCTTGGGTAGTTCGTTCCCATTCCATATTCGCTGACTCAAAATTTTGGGTTATGAATTATACCACCCATGCTCCAATTATCCAAGAAGAAATGGAATCCATTGTATTTCTCCCACAATTAATATTTCCCCCATAAATCTTCCTTGACACTTTGAAAATTGTTTATACACCTCTATTTGAAAATTCTACTGATGCATAAGGTATTGTTTCTTCTAACTAGATGTATCACCTCCTTGCTGGAAAGGTGAAATTATCATCGTGAACCTTAATAACACCATAAAAGAACCCAACACCATGGGGTGTATTGGGTCATTCCTGGCATGCATGAACCATATTCTAGGATCATCTATCAAGTCATAGCGGTATGACTTTAAACTGCATGGCATCATAATGACTGAGATAAAAGAATAAAAAGTAAATAAATAGAAGTTCTGAAAAAAATGACCATAAACTAATGAAATAGAAGATCCAAACTAAAACACCCTAAACTACAATGATATAAGGTCTGAGATAAAATACTATTACACTGAAGTGATAGAACCTCTAAGATAGAATACCCTAAATGATTTGGATGGATGTTTTGAGCTAAAACCCCCAAAACAACAGTGATAGACGGTCTCATCTAAAAGACCCTAAACTACAAGTTATAGATGGTCCGATCTAAAAGACCCTAAACTATATAAATATAAGGTCCAAGCCAAAATACCCTAAACTACATCACAACAACAATTTAGTTTTCAAGAATGGAAAATATTGGGAAAAATTAATCTATGCTCACTAAACCTATCGGCTTAAGAAATAGAAACAACACCCACCCTCAATGAAAAAGTGCCCCCCTCAGATATGTTCGCCCAGAATGTATTATGGTTTTTCCAAATCCAAGGGAATGGTATGAATACTGACTGGGATGAATGAATTGTAATTTCATTGGTATGGAGAAACCAATAAAGGGGTAGAAAATATGAAATGGGATATCCAATAAGTATCTATCCCATCAACATTATGATATATTTTATTAAAATGACCTAATCTCATGGATATAGAATTGATTCATGATTTACACAGTATCATCTCAACGGAAAATCGCTACATTTCCCTCATTCTTTGATGGCTTGTGAGATCTATGATGACATCCAAAATCCATTTGAATAAATATAAGTGGAATACATCATATAGATAAAATAATGTATTTTTAAAAGAAATACATAGAATTACACCATAATTATGCACATTTCATGAATCAATGAAGGAATTCACGAATCACATAAAGGAATCCTGAATCACCTAACTCTTAAAGATCACAAAATTTTCATGAATCTTCATGGATTCACTCCGCCACATGGACACTTAGAAGACCCGTGATTTCATGACCTTAACATATTCACACAATCCACATAATAGTTAAAATATAATGTGATCAATCTAGTTGATCTTGTAAAAGACTCAATATGATAATGCATCCCCAAGGCCAAACTTCACAAAAATTATCAAAGATATGTCCTTGAATTGATTCGAGTGAGTTTCCTAGAAAGTAAGTCATGTGAATCAATTCCGAAAAAATAGGTTTAGGTAGAGTTCTGATGAAATTTTCTTATGAGAAGGTATCATGATGAGGTTACATTATGGGACTAGGGTGCCAGAGCATTGGAGGTTTTAGTGGTCAGTGAATTAATCTATCTCTTATCCCATATTTATATGGAATGGTTCTGAGTACAGAACTCCTACTAGAATTCCAAACTTCACCCAAGACACTGATTGGAAATAACACCAAAGACTTAGGAAGACATTTACTTTCCCCAGAACTGAGCCCTTATCCCCAAAAAACTTCTCTCCTAAGGGGGGTACTTGTTGATTCACTCTAAATGAGAATCCGAAAAATGAAAAAGTAAGAAATACATAAATAAGAGTTATATTTTCCTTATAATGAGAATGAATAAGATTGTGTCCATGATCATACAAATCATGGTAACCCTCAGAAGAAACATGATTGCATGACCTTCAGAAGTTCACAGGGATGGTCACACATAGTTTATAGACTAAAGAAGAACCCATGATTCCCCTTTGAAAAATCCTCCTTGTTCTTGGAAAGTTGTCCCAAGAACTTTTTTATCATGTCATGACATCTAAATAAAGCTTACTTAGCTCACACGACTTGTCAGATGGAGGACACTTGAAAAAATCCACCAAAAATACTTGAAAAATTGGAGAAAATATCCGAAAGGTGTGATACTCTCATGGTCATAAATATGATGTGACACATCACGTCTAGGTACAGTTATTTCCTTCAACAAAACTGATAAAACCTTATGATATCCCTAACCTTTGTAAAATAAGAAAATGAAATAAAAAATAGGAAAGGTGGGAGCCTATTTTGATTGAAAAACCCATGTAATGTTCCCTCGGAGGTTCTCAAGATATTGAAAGAACCAAGTGACATGCCTGCATTATCTTGCAAAACCTCACTGGCATGTCATCCTGACCACATGAAGGGCCTTAGACTTGTCCAGGCGACCCATCCCCCTGGCTTCATCTCACAAATAGGTTGGTTTCTCCATGAAATGATCACACATATCTGAAAGAACTTATATTTTTCATGAAATGTATCACTGGTGGTGAGAGATATTTTCTTGTAATAATAATCATGGAATCTCACAAACCACCAAACATATTTTTAAGATAAATAAGGGAAAAAACAAAAAAGTTGGTTGCCTCTCTTGGTCATAAAAATCAAGAAACACAGCTAGGATGTTTACAACATGGTCTCATAAGGCCCCTTAGAAATCCATCATTACCTCATGGAATATCCTATCCAAGGAATGAAATATCATGAGAAGGCCTTTTAGAAATCATCTTGTTCTCACGAAAGTATATAGTCATGTTTGTATGAAAATATGGAATACAATTGACAGGTATGCCTGATTTGGAAAGACACATTTAATTAGAAGTAATAAAATAAAGGTGGATTTGAACATATGGTCTTGTGTTCATTGAAAATTAGGTGATTCCCCTAGAATAACTAACAACAGGATATCAGATATATGGACTCTAAATTCCCCCACTAATTCCTACCAAATTTCACATGATATTAGCAACATAGAGAGGTGAATAACCAGGGTATAAAAGCTTATAAACCCCCCACCCCTTCATAAAAAAATATGATTTTTTGAGATCTATATATGGGATGAAATATCCTGGAAACCTCACACCACCACACCTAGGCATTAGAGTTGATTTTTCAAAGTGGTTGCTCTCACAACAGGGAGGTTTTCCTTCATCTAAGATCAGACAAACAACTAGAGAGATTGTGAAAGCATCTTATAAAGAGAGTAAAGTATTTGATTATCTTAAAATTAATAAAAAATTAACGTTAGAAAAAAAAGAATATTGTAATTTTATATTTGAAAAAACTCTTGTAACTCTTCTTTTCGACTATCAACAGTGGAATCGTCCATTACGATATATAAAAAACTAGCATGAATAAAATCTTTTCATGGTCACTCATAAATAATGTGATTGTCTTTTTGAGGTCCAGTTATAGGATACCCAATATATATTCTAAAACACACAAGACATAAAACAATCTAACATGGAAAAAATAAAAGTTATTTGAAATAAAATTCTAGAATAAAAGACTAAAATATGAGATAATTATGCAAAGAACACATACTTTGATCCTTAATTTCCTTGCATGAACAACCCAGGTCATGAAACTACACTAGGGAATGTCACCAAGATCATGAAATGCTTGTTTAGAAAAATATTTGGATCATGTGAATTCCATGGGACATGTCAAGATCAAGACACATGGTACCCCTTGAGCATGCCACCCAAGTATCAAAACCCCCTCTAGGATTTCCATCCAAACCTTGTAGTGTCCTTCAAACATGTAGACTAACTTGCATGGCGGCACCAGTATATTCCAGCTATGTGTCGTGATAGCACTAGGGTATGCCCACTAGGTCTCATGAAATCCTCTAGACACACGGTCTAGAAATTGTTATGTCCACTGAACATGTCATCTAGATTTTGCAGCTCCCTTTTGTCATGTCATTTTGTATCATGCATCAATCTCCATAAATTTCACATTGATTCTTGTGATGCCCTACATGTCTGTCAAATTTAGTTTTCTAGGACACCCAAAAAAAGTTTTGGATCATGTTACACCCTTTGTAAATTTCATTTGGGATCATACGATTGCTTCTAGGATCATCTATCCAGGTATCATGATTTCCTATGGGAAATTCGTCCTTGATCATGTGACCGCATTTAGACATTCCATCTAGATTATGGAACATCCTTCAGATATAAAACCGGTTCATATGATTGTATTTATACATGTCTAGAAGACATCCTCCAACAATTCAACCAAACAATCAAGGCATGTCGAGAAGACAATCACTGCATGTCAGGATTGAAAGAAGGACAAGTCAATCGTCCATCCTTGGACTTGAAAACCTTTTTTCTAGAATATGTGAGCCTTGATGATAAGTTCAATGTTAGTGTAAAATCCCTTATCAAAATAGCTATTATGACTTTGATTCCTACACTAACCAGAATATGTAGGATGCCTCTCCATGACCTGATATCTATATCAAACTCTAAAGGGATGTCCTAGTGAATAAGTCATATATCTATCATATATGGGACTTATTATTTTTCATCCCTTGTTTCTCACACTGATCATTGATCATGTGGGATTAGGAGGTTTCAATAATCATATCATCCACGTCATAAGCCTCAAAAAAGGCATGGGAAACCTCAGTTGGTAATCCCAGATCAATTGATCTATGATTACTCTGATTCATGTCATAACTAGGATATGTAGTACGCCTTCCTAAGGCCTGAGCTCAAATATGAATCCACTTTGGTATAATTCGCCCCATCTCTCTATCATTTTATCAATCGGGACCTAGTCATTTCTATGGGATAATCATTTTACCTCATCTAGTAGTGGAATGAGAAGAAAAATAAACTATTATGACTCTGATTCTTGCTATAACCAGAATACATAGGAAACCTTCCTATGGACCAAGCTCAAATATGCACCCACATTGGTGTAAGTCCTCTCATGTCTCCAATATTTAAACCATCTGGACCTAGTCATTCCCAGAGGATAATCATTCTAACTTATCCATCAGCAGACTAAGAATCCAATTAAACTATGAATTATTTGATTCCATCCATAACCAAGATACATAAGACTCCTCTATAAGTTCCAAGTTCCATATTAAATATCCCATGGGTTATCCCATTACATAAGTCTCACATCCATATGTCCTGATACTAATTACATGTTATCCAATGTTTCTCACACCGATCATAGCTCATGTGGAATTAGAGAGTTACAATGATCATATCATTCACATCGTGAATCTCCACCATCTAAGGAAATATTAGTAAAAAATCACATATGAGTGTCATGATATAATCATCCCTTATATAAGGGCATCTACCTTGGGTCTATTCCTAAGGACATGATCAAACTATGATAACTATGATTCATTATATAACTAGGATATTCTATAAGAATCCTCGATATTAGGTCTTAAATTTCTGGTGCATAAGTTCCCACACATATGTCCTTTCTACAAGATGTTAAACTGTATAGGTTAATTGAACAATATGAATTTTTATTCTTGTGATAAAAAAGATACATAAGACATGACATGATGGATCAGTCCACTCCTTGGAATATTAACTACCTTCCTATGTGGTAGCATATTTAAAATTTCCTAGTTATATAGATTCAGCATATAAGTAGCATTTAATACTATGAAACCGATGAAGAACCTTAGATACATCAAGATATTCACTAATAAGATCCCTCTTTTCCTTCACATAAAAGGGGTTTACCAATTATTATTTTGTTAAGTTAATCAGTCTCGTATCAGGATTTGGAAGATATTCATGAACATATCATTAATCTATAAGAGTTCCCTAGAGTAGGAAATAACTCCCCCAAAATGGTGTGATGAGACCAACCCCCCATCCTCACGACCAATGTGACTACCCAGGCATCATTATGTCAGAAGCCAAAACTAACCACATACCTTTGGAAAGTAGGTATGTACCCTATTACCGATGTGGGAACCATTGGGAGTTTCCATTAATAACTAAAATGGTGCCCTGATTTCAAATATTGTGCAATAAACCAAACCCACCATAATTAACCATCTGGAAATCTGAATTCACCTTGGTCACCTTTTTCTGTCAAAAAAAGGTGAACTTGATTTGAACTTATTTAATCATGGAATCTCCTTCAAAACATAAAAAGGATAGACTATCTAGTTCTCACTAATCTATTTTGTTAATAAAATGAGGGTTATTGTTCACATCTTTTCTATAAAAATAATGTTATCATAAGAAATGGGATATCTGTGGATCCTTAAAAAATAGAGGTAATTATAGGGTGGTAAACACTAATATGTATGATGAAAATTTATTGCTTCCTTGTATTAGTTTAGTACTATCATCAACATGTGAGAAAATTATCACAATTTTCAATCCCACTATCCGAGCTTGCTCAGAGGGGAATCAAGTTTTTCTAGATAGATAAATGAGAGGTGGGATTTTATGAGTTAAACAAGTGAGTAATCACTATACCTGTACCCACATTACCCACATGAAGGGAATAATTTGTGATCTACAGTGATGTTTCAATATATTTATTATGTTTTATACTCATACAATATGAAAAATCAATAGCTTATGTACCCCACTAATTAATGATCCATTAGTATAACTACCCAATGCATGATATATAATTAGGTGTACTGATCTTTAAATTGATAATATGGTGACAGTATATCTATGTAGGGAAGTGTGACATAAATATAGATTACAAAATCCTTAGTTATCTATCAAAAAATGGATCTCAATATTCCCCAATAAAGGTTGTAGGATCTAGTCAAGGATTATGATTGTTCAATCCATTATCACCTAGGAAGGTAAAGAAAGTGGCAGATTCTCTAAGAATAAATGATTCTAAAACCATATCAATGATGAGGATATAAAGGGATATAATCTTCTTTGAGATACAAAGGATTTACATCTGAATAATAAAAGGATATTTAACCTAACTTTATCAAATAATTTCACAACCATCCAATCTTGAGTGGAATATGGAGACCCAAAAAGATCACATGGACCTATAGAAAATTTAATGAATATTATAAAGTTACACATTTTTAAAGATGGATTTATAGGGTTTGGAACGTGGATATGTGTCCCATATAAACCAAATATATAGAAATAATTTCTAGGTGACTTGCATAGTTATTCCTTTTCCATTCATCTATGAATCAATATGATGTATAGTGATCATAAGTACATCTTCTAGTGAGATTCCATGAGGAGGGAGATTGAATAATTTGAATCAAGATTCATGGTATTCAAAAAAGTCAAGGATGAGTGGGATAAATATAGGGTTATGAAGAAACTATTTCCCATTCTAGTATGCAAAAAGGAATCCACGACCATAGCTTTCTTTGTAAGACTCCCCAGGACATCTAAATCCAAAACTACCATCTAGGTGGTAGTTGATCACCTTAAAATGATAGCAAATTTTATTTCTATATCGAATGAATTTCCTACTACCCAACTTGACAATATATAAATTTATTAATTGGTAATACTGTATGGATTTCAACTCCCTCTTGTATGTAATCGAGTTATGATGTTTAAATCAATGTTCTTGATGGCCTTCTACAAGTGTTGGATATAGATATGAGTTTCACTACAACTATCACACTCATATGGATATTTAGTCTAAGAGACCCATTCATAATCTGTAGGATATGTTGAGATATTGTTAAATAGATTTATATGGATGTTGGGATCGACACCATACCCTATTATAGTTCTCATATAACAAAATATTCAATTATATAATTTCAATAGAACCTTATGAGGCTCTATATGGGAAGAGGATTCAAACATCAATATTCTAGGATAAATTAGGAGAGCATAAGATGATGGGACTATACCTTATCCAAAGGATGAAGGAGAACTTAAAAACCATTCATTATCATATTAAATCAGGAAAAATTTGATAAAAAATATATATAGAAAAAAAAAATCAAAATATTCTGAAGTTTGTATTTGGAGATAAATTGTAAATTTATATATCTCCATGTAATAAATTCATGAGGTTTAGGAAAAAGTGAATGCATATTAGAAGATACATAATCCCCTTTGAGATCTTTGATAACATCATAGTTGTATCCTATCAACTAATACTCATAATTATCCTATATCATGTACATTATGTGTTTCATATATCCCTATTTATGAAGTGCATACTAGACCCATCATGATTACTAAATCCTGAGGTGGTACCTTAAGATAAAAAAAATTATTAGGAATAACTTGTGAATATCCTAGATCATAGAGACAATATTATATGAAATAAGATAGCTCACCTAGTAAAATTGTTGTGGGGAATCCACAAGTCTATGGAAGAAATGTAGGAACTAGAATATGTGATGAAACATAAGTACCCTCATTTTTTTAGTGTATGAAATGAGATTTCAATTGAAAATTTTCTGAATGGGGGATGAATATCACAACCAAATACTTTTTTAATAAAGGATTTTTTTAAATAAGTAATTTCATTATTATGTAATGAAGTTATAGAAAACATCATCACTACATTGGTTATTTTTTAACATTTTAATTTATATCCTACAATATTAAAATGAAAATTATGAATCATAAAAGTTGTTAATAGTGAATTTATATTGTAACCATTGTAATTAGTTTATATTAATGGTTATGATAAAATCAAATTGAAATAGATTGAACAATTAATGTCTTCAATTTGTAGGTTCATGCCCTCTGATGCCCATTTGTCATATCATCCAAGGTAGATTTAATCAATGAGATTTTCCCTTGACTATTTCCCAACTAAGATTCAATAACAAAATCTTCGGTAAAATCATTTATGATATAATTTCAATCTTATTCATACGACAACCCAAACCATGATTTCCAAAGCAACCCAAGAAGGTGTGATAGTCACACACCTTACTATTAGAATACACACCAGTGTAATCATGGGTTATAAATAAAGAACCAAACTATATGAATTATAAAATATTTATTGATAAAAAAATAATTATTACATTTATCCTTTTTATTATAACTTTATAAATTGTTAAGAATTTTTTTTATTAGAGTTAATTTTTTCTATAATAAAACTTAAATTGTATGTTTTTAAAATATATAGTTTCAATCCAGACATACTTTTTGATGAATTAAATTTTATTTTAAATAAATTTTATTTTAAAATAATTAGTATTATTAAATATTACTTAATAAAATATAAATGATAATATAATTTTATAATGTTTAAAGTGATTTTTATAAGGGTTATAAAATTTTATCATCATAAAAAGATATATATTCAATAAATGAGTAATTTTGATATAAAATTGTAAAAGTTAATATTTAGAAAATATTTGGGTAAAATAAACATTACTTTTTAAATATTCACATTGAAATTAGTCAGTGTCTAATTATTTATAATTTTCTAAGATAGTTTAATTTTTTGGTATAAATTAAATATAGTATAGATGTATAGTTTGTATTATGATATAATAAAATTGTAAAAGTGATTTAAAAAATATATTAAAGAGTTTCCAATACTAAAATTATGTTTCCACTTAATAATACTTTCTTTATAATGTTATTTCAACAATTTAATAAACCCTTAATGAATCCTCCAAGTCTAATATAATATTTTAATGTTTTAAAAATTAATTCCTTATAAAAATGACTCACCTCAACATAAAGAGTGGTATAAATTTAATTAGATTGGTTTATATTACATTTAAATATTGTGAAACACTCTTATTTGACAAAATTCATTGAAAAAACCATGATAAATATTGTGGTTTTGAATAATTTACGATATAAAGTCAAAAACCTAAGTTTATAAATTAATAAAGATTCCCCCTCTCTTTTTCTAAAAAAACCCAACCACCCTCACTTAATATTCACAAAACACTTAGGTACCATGATTTTACTCTTCCATTCCGTCTCCATATCCCTCTTAAGGCTCCCCAAGATCATATGAAGCACCTATGTAGCTTCTAGAAACACCCTCTCTAGAAACCCAAACTTTTATCAATGGAATTTCTCCTTTATTATAGTAATTTCATATAGTGAAAATAACTTATGATCTATAATAAAAACATTATAAATGAATAATTAATGAAATAAAAAAAATTTCTAGAGGTTAAGGGACCAATACTGATGAAATATTAACTTGACCTTAGGAATAGTAATATGAACCTTATGAATAGTAACCCAGAAAAAAATATTGTATCCTCACCCATGAACGTATAAATAAAATTTTGGCATCTTGTAAGAGAAAATATGATATAATTATATCATAGTATAAGTAATTAAATATTTTAAAAATTATTAATTTAGTGTTGGTGTTTTTAAAGGTCATAAATATTCAATTAAAATTATATGATTAATTTAATAATTTAAAAGAAAGTTTATTTTTATAAAATATATTCATAAATTAATATTTTTATGTCTTATGATTTTAATATAATTTTATGAGACCTTAACCAATTTTTCTATGTGTTATAAAATTAGTTGTATTTTAAAATCTTTATTTCCGAAGTAAATGATAATTTTAATTAAAACTAATTTAAAAAAATTTAGTAAATTATTTTCATAAAATGGAGCTTTTTTTAATTCTACATGTTGAAAAATGGATAGTGTGAATTTTTGGGATTTTTATAAAATTCATGAATTTTTGTGAATAGTGAAATATGGTCATTTATGTTATATATACATTATAATTTGAATACACAATTCATTGAGTAATCACTAATGTAAGAACCATTGAATAAAACTAACATGATTTAATTACTTTATTTAGTCTCAATAATCAACACTATTTCTTTTGTTGAGCAAAATAATAAACTAATGAATTAAATAATGAGACAACACTCCTCTACCCAACTATAAATACCACCCCTCACACCCTATTCTCCTTATACCTATAAAGATTTGATCGTTGCCCAAATTATTCCAAAACATATTCCATTTACTCTCCCCCACATCCAAGATCTCTTGTTCTTATCAAAATTGTAATGGCCCGGATCTCTCAGGTCTATTACATTACAGATATCTGGTGTTTGAGGTCTTACAGGAGGTCAAGGTGACATTTCCCCAACACTTTTCCAAATTTCTAATTCTGTGAACAGTTTCATTGGTGAACAGTTGAATCGGTAGCCTTCTGTTAACATTGTAATGGTAACCATTGGTGAACAGTGCATCAGTAGGCTTGGGTAAACAGTTTCATCAGTAACCTTATGTGAACAGTGCAACGGTAACCTTTTGTGAATAGTGTCATTGGTAACCTTATGTGAACACTATCATTGGTGGCCTTAGGTGAATAGTGAATTGGTGAGGTTCCATCGGTTACCTCTATTTTCCTTTACCAACTTTTGAGTTCATGAACTGTGTTTCCAGAACAGTGAGGTTCCATCGGTAACCTCTATTTCCTTTTCCAAATTTTGAGTTATTGAACAGTGTTTCCAACTTCCTATAGTTTCACCCCTTGGACATTTCCTTTGATGTAAAATGCATTCAAAGAATCATTTTAAGGAATGTAAGTACAATTTGAAGGTCATAACTCCTATATTAATTTCTCCTAAGGGTTGAGATGTTTTTTTCATGGTCATACCACTTTGTTTAATGTGATCTGCTTTTAATGGAAAATCCAGTGTATCTTAAACCACTGCTCCGATAAATCTTCTAAAGGGATGATATATCTTCCTCCCTTGTTACACCTTCTTATTCCCTGGTGGGAGATGCTCGGTCCTTTCCTTATTCCTTTATAAGTATTTTGATCGAACATTAATCCTTGGATCGGTTCCCTTCTATTTTTGAGGCAACCAAGCAGTATTAATCGATCTCCGATATAAGGTATGTTCTATCGTCATTCTTTTGGGTTCATCTATTTTTATTTCCCCTCTCCCTTTTATGGAATGAAATCTCTTTGTTCCTAATGGAAATTTATTTCGTGTTGAACGGTGTGGTCGTGTCTCTGTATCCTTAGGTGGATACAGTTTTCTGGGGGGAGGAGATTATAACTTGTTGTGTGGATCTTCAAGAACTGTTTGAGGTAGGGGATTCATTTCTTCTCTTTTCTTTTACATGAAATTGTATAGCTAGCATGTTTTATCCCACTAAATCCCAATGGAATTAACAAATTAAATATTTGAACTGGATAAATATATTGATATCGATCGTATGTTATTTCCTCTTCTTTTTCTAGATAGTTTGATTTCTATGCTTCCTTTGTTTAGCCTTTCGTTCTTGATGGAAATTGGTAAAGAACATAAAGCTAGAATTAATTGATAATTTTTTGGATAAATATAAATAGGAATGTAAATTAATATTGTTCTTCTTGTTGTAATTTGATGTTAATCAAATTGGTGTGGTAAGAATGTTTAATTATTTGTGATAGATTACAAGTTAGGTTTCTCGAATTTGGAACCTACGAATATTAAATCGATTAAACCAAGGTGTATTACAGTACTGGTTGTTTGATAAAAGATAATTCTTTGTAGTATTCTGAGTTACTATCTTTCTTGTTTAATGTCCAAGGGCCCAATTGATATGATGTTTGTTTTCATGCTTCTTGTGTTGTGATGTGAGACTGGATGGCTGTTTGGATATGTGGGGGCATGGAGACCTACTGGTTGTGGTAGCAGTTGACACCTAGAGTGGAGAGATGCATTGGTTTATGAATGTGGGTGTTGAATAGGACACTGAGGATAATGAAATGAGATGTATGTGAATGTTTGGATTCTTTCTTTTATTATTGTCTATTTATCTTCTTTAATTTACCCAATGCTCAAGGTATTTGGTTTTTCTTACCCTTCTTCTGAAAGGTTCGAAGACACGTGGGGTATGCCACGTGCTTTCCGTGTTTAGCTTCTCATGGGAGGATGGGTTTACCATCCTAGGTAAATAAAGAATAAGACATATTTCATATTTATTAATATTTGTGAATTAAATATTAATTTTACTTTAAAGGGGTTTCTATGTTCGATAGCGTACCCGATACGCAACAATGGGTTTCTTTGAAAACTTACATTGCACACTAATAATATAATATTATTATTTTAAATGGTAGTTAACTCAAAGCTGTTGTATTGGAGAGAATGAACACAAATAACTACAATATTATTATACATGTTTGTTAAATGTATTTATATTTATCCAATAAAAGTTAGAGGCTTAAAATGTGAATGAATATAATTTTAATCTTAATTTACATTAAAAGGTCGATTTACCACTTTTTAATGGAGAACCCTCTTTAAATCTAGTTTTTGTTACTTTAATACATTCTATATGACCAAATAAAATCCTTCTTTATAATGGTTACATCAAAATTTACTTTGTGTAATTTTTTTGGAATTTTTCCGATAAAGTTCATTTTTAATGAATAGTGAAAAATATTGCATTTTAATTCAAAATTGCATTTTAATGTAATTTATTTATATAGTTAGATTATCTTTTTAATTGGTTTCAAAGTTTAATTAGAATATATTTTTATTATTTAATCCAATTTTTGTTTTTGGAATTAATTTCACTTTGAAATTGGACATAAACAAGTGTCAATATTTTGATAGTTATTGTTTCTTAAAAACACGCTATTTGTTTTAACAACAGGAATTAATTTTTAAATTAATTAATTCCACTTCTATGTTTTAAATTTGGAAAAATAGACATCATTTTTGAATTCGGAATATCAAATAAATCATAGTCTGATTTTTTGGTATTTTTCTAAAAAAACATCAATTTTTGATAAATAGTTAAACCACTTAGTAGTAGTTAGAAAAACTAACTTTTTCATTTAAATGAAATTTTACCACTTCTGTGAATTTAATTTAAAAAATCTAACATAAATAGTTGTTATTAGTAAGTAAAATGTGGTTCAATAAGATGAAAATAATTTTTAGTGAATAATAACTTTTGACTTTTATTTACCGCAGTTGAAGGTAAATAGGGTAATTCAAGTTAAAAAGAATATTATAATAATTAAAAATTACATTAACACATGTCCTAACCTTATTGTATTATTCATGGCCGACCATGTGCATCCTTTCTTATATTTTGGGACCCCATGGAGCCACTTATGAATGATAATGACACTTTAGATTAATTAATTCAAAGTAAAGTCCAAAATGACATAAACAAAAATCGTTTTAGTAAACTAATTTTTATATGGTGTTATATAAGTCATATTTTAGACTATAAATATTATTCATAAATATAAAAAAATTTCCTACATGATAGTAATTTTTTTATAATTTTTAGACATAGAATATATTAAATTATTTATGACACAATAATGATGCATTATTTACCTCATTAATAAATGATTTAAATAAATAAAATTATAATGATTAAAATTTTATCCAAAACCTATCCAATTCTTATTGGATGATTTTATTTCTACCATAATTCATCTTATATTCTACTATAATGATTTTTTGACCTTTAGAAACCGAATATCATTATATAATAAATAATATTTTCACACTTTCCTAAAGGGCCCCTCCTCTCCCTTTTAAAAAGAGACCACTTCTAACCAATTCCTCACACATCTCAATCCTTTAGTCTCATCCACACTATTCCCAATAAAGCTCCCTACATCCCTCTCTTCCAAATAGATTCCCTACTTTAGGCATAAGGCACTTCAACAACCCATTTTGGTTCAAACCAAAGGAAGTTACCCAAATTAAAGGTAATGGTTTCTCTTAACTTCTTTTATTTTATTTTAGTTCTCCAACCCCTAAACTCTTTTTATTCATTTATTTTATAGAAACAAAAGTATCCTAAATAAACTAGGATGTTTTTATGAGAAGGTTTCAAACTACACTTACACACACATCAATCTAATGGGTGAAGAATATAATGTTTTTGTGGATAGCAAACTAACGCCTCAAGAAACGATGATTGTTCAATTACCTCCTACCGCCTCTCATGGTGGACATTATGATGAAACTATATTTATATATGATATATATTATGTTTATGTTTTCTTTATGCTTCTTTATTTTCCATTTATATCATACCTTTATGGTTTCCATTAGGGGTAAATGCGATAATTTCATTTGAGGAAGTGCGGACGACCGCCCCCTCAAAGTAATCTGTCTCGTTAATGTTATATGTGGGACATATAAATGATGGAGTTATTGATATTATATATGATATTATATATTATATTATAATCGAATTATAATATACCTATGTATCATTATTTTTTAATTCCATTAAAATAAGAAATAGAAATGAAGTAGCATTCATGCGTACGTACGGCTTACCGTCTCCATGAACGGTGCATTTCATTTCTTACCTCCAAATGATATGTACTGTTATAAATATAAATATATACTGGATATATATGATATATAGGATATCAAAATAATGAATTTCATTCTGGATATAATGGACTATTGACCACATGTACAACTTGTAAATATAAGGTGTTCATTTTTTACTCAAGTACCGAATATCGACAAAATGAACGTTATTAACATAAATGATTACATAATGTTTATAACATGTTAATAAGTGATATAAAATGTATTATAAACTTGAAAAGGTTTTTAATAAAGTATACATTAACTTTATTTTATTATTCATAAGATTAATGAACAATCCAGTCAAGTCGGACACGAGGTAAGGGACTTCGTCTCAATCTCCTTTCATTGAGCCATATTTAGATAATATATATAACTTCTTCTTTTACATGGTGTATAGTAAAACCCTTTGAATTTTTCTTTAATTCAAAATTAATATTTGTCTACAAAACATTTTACTAAACAACAAAGGTAATGTTTTTAACGATTACGGAAACAATGACTTCTCCGCCACCGTAATCGTTATTTCGTTTCCTCTATAAGCCTTAATGTTTTATAAAATGAAATGGGAAATCCCTTATTCTGTTTTTGGGTGTTTTGGTATTGAAAATAGTTTTTGAAATGGATTGATTATTTCAATATCTTGAAATTATTTCTTTTCATTGCAAATTAAATGTTATTAGTGAAATGTTTATTTTTTCAATATTTTATGTGTTATGATTTTATAATGGTACTTGGACATTTGACGGGTGGTTATGTGATAAACCAAATTATAGGTGGTGTTGTGATAAACTAGTATGGGTGGTTATGTTATAACCTCAAATGCATTGGGTATGGATGTCGGACGTATGGCTATTCCATTTAGTGATATGTGTGGAAGTTGATCGTATGGTTATTCCATTTAAGTATGTTTATCTCCCAAGTTACCTTTATATGTTATGTGTTCTTTATATGTGTAATATTTCGATTAAAAAAGTGTTATTAGTGATCTTTAATTCAGGGAAGAGTATTTACTACTTCATAAAGGTGAAAATTGTTACTTAGGTTAAATTATTCATGGTTTACTTGTTATTTTGAAAAACTAACAGTTTTCCTCCTTTGTGTATCCCTTACTGAGCTTTTTATACTCATACCAAGTTTTTGAAATGTTTTTCACAAGACATAATGTGGAATAGGGTCAAGGATGAGATCAAGGAAAAGTTATGTTGTCTTAAACATGGAATTAGACTTGACTCTTTTTTTCAAGAATTCTTTTTTTGTGAAAAATGGAAACTGGGTAGAAGTGTCTACTTTGTATTTGAAATTAAATGTAATAGTTATGGCCTAATTATCTAAAACTCTAAACCTAAAAAGATCCTTAATGTGAATAATTCTTTTAATTCAATATTATGTAATGTTTTATGGCCGGGATTTTATAGTTGGTATCAGAGGTTAGTTTAGACAACTTTAGGAGTTAGGGTGTTGTTAAATAAATTTCCATAAATTAATTTATGGTAATATTGAAATGATATAGCTTTTATATGTTACCATGTTGCTTCACCTAAGATATTTTTCTCTTTGGAATGGTTTTCAGTAGAGGAAACATGGCATCTATGTTGGGATGAAATCAGGAGGAAGACAGCCTTCCAAATTAGAAACCTAAGATGGTCAGAATCAGAACTGAATAGTTTGTTGTCATGATGTCATAGTTGAATCAGGATATAAATGGTGGTGGTATCCATGCATGAGATCATCCAGATCATCCGCAGAGGAACATGTCAGTAGTGGAGCATTTCCTGAGGCAACAGCCCCCATCATTCAAGGGATCATCTGACCCTATGCTAGAAGAATGGTTTGTTAATGCACTGGAAAAGATTTTTGATGTCATGGGTTATTCAAAACATCAAAAGTTTAGTCTCATTGTTTACTGTTTTGAAGTTGAAGCTGATCAGTGGTGGTCGATGGTGAAACATATCAGGGATAGTGACGAGATTTATGCTCTTGATTGGGATGAATTCAAAGGTATGTTTCTTGAGAAGTATTTTACTAAGCTGTTTCATCTTAGAATGGAAAAACATTTCCAATAATTGAGGAAGGAGGATGACTCAGTGGTTGCTTATGAAGCAATGTTCACTCGACTAGCATGGTATGCTCCAAATTTCATCCAAGATCTTGATATTAAGATAATTAAATTTTACTCAGGACTGATGCCATGATATCGAAGAGAATTAGCCTCCCGTGATTTCAAAATTTATGAAAAACTTGTTCAATGTGCGGAGAAGAAGGAAATGGAGTTTGTTGATGATCAGGTGTTCATTATCATACAACAGAATAAGAGGTCTAGTTGGCAGGAAAAGGGAAATAATTCATCAAATAATTCTGGATGTAAGAAAATTAAATATCCAACTTATGAGAAGTGTGGTAAAAAGAATCCTGGAGAATGTTTATCAAAGTCAGGAAAGAGATTATAGTGTGGTAAGTCTGGTAATATATCTTGTAACTGTAAGGAAGATGTCAAGCAGGCAATGAAAATCCATTGGTAAGATTTTTTTAGTGTAATGAAAATGGATCATTATGCAAATGAGTGTTGAGAAAAGAACTCAACTGAGGGAAAGAATCCATACTACAAGAAGAAAGGGGTGGTGAAATCCTTTGTAACTACTTCAGCAGATGTTGGGCCATCAAATGAAGTAGTATCAGGTACATTGTTTGTTTGTTCAGATTATGCCAATGTGTTGTTTGATTCAGGGTCTATACACTCTTTCATTTGTGATAAGCTTTCTAATAAATTGGGAATTCCATCTTAAGATATGAATACGGAACTTATGGTAAAAACACCTGGAGGAAATGTTGAGACATTAGAAAAATATAAGAACCTTCCTGTCCTTGTGTGCGGGAAAAATCTACCTAAAAACCTTATTGTTTTGCCTCTAGAAGAGTTTGATGTTATTTTGGGCATAGATTTGTTATATGTTTATCTTACTAAGATTGACTGCAGATATAAAGAGGTTTCATTTCAGAAAGATTTATAGTTTGTGTACAAGAATGAAACCTTTCTTTTGATAACATATCAGGAAGCTCAGAAACTATTAAAATATGGAAATGAATTTTACCTTGCACATATTGTTGAAAATAAAGGAACTATTCAGATTAATGATGTTCCAGTGGTAAATGAGTATCTTGATTTTTTTCCTAAAGAGTTGCCTGGTATTATAACTATTCGGGAAGTTGAATTTACTGTTGACTTAGTTCCTGATGCTAATCCAATTTCAAAACCCCCTTATCGAATGTCTCAAATTGAACTTTTAGAGTTAAAGAAACAATTGTAGGATTTATAAGATAAATGTTTCATTTGACCTAGCACATCACCATGGGGGCCTCTATATTGTTTGTTAAAAAGAAATATGGTTCAATGAGGCTTTTTATTGATTATAGATCATTGAATAACATTACTATTAAAACAAGTATCCTTTGCCTCATATTGATGATTTTTTTGATCAGCTCCCAGGAGCTCAGTATTTTTTCAAGATTGATTTGAGGTCGGGGTACCATTAGTTGAAAGTAAAAGAATAAGACATTACGAAGACCACATTTCATACTAGATATGGCCATTATGAATTTTTAGTTATGCCTTTTGGTTTAACCAATGCACCTTCTGTATTCATGGATCTTATGAATAAAATTTTCTGTGAGTTCCTGGAAAAGTTGATGGTTGTGTTCATTGATTATATTTTGGTTTATTACAAAAGTAAATAGGAACATGAAATTTAAGGGTTTTCATAAGAACCTTAAAAGAAAAGAAATTGTATGGGAAATTTAGCAAATGGGATTTTTGGTTGCAACAAATGTATTTCCTTGGTCACATTGTTTCAAAAAAAAGGCATAACGGTTGATCCTACTAAAAAAAGGTTTTTAAGAATGTCCAAGACCCACAAATTTAACCGAGATCCATATATTTCATGGTTTGGCAGGTTATTACTAGAGGTTTGTTGAGAGTTTTTCACGGTTATCTAGTCCAATGACTAAGTTAACTCAAAAAGGTGTTAAGTTCATCTGGACAAAAGATTGTGATGATTGTTTTCAGTAATTGAAAAGAAGATTGTTGAATGATCCTGTTTTGGAAATGCCTTCTAGAAATAGTAAGTTTATTATTTTCAGTGATGATTAATTTAAAGGAATTGGATGTTTCCTTGTGCAGAATGATCAGGTAATTTCTTATGCTTCACGTCATTTGAAACCTCATGAGTTAAATTACGCTACACATGATTTGGAATTTGCTGCTGTTGTTTTTTCTTTAAAAATTTTGAGGCATCATTTGTATGTAGTAAAATGTGAAATATATACTGATCAAAATATTTTAAAGTATATATTCACTCAAAATTAATTGAACATGAGACAGAGGAGATGGTTGGAATTAATCAAGGATTATGATTACACGATCCATTACTATCTAGGAAAATTGAATAAAGTGGCTGATCCTTTGAGTCAAACAAGTAATATCTCGTTAACCATGTTACGTTAGGAACAAGATCATTTGGTTTTTAATTTGATAAAATTTGGCATAGAAGTTGTTGTTGCACAAAATTCTTCTGTATTGTTTCAGGTGTCAGTGAAATCATCTCTATCAGACAGAATAAAGCAAGTACAGAAGGAAGATAGTGAGTCGCAGAAAAAGGTAGAGTTGGTTTAGAAGGGTAAGTTGCCTGATTTTAATATTGATAAAGATTGTGTTTTGAGGTTTGGGAAGAGATTATGTGTGCCTTGTGATTCACAGTTGAAGAATGGGTTGTCATGTGAAGCTCATAGTTCTTCGTTTTCAGTTCATCCTGGTAGTAATAAGATATACAGAGATCTATGGGATTATTACTAGTGGGATGGAATGAAAAGAGATATTTCTGATTTTACTATGAAGTGTTTGACTTGTCATCAGGTTAAATAAGAGTGGTAGTTACCGAAAGGGATTCTTCAGTCCTTAGCGGTACTAGATCGGAAATGGGAACTTTTAGAAAGGCCTTCAGAAGTCGTTGGGTACTGAATTAAATTTTAGTACAGCTTTTCATCCCCAATCAGATGGACAGTTAGAATGAACAATTCAGACCTTGGAGGATATTCTACGTGCATGATCACTAGATTACCAGGGAATTTGGGACCAACATATTTCTTAAGTTGAATTTTCTTATAATAACAGTTTTCATTCCACTATATAGATGGCTCCATTTGAGGCATTATATCCAAAGTGTTGTCGAACTCCATATTTTTGGGACGAAGTATGTGAAAGGAAGCTGATGGGACCAGAATGGGTAGAAGAGATGGTAGAAAAGGTTCAGTTGATTCAGAAGCACATGAGGACAGATCTGAGTAGACAAAAAAGTTATGCGAATAACTAGAGGAAGGATATTTATTTTGAGGTAGGTTATCATGACTTTCTCAAAGTTTCTCCATGGAAAAGTGTGATGCGTTTTGGTAAGAAGTGAAAGTTGTGCCTGAGTTTCATTGGACCTTATGAAATCCTAGAGAATGTTGGATCAGTTGCATACAGAGTGGATTTAACTCCAATTTTATCCCAGGTACACAATGTTTTTCATGTTTTGATGTTGAGAAAGTATATTCTATATCCATCTCTTGTTTTGAGTCCAAAGGTAGTTCAGTTGATATAGAATCTCTCTTATGAAGAACAGACAATCCGGATTCTTGAATGAAGAGAGAAAGTGTTGCGGAATAAGGAAATTTATCAGGTAAAGGTTTTGGGGAAAACCATATGGTTGAAGAGGCAACGTGGGAATCTGAAAATGCTATGAGGGATAAATACCCCCACTAATTTTAATATATGAAAAACAAATTGCAAGGATGTAATTTCCAAAAGGGGGGAAGGATGTAACATCCCAGGTAAATGAAGAATAAGACATATTTTATATTTATTAATATTTTTTAATTAAATCTTAATTTTACTTTAAATGAGTTTCTATGTTCGATAGCGTACCTGATACGCAACAATAGGTTTCTTTGAAATCTTACGTCGCACACTAATAATATAATATTATTATTTTAAATGGTAGTTAACTATTATATGTTTTATTAGTGGGAATGAACGAAACTAACTACAATATGATTATATAGGTTTGTTAAATATATTTACATTTATCCAAAAAAAAGTTAGAGGCTTAAAATGTGAATGAATCTAATTTTAAGCATAATTTACATTAAAAGGTCAATTTGCCACCTTTTAATGGAGAACCCTCTTTAGATATATATTTTTTCACTTTAATACATTCTATATGAACAAATAAAATCCATCTTTATAATTGGGACATCAAATTTTACTTTTTGTAAATTTTTGAAATTTTTCTGATAAAGTTCATTTTTTAATGAAAAGTGAAAAATATTGTATTTTAATTCAAAACTACATTTTAATCTAATTTATTTATATAGTTAGATTATCTTTTTAATTGGTATTAAATTTTAATTATAATATATTTTTACCATTTAATCCAGTGTTGGTCATTGGAATTAATTTCACTTTGAAATTGGACAAAAAAAGTGTCAATCTTTTGATAGTGATTGTTTCTTAAAAACATGCTATTTGTTTTAACAATGGGAATTAATTATTAAATTAATTAATTCCAATTTTATGTTTTTAATTAGAAAAAATAGACATCATTTTTGAATTCATAATATCAAATAAATATTAGGCTTGGTATTTTTCTGAAAAACATCTTTTTTTGATTAATAGTGAAACCACTTAGTAGTAGTTAAAAAACTGATTTTTTCATTTAAATGAAATTTTACCACTTCTATGAATTTAATCTAGAAAATATGACATACATGTTTTTTATTAGTAAGTAAAATTTGGTTCAATAAGATGAAAATAATTTTTTTTTGAATAGTAACTTTTGACTTTTATTTACTGTGGTTTAAGGTAAATAGAGTAATTCAATGTAAAAAAATATTAAAATTATTAAAAATTACCTTAACACTTGTCTTAACCTTATTGGATTAGTAATGTCCGACCATGGTCATCCTTGGGTCTATTTTGGGACCCCATGGAGCCACATAGGAATGATAATGAAACTTTAGATTAATTATTTTAAAGTAAAGTCAAAAATGACATAAACAAAAATCTTTCAGTAAATTAATTTTTATATGGTGTTATATAAGCCATAATTTTGACTATAAATATTTTTATAAATCCAAAAAAATTTCCTACATGATAGTATTTTTTTATAATTTTTAGACATCAAATAAATTAAATTATTTATGACACAATAGTGATGCAATATTTACCTCATTAATAAATGAATTAAATAAATAAGATTATAATGATTAAAATATTATCCTAAACCTATCCAATTCCTATTGGATGATTTTATTTCTACCATGAGTCATATTATCTTCATCCTTAATTATTTTTTGACCTTTATAAACTGAATATCATTATATAATAAAATAATATTTTCACACTTTCTTAAAGAGCCCCTCCTCACCCTTATAAAAGGATACCACTTCTAACCAATTCATCACACCTCTCAAGCCTTTAGACTCGTCCAAACTCTACTCAATTAAGCTCCCTATATCCCTCCCTTTCACCTAGAAGCCTTTACTTTGGCATAAGTCACTTCAACAATTCATTTTGGTTCAAACCAAAGGAAGTTACCCAAATTAAAGGTAATGGTTTCTCTTAACTTCTTTTCTTTTATTTTACTTCTCTAATCCCTAAAATCTTTTTATTCCTTTATTTTATAGAAAAACTTGTATCCTAAATATACTAGGCTGTTGTTATGAGAAGGATTCAAACTACACTTACACACACCTCCATCTAATGGGTGAAGAACATAATGTTTCTGTGGATGGAAAACTAATGCCTCACAAAATGATGATTGTTCAATTACCTCCTACCGCCTCTAATGGTGGCCATTATGATGACACTGTATTTATATATGATATATATTATGTTTATGTTTTCATTATGATTCTGTATTTTCCATTTATATCATACCTTTATGGTTTCCATTATGAGTAAACGCGATAATTTCAGTTGAGGAAGTGCGAACTACCGCCCCCTCAAAGTGATATGACTCGTTAATGCCATATGTGGGACATATAAATGATGGAGTTAATGATATTATATATGATATTATACTGGAATTATTATATACCTATGTATCATTATTTTTTAATTCCATTAAAATAATAAATAGAAATGGAAGTAGTGTTCATGCGTACGTATGGGTTACCGTCTCCATGAATGGTGAATTTCATTTCATACCTCCAAATGATATGTACTATTATAAATATACATATATACTGGATATATATGATATATATGATATCTAAATAATGAATGTAATTCTGGATATAATGGACTATTGACCACATGGAAAACTTGTAAATATAAGGTGATCATTTTTTACTCAAGTATCAAATATCAACAAAATGAACGTTATTAACTTAAATGATTACATAATGTTTATAACATAGTAATAAGTGATATAAAAGGAATAATAAACTTTAAAAATTTTCTTAAACAAGTATAAATTTACATTAGTTTATTATTCAAGAGATTGAAGAACGATCCAGTCAAGTTGGACACGGGGTAAGGGACTTCGTCTCAGTCTCCTTTCATTGAGGCATATTTCGATAATATATATACCTTCTTATTTTACACGGTTTATAGTAAAAGCCTATAAATTTTACTTTCATTCAATTGGAATATTTTTCTATAAAGTTTTTTACTAAACAAAAAATGGAATGCTTTTAATGTTTGTGGCAACAATGACCTCTCTATCGCCGTAATCGTTATTTGGCTTCCTATATAAGCCTTAATATTTTCTAAAATGAAAATGGAAATCCCTTATTCGGTTTTTGGGTTTTTTGGTATTGAAAATGGTTTTTGAAATGGATTTATTATTTCAATATCTTGAAATTATTTCTTGTGATTGAAAATTAAATTTTATTAGTGAAAAGATTATATTTGCAATATTTTATGTGTTATGATTTTATAATGGTACTTGGTCATTTGAAGGGTGGTTACGTGATAAACCAAATGATAGGTGGTTTTGTGATAAACCAGGACAGGTGGTAACATTATAACCTCCAATGCATTGGGTATGGAAGTCAGTCGTATGGCTATTCTATTTAGTGATATGTGCGGATGTCGACCGTATGGTTATTCAATTTAAGTATGTTTATGTCCCAAGTTACCTTTATATGTTATGTGTTCTTTATATGGGTAATATTTTGGTTATAAAAGGGTAAGTAGTGATATTTTATTCAGTGAATAGTATTTACTACTTCATAAAGGTGAAAAATATTACTTTTGTTAAAGTATTCATGGGTTACTTATTATTTTGAAAAACTAATAGTTTTCCGTCTTTGTGTATCCCTTACTGAGCTTTTTATGCTCATCCCAAGTTTTTGAAATGTTTTTCAGAGGACATAATGTGGAATAGGGTCAAGGATGGGATCAAGAAAAAGTCATGTTGTCTTAAACATGGAACTAGACGTGACTCTTTTTTTTCAAGAGTTCTTGTTTGGTGAAAAAAATGGAAACTGAGTAGAAGTGTCTACTTAGTATTTGAAATGAAATGTAATAGTTAGGGCCTAATTATATAAAAGACTAAACCTAAAAAGATCCTCAATGTGAATTATTCATTTAATTCAATATTATGTAATGTTTTATAGTCGGGTCCTTATAATGGGTATATTCTCTTGCTATATATATCAAAGACTCGACAGGTAGTTCATCTACTCACCGGGTTGATCCCCTTGTGTTTGGTAGTGTGGAATATTTTTCTAGAATGCTTGGAATTATGGGAAAGTAATGCTGTAAATAAATAATTGAATAAATGATGTTAACCCATGGGGTTGGAGCTTAATGGGATGCAATGGTGAAGTTACAATTTAAAGGGATAGTGGACTTTGGGTGTGATGCTAATGAAATATAATGTGAAAATTAATAATGGTTAATTAGTGTTGAATGAATTAATTAACATAAAGTGAAATTGATAAAAATAGAATTAAGTAATGAAATAAATCTCTTTAAATGGTTGTGTGATTATAGGATACCTAGTCTTAGAAGTGGAAGTTGGGAGTCCGAGAGACATTAGCTGCAGTTCAGTCCAAGACTATGTTATGACCATAGAGTGGTTGTAAGATATAGTATATTCTATACTTTTTGTGTTTCTATATGCTACTCCACCCTATCAGTTAGGGAAACTGACACCCTGAGGATTCTGATCCCTAGGGGGTGTTTTCCCCAACATTCAGGTGGGAGGATGGAAGACCGACTACCCCCTTTGTCCTTGCTCTCTTCTTTTGGTAGTTACTTGCACTAGTAGGCACATTGGTTAGTTTTTCCCATATATGTGTGTAGAGGGATTTAATTCCTTGTGGTTATCTACACACTTATATTCTAGGTATAGTTTCCTATGGACTACTATAGGTGTAATGTGTCTAGGATATGATGGCTTGAGGATCCTTACTCGGTGTATGGGCTATAATGGCTTGAGGTTTAATACCCAATGTATGATACATATTATGCGAGATATGGTGGCTCCCAAAAACTACCTGGTTAATTTTCTTATGTGGATGTGGTGGTTTTTTGCACGAGGTTCATGTTTTGGTGCTTCGCCCAGGTATCTGTGGGCAAGCCTTTTTGGAGAGATATGCTTAGGACGTGCGACGTTGGGGAAAAGCGGCAAACCAGTGGGGAAGTAGTAGCGGGGTACCCTTGATATTCTTTATTATATTATATAATCTTGTATGTATTACTTGGTGAGAGTATCCATGGTGAGGATAGGAACTTAGTATACCTGTTTAGGTGGTGAGTTAGTTTCACTTGTTGTTCACTGTGCTTTAGCATGATTTATTTACTTTTTCACGAGAGGCTTCAAGGAGAATCCTATTGAGTATACTATTATACTCACCCTATGTATATATAAATTTTTTTTCAGGTCACTTGGAGAAGGTTGGAGATCAAGATGGTTTCTACTAGCTTGGGGTTTCAGGAGCTATTTGGGCTTGTGGTTGCTGTTGTTTTTTACTTTCTTTTGGGTATTTTCAATTTTTCCCCTTTCAGTTGTAGTAGGTTGGATGACATTACATATTTGTACTTAGGATTTCTTTTATATTTCATTCTGAGTTGGAGTTGGTTTGTTTCTATCTTATCACTCTATTCCACATGTGTTCTCTTAGAGGGTAATTCCTCCCATCTGTGTGTTTACTATACCCTCAGTACTAGTCACCAACTCGGGGCCTATTGGAGGCAGGACTCAAGGGTCATTATCTCCCTCCTCACATTGCCGGCCCAATAGGGGTACACTTTGTGGGGAGGGGGTCATGACATAGTAGTATCAGAGGCCTGGTTGAGGGATGGGATGGAGTTTCGAGTTAGGCACATGTGAGGTTGCATGGGTTGGTAGGGTAAAAGTGTCATTCAAGTTTAGAAAGTGATGTAAACACTAGTGACCGTCTGAGACATATGTAACACCCCGAGATTTTATGAAAAATATTCTTTTTAATTTCATTAATGTCTTGTGTTGTACGCTACACAAAAAGGAGCTTGCACAACACGCATCCTTGACTTGCATTTCATTACACGCAATCATGACCTTCCTCGATAGCGTGTGTAGTACGCAATACCGAGTTTAACTAAACAATGATATGCTATTAAAATATTATTAAAACTGGCCGTTATGAATATTAATAACCACTTTTTGAAATTTTGAAAATTTTATTTTTCAAAATGGACTTCATTTTTGGATTCGGAATATCGAAATTAGCTTAGGGAGAAATTTTGGTACTTTTCGGATAATTTTCATATTTTGATGAATAGTGAAAATTACTAAATTGTAATTAAAAACAACTTTTTCAATCGAAATAATTAATAGTGATAAATTATTAATTTGAGTTTTTTTAAAATATATTTAGAATATATTTTTACAATTTAATACAATGTTGGTCATTGGATGTAATTTCACATTTAAACCAGACATAAAAAAATGTCAATCTTTTGATAGTTATTATCTCTTAAGAACACGCTATTTGTTTTGACGACGGGAATTAATTTTTAAATTAATTAATGAAACTGATATGTTTTGAATTTGGTAAAATAGACATAATTTTTCAGTTCATAATATCAAATATAGCTTAGGCCTAATTTTTGGTATTTTTCTGGAAACTTTCATTTTTTTGATGAATAGTGAAACCACTAAGTGGTAGTTAAAAAAATTAATTTTTCATAAAACTTAATTTTACCACTTATGTGAGTGGAATTTCAAAACTCCTAGAGACACGGTTTATGTCAGTGAATAAATGTGGTTCAATGAGATGAAAATATTTTTTGGTGAATAGTAACTTTTACTTCTTTTAAACCACAGTTAAAAGTAAATAGGGTAATTAAGGGTAAAAATGATATTATTATTACCCTAACACATATCCTAATTTTATTGGATAAGTGTAATTCGACCAAAAACATCATTATGAATAAACTATGACTATTTAGGCCCACTTGGATTAGATTAGGACATTTATTATTAATTTATTTAAAGAAGGGTTAAAATAGTTAAAATCAAAGTTTAATAAGTATATCATTTTTAATATAGGTTTATAAATAAGCTAAATTAGACTATAAATATTCATTAGAAAGATAAAACTAATTCCTACATAATGGTATTTTATTTGTAATTTTTATACATTAAATAATTTAATTTATTTATGACACAAAGATGATGCATTAATTATCTTATTAATGAAATATTGATTTAATTGATGTTATAAATACCAAATTAAAAGTAATTTGAGACTTTTTATGAATTCAACTAATTTTCTAGGTTAATATGACATGATATTGTTGATATAATTAACTTATTTCGAACTAATCAGCCTGTTATGATTTTTACAAAAATCAATTACTAAATAGTGTCAAAATTGCCATAAAATAGTTTTTAAAACAAATATTATAATATTAATTGTTATTTTATTCCTAAAAATATAAGGTTCGTCCACATGACTTAGATAAAGTTATATATATTAATAATAAACAACTTGGGGTTCGTTTGGTTTCTTATAGTAAGTTTATTAACCTTATAGTGTAAGAACACAAAAAGACACGGTAAAAGTAAAATTATCTAACTTAATGTTAAATCTAAATGATAAGGTTAAAATAGGAACCTAAACTTTTCTAAATTATATTTTATGAGAGGATTTCTACCCATACCATCCTTATCTTCGAAATAAATCAATTTGGAGCTATTTAAAACCTAATTTGGTTTTATAATAAAATAATAATTTTAGTTATTCCAAAGGTGCCCCTCTCCTCCCTTATAAAAGGGCACCTCCTCCCTCTATTACTCACACCACATTGAGCCATAAAGCTCGTCCAACCCCTACCAAATTCTCTTCTAAACTTCCCTAGAAACATAATAGAGGTCCTGGTCTTCTTCAAAGACCAATTTCAGTGCCCTAAAAGGAGGTCTTAAAGAGACGCTTCCAAGAAGAGGTAATGTCTGTTACCGATTCTTTCAACTTTATTTCTTCTTCCACTTCTTCTTATTTAGTTTTTTCATTATGAAGTAATAACATAAGTATCACTAATATACTTATATGTTATTATAAGTATGAAACAACCCTATTTAACCATCTATCCATCCTACGGAAAACGAAATCACCGCGCGTGCGTACATACGGAATACCGTCTCCACGCCGTGGTGTAATCTGTTTTTCCAACACCAACTTACTTGGATGGGTATAATGGTGTAAATAATAACTATACATAGTTATTATAACATCATACTGATTCTGATATATTGTATCATCCACTCCAATTCAATTCAATGATTATGTAAATGATATCATCGCTCGTACATACGTACGGACTACCGTCTCCACGACGCGATGAGATTCATTCTCCATGTTATCCATACATGAATGATCATAAAGTTTATTTAATGAATAATAATAAAATATATGAAATAATAATGATACTGGATTTATGTATATATATATATATGTATGTCATCTATTTAGTTTCATTCAATTCAATAAGGAAACAAAAACAGCGTTCATGCGTACGTACGGCATACCGTCTCCATGAACGGTGTATTTCATTCCTTTTATCGACCTGTAATATATATATATATGATGAATATATGTAAAGCATGTTTTAAATTATGAAATTATTTATATCAGGATATATTTAAAAATATAAATAATGAAAAGTCTAAACAAATATGATAAATGAAATGATTTTACCCAAAACGCTGCTTTAGCATGGAATTTACAAAAGAACGGGTAATATAAAGTCATAAGTGAAACATATATGATATCATAACAATGAATATGATTCGGTAATAAGTCAATGACATTATTTAAATCCTTATACAGGAGGTTCAGATACGTACGAAGCATATCGGACCTAAGGTAAGGGATAAATTATCAATATCATTTTTATCCAAGATTGCTTATACGTAAGTATTTACTGGGGTTACATTTATCATCCATGACCATGTTTTCTAAAAATTATTTCATAAAATGTTTACCATTCTTACATGGATGTTTAAAGTCATTTTTACCCTTTATTTAATTTTTACCACATTGTATGAATGGAATCTTTCCTTTGGTTACCATATAAGGTACTTTTTGACATTTCCGACAAAAGTACGAGGAGAATTTTATTTTTAACTTATATGGTGTGAGAGGATTTTTACGGTTTCATAACGCCTCATTTTCAAGAAGCTTCATCTACAAGATTGCATGATTATTTTCAAAAAAACCCATATCTTTTAAAATTGCATGGAATTTTGTGAAAAGAAAATGATTTTAAAGAAGAAAGGATATTTTCCTCAAAAATTCATTCCAAGTGTTTTGTCAAAACTATTTTCCATCTAAGATGACATTATTTTATATGTGTATGTTTTAAGTAAAATGTCTATATGATTTAAATGGTTTCAATTTTCTTATGATGAAATGATATCAATTGTTTATGGATTATTTTATGATGGCATGATGTTTAAGAATCCCATTTTATTTCATGGGTTATGCTATTATGTATGATTTATGATTTTGTGGCACACGAAAGAATGATTTCATTATGAGATGGGTGGGACCTATATCTCCCTCCAATGAATTGTTTAAAGATTTATATCTCATGAGATAGAAATGGCTGGAATGGCAAGTTAAATCTGTTCAGTAATACATGACTGAAACGAGGAGTGAACTCGATTCAGAAAAGGATTTTGTCCACTAAGATGGTCTTGGCAGCAATGCCTTGGCTACTATGTAAATCATATCATGTGCTTAATGGTTTCCACAATTACATGTTTTATTCCCATGATATTTTATCATTCTTAATGTTTCTTTATGATCTATTCCTTAAGTACTTCCATGTTTTATGTCGTTGCTCAAGCTTTTGATGTTTAAACATTATGTTCATGTTTTTAAGTTCAAATGTATATGGTATGTTTTATTTTATCCATGCTTACCCTTAATGAGCATTTGAGCTCACCCTTTTTATGTTTTCTTTTCCCTAGGATATAAAGAAAGGTTTTAGGTAAGAAAAAAAGGGGAAGATCTTTATGGGAGATGTTGAAGTTCTTTCACCACGATTAGAAGATTATGTTCCAAGTTTCCAAAGACATTAAACTATGACGATCCTTTTGTGTCTGTTATTGTTATGTATTATGTATTCCGCTAAAGTAATGTAATATCCATGTACGTCAAGCTTCGGGTCTCTATAGTTGGTATCCGAGGAAAGGTTTAGTCAACCTTTGGAAACTAGGATGAAAAAACGTTAGTGAGATCCCTAGAGATTTTTCTAAGGTATGTCTAGGGATGTCCCTAAGGATAAGTATATGTATAGGATATAGTCCTAGAACTACGGTAACGATATTAGAATTTAACCTAAGATGTTAGATATTGAGGGTGCTCCCCCTTTACTATGTTGTTTTCCCTAGCATTATTTTTTCCTCTCACACTATTCTTTTTGGGTTTTAGAAAATGGCTGGAAACAGGAAGATTCATGATAATAGAGGATATGACGGACAATGGAATGATATTATTCATGATAAACCAAATGAAACGGGATTTGGAAGTCCAAACATCATTATTATGCCTAATCATCAATCTCATAATATGATCAATAATCTCAACTTTGGTAAGTTTCCCGACTCAGATAATAAGAGAAAGATGGAGTTTCATGACGATCATAGAGGAAAGAAATGTCAATTTCCCTCATGTAAATCATGTGGGAAGAGGCATCGAGGAGATTGTTTCAAGGGAACTGGAAGATGCTTTGGGTGTGGAAAAGAAGGACACAAAGCCAGTAAGTGAAAAGGAAAAGGTTCAGTTAACACCATGGATGAGGATAATGTTATTGCTCCGACATCAACAATGGTTAAATGTTTTAAATGTGGAATGTATGGGCATTATGAAAACCAATTCCCTAAGGGAAAGTCTCATGAAGAGAATAAGTACGGCCGTATGGGTAGTATTTATGTTTATGATGATGAAGAGACTACAAATGATATGTGAGATGAAAGAATTGTTGAATCTCGATCAATGGTTTAAGAAGGTAGTGGAATGATTACATGTTTATCAAGAGTAATGTTGTATAAGTAATCTCATGGTACTATGGAATAAAGAGACATCTATGGATTGTTACACTGTTGTATTTACTTGATTTTTGAAAGTGTATGATTAATGGTACCTGTATCCATTAAAGTTTATTAAGATATTTTTGGAATATAGATGATATGCGCATAATAAAGGGATAAGGAGAAAATTAAATGTTTGATAGTATTCATGAGCTCATGAATGATATAAGGAGAAGGTTATATCATTGTTTGAGTATATAGAATTTTTGGATTTTGGTATATGGAAAGAGTTAAATTTTGATAGCATTCATGTTTTCACTAAGGTTTAATGGGTATTCATTTTTCAAGAGATTACATGATTAAGGTATTCACATGATTTGAATGTGACCAACAAGATATATGGGGGATAAATGATGGTATTCACATTCTTGGTTGAAGACATTTCAAGTAATCGTTCTCTTTATACTATGAGCTTGGACCGAAGTATTTTAGATAAGACTAAAGATTGGAATGGATTATGTTGGACATAAGTTAGTATTGTTTAAGGATAGAACTTTTTTTTGGGATGTTATAGTAATGTAGTTTTAGAAAAAGGACAACCTGCAGGATGGGCGACAGCCCATCGTGTCGGACAAGTCTGTGGGAATCGAACCCACAACCGAAGTGCGACTGGACTTTATTTCCTACCATTGGCCTACAGGAAGTCCCTGGTTAGTAGAAACTAGTTTTATTTTATTAAGCAGTATGATATATGAAGTATAAGTTCATTTTTAGAACAATATACGATTAATCTAACTATAATATGGACATATAACTTTTTCTATCCTTTTGTTCGAAGCAGATGGAATGACCCATCATTTTATCACATGATCTGCTAACACATCACAAATAACAAATTCAACTTCATTTCATTAAGGGATGAAGGGGAAATTGTTCAATTCTGGAACAATAGTGAAATTGTACCAAAATCATGTAAGTATTTCTTTTAATTCACCAACTTTAGGGAAATGATCTTGAAAACCATAAATGTTTTCCTAGTGCCCTTATATCTGATGAATCAGATGGTACCTTAGATCATCGCAAATCTATGGCTTTGTGATTGTTCACTATTTCATAGCCATATTCTCTACCACTCTCCATCAGAACTTGATGGTTAGATTTTTCTTCCATATCTATATTTTCACCTATGTTCTCCTACGTGGAAACCTAGTGATGAGTTAATTTGGGTAACCGTTACATTTCACTCTTTAGTTTTTAAAGGAAATTTTGGGTATTATTTTTTACGATGTGGGTTTCTATTAAAGAAACTTTCGAGTAGTAAACCATTTATAACCCCGATGAATTTCGAGGGCGAAATTCATTATAAGGGGGGTAGAATGTAACACCCTGAGATTTTATGAAAAATATTCTTTTTAATTTCATTAATGTCTTGTGTTGTACGCTACACCAAAAGGAGCTTTCACAACATGCATCCTTGACTTGCCTTTCATTACATGCAATCGTGACCTTCCTCGATAGCGTGTGTAGTACGCAATACCGAGTTTCACTAAACAACGATATGCTATTAAAATATTATTAAAACTAGCTGTTATGAATAGTAATAACACTTTTGAAAATTTTGTAAATTTTATTTTTTAAAATGGACTTCATTTTTTGGATTTGGAATATCGAAATTATCTTACGGAGAAATTCTGGTACTTTTCGGATAACTTTCATATTTTGATGAATAGTGAAAATTACTAAATTGTAATTAAAAACAACTTTTTCAATCGAAATAATTAATAGTGATAAATTATTAATTTGAGTGGTTTTAAAATATATTTAGAATATATTTTTACAATTTAATACAATTTTGGTCATTGGATGTAATTTCACATTTAAACCAGGCATAAACAAATGTCAATCTTTTGATAGTTATTATCTCTTAAGAACACGCTATTTGTTTTGACGACGGGAATTAATTTTTAAATTAAGTAATGCAACTGATATGTTTTGAATTTGGTAAAATAGACATCATTTTTCAGTTCATAATATCAAATATAGCTTAGGCCTAATTTTTGGTATTTTTCTGGAAACTTTCATTTTTTTGATGAATAGTGAAACCACTAATGGTAGTTAAAAAAATGAATTTTTCATAAAACTTAATTTTACCGATTCTGTGAGTGGAATTTAAAAAATCTGAGAGACACGGTTAATGTCAGTAAGTAAAATGTGGTTCAATGAGATGAAAATAATTTTTGGTAAATAGTAACTTTTTTACTTTTTTTACCACGGTTAAAAGTAAATAGGGTAATTAAGGATAAAATTAATATTATTATTACCCTAACACATGTCCTAATTCTATTGGAAAAGTGTAATTAGACCAAAGACAACCTTAGGAATAAAATATGACCATTTAGGCCCACATCGATTAGATTAGGACATTTATTATTAATTTATTTAAAGAAGGGTTAAAATAGTTAAAATCAATGTTTAATAAGTATATCATTTTTAATATAGGGTTATACATAATATAAATTCGACTATAAATATTCATTATAAATCTAAAAATATTTCCTATATAATGGTATTTTATTTGTAATTTTTAGACATTAAATAATGTAATTTATTTATGACACAAAGATGATGTAGTAATTATCTTATTAATGAAAGACTGACATAATGGATGTTATAAATACCAAAATAAATGTAATTTGAGACTTTTTATGAATTACACTAATTTTATAGGTTAATATGACATGTTATTATTGATATAATTAACTTATTTCTAACTAATAAGTCTGTTATGATTTTCACAAAAATCAATTACTAAATAGTGTCAAAATTGACATAAAATAGTTTTTAAAACAAATATTATATTATTAATTGTTATTTTATTCCTAAAAATATAAGGTTCATCCAAATGACTTAGATAAGGTTATATATATTAATAATAAACAACTTGGGGTTCTTTTGGATTCTTATAGTAATTTTATTAAAATTATAGTGTAAGAACACAAAAAGACACGGTAAAAGTAAAATTATCTAACTTAATGTTAAATCTAAATGATAAGGTTCAAATATGAACCTAAACTTGTCTAAATTCTATTGGATGAGAGGATTTGGACCCATCCCCACCTTCGCTTCGAAATAAATCAATTTTGAGCTATTTAAAACCGAATTTGGCTTTATAATAAAATAATATTTTTAGTTATTCCAAAGGTGCCCCTCTCCTCCATTATAAAAGGGCACCTCCTCCCTCTCTTCCTCACACCACTTTGAGCCTTCAAGCTCAGCCAACCCCTACCAAATTCTCTTCTTCGCTTCCCTATAAAAATCCTAGAGGTCCTGGTATTCTTCAAAGACAAATTTCAGTGCCCTAAAAGGGGGTCTCAAAGAGGCGCTTCAAAGAAGAGGTAATGTTCGTTACCGATTCTTTCAACTTTATTTCTTCTTCCACTTATTCTTCTTTAGTTTTTTCATTATGAAGTACTAACATAAGTATCACTCATATACTGATATGTAATTATAAGTGTGAAACAACCCTATTTCACCATCTATCCATCCTACGGAAAACGAAATTACCGTGCGTGCGTACGTACGGAATACCGTCTCCACGTCGTGGTGTAATCTGTTTTTCCAACACCACCTTACTTGGATGGGTATAATGGTGTAAATAATAACTATACACAGTTATTATAACATCATACTGATTTTGATATATTGTATCATCCACTCCAATTCAATTCAATGATTATGGAAATGATATCATCGCTCGTGCGTACGTACGGACTACCGTCTCCACGACGCAATGAGATTCATTCTCCATGTTAACCATACATGAATGATCATAATGTTTATTTAATGAAAAGTATTGAAATATATGAAATAATAATGCTACTAGATTTATTTATATATATATATTTATGTCGTCTATTTAGTTACATTCAATTCAATAAGGAAATGAAAACAGCGTTCATGCGTATGTACAGCCTACCGTCTCCATGAACGGTGTATTTCAATCCTTTTATCGACCTATAATATATATATATGATGAATATATGTAAATCATGTTTTACATTCTGAAATTATATAAATCAGGATATAAGTAATAATATCAAGAATGACAAGTCGAAACACATACGATAAATGAAATGATTTTACCCAAAACGCTGCTTTAACATGGAATTTACAAAAGAACGGGTAATATAAAGTCATAAGTGAAACATATATGATATCATAACAATGAATATGATTCTGTAATAAGTCAATGACATTATTTAAATCATTATACAGGAGTTTCGGATACGTACGAAGCATATCAGACCTAAGGTAAGGGATAAATTTTCAATCTCATTTTTATCCGAGATTACTTATACAAAAGTATTTACTGGGGTTACGTTTATCATCCATGACCATGTTTTATAAAAATTCTTTCATAAAATGTTTACCATTCTTCCATGGATTTTTAAAGTCATTTTTACCCTTTATTGACTTTTTACCACGTTGTATGAATGGAATCTTTCCTTTGGTTACCATATAAGGTACATTTTGACTTTTCTGACAAAACTATGAGGAGAATGTTATTTTTAACTTATACGGCATGAACGGATTTTTACGGTTTCATAACACCTCATTTTCAAGAAGCTTCCTCTACAAGATTGCATGATTATTTTCAACAAAACCCTTATCTTTTAAAATTGCATGGAATTTTGTGAAAAGAAAATGATTTTAAAGAAGAAAGGATATTTTCCTCAAGAATTCATTTCAAGTGTTTTGTCAAAACTATTTTCCATCTAAGATGACATAATTTCATATGTGTATGTTTCAAGTAAAATGTCTCTATGATTTAAATGGTTTCAATTTTCTTATGATGAAATGATATCTGTTGTTTATGGATTATGTTATGATGGCATGATGTTTAAGAATCCCATTTTATTTCATGGGTTATGCTATAATGTATGATTTATGATTTTGTGACACATGAAAAAATGATTTCATTATGAGATGGGTGGGACCTATATCTCCCTCCAATTAATTGGGTAAAAATTTATATCTCATTAGATAGACATGGATAGAACGGAAAGTTAAACTGGTTCAGTAATATAGGACTGGAACGAGAAGTGAACTCGATTCAGAAAGGGACTTTTACCACTAAGATGGTCTTGTCAGCAATGCCTTGGCTACTATGTAAATCGTATCATGTGCTTAATGGTTTCCACAATTACATGTTTTATTCCCATGCTATTTTATCATTATTAATGTTTCTTTATGATCTATTCCTTAAGTACTTCCATGTTTTATGTCATTGCTCAAGATTTTTATGTTTAAACATTATGTTCATGTTTTTAAGTTCAAATGTATATGGTATGTTTTATTTTATCCATGCTTACCCTTACTGAGAATTTGAGTTCACCCTTTTTATGTTTTCTTTTCCCAAAGATATAAAGAAAGGTTTTAGGTAAGAAAAAAAGGGGAAGTTCTTTATGGGAGTTGTTGATGATCTTTCACCACGATTTGAAGAATGTTTTCCAAGTTTCCAAAGACACTAAACTATTACGATCCTTGTGTGTCTGTTATTATTATTTATTAATTATTCCACTAAAGTAATTTAATATCCATGTACGTCAAGCTTCAGGTCTCTACAACATAGGTATTTAGGCCCCCCTATGATCTTATGTACGGACCATTAAGTTAACAATGGATACTAAACGAGGTGATACAAGTTGCAGGGTAGAGACCTAGGAAAGGATCAGGAATCATTCTTCTTTATGCCTATGTTTTAATGGGTAGACATTGGGATAAGTTAAAATAAAATTAATAAAAGAAAAAAATTAATTAATTAATGATGAGTCTTTCATATTCATGGTTTAGGAGATCTTACTACATGATATTTTTCAGGTATCCCTCTAGGTTGACGTCCTCATCAGGATCTCATAGAAGTTGTCTAGCAGACTGTTCTAGATGATCATCGCTGGGTAGAGGTTGACGATGACGACACTTGTAGGAGGACACTTTGAGAGTTATAGTGCCAGAGACTGTAGAAGTAAGAGGGCTCAATTCCTGATGCATTCACAGAAGACTGGTTGGATGAGGTTGAGATCGGATTCAGTTTGATCTGTGCTCAGAAGGGGCAATGGGTTTCCATGGTAGTGATGATGTTATGTGGAGAAGTGAGGCTGTGTTGGTTCTTATTCGTCGTGGATTGTGAGGATTCAATGATCTCATGGGAGGAGTTCCGAGACAGGTTGAGAGTTGAGTTTCTTTCCTTGACCATGAAGGCGTCTAGTCGCCAGAAGCTTCTTACCCTTTGACAAGGGAGTTCTAGTGGGAGAGAGTTCAAAATACATTTCAAGAACCTTTTATGATATGATTCGGGCTTATTTCCAGATGTGGAGGCAAGGGTAAGGAATTTCAAGGAGGCTTTGTGTCCAGATATCCAGTGACAGGTCACCCCATTTATGCTGAAGACATATCTTAAGGTGTTAGCGAGGGAAGAGGACATTGAGAGGAAATTGGCCAGAACCAGATCATCATGAGAGGGGGGTTTTCATGATTCCTCACAAATCAGAGCTATGGTTCGGGGTACCCAGTTTTCAAGGTAGAGGAGTTTCCGTTCAGCCGGGGGTAGGTCCTAGCCCTCCGCATCTCGTTTCTCAAAATTCAATGGATCTCAGGCATATTCCAAGAGATCAGGCACTTTTGTTTCTTGTAGTGGTCGAGTTCATCAACAGCGAGAGTTCCTGGAATTTCAGAGTAGTAATCATGCACCAGGTTTTCTACTCCAGGTTCCTCCTTTGAGGCAGTTCAAACCAAGGCAGCAGCAACAGGTTTCACCAGCTTTAGATCAGTAGAGGCTAGATGGGGAAGGCAGAAAACAGCCCTGTGATACTCCCCATCCTTAGAGAGTTGAGCGTATCCATGGTGGTGGTTTTCATAAGGATCATAGAGTCCATGAAAGAGGTTATGGTCAACTTCATGCATTAGTGTTTCTAGCTCCAGGTGAGCCGTACATCGTTCGAGGTACCCTTTTCTTGTTTTCTACCATGGTGTATGCCTTGTTTGATTCAAGAGAGACACACTCCTTCATATCACCTACCCTTGTCCATGTGTTGGGACTTGAGGTAGAGAGGCTTCCAGTGCCCTTGGCATTGACTATACATGTCGGAGGTCAAGCTGACTTGCTTGAAGTATGTAGAGACTGTGATCTAGTGTTGGGAAACACCTCTCTTGGGGAGATTTCATATGTTTACGAATACAGCCATATGATTTCATCATTGTCATGGATTGGTTGTATTCGGTGTAGGATATCATGGATTTCTTTAGGAGGTAGGTTGTGTTCTTCGATGTAGATGGAGAGCTAGTGGTGTTCGTTGGAAAGTGAGACCCTTGGATGGGTCAAAGGCCTGCTTTTTCCATATCATTCATGATGGCTGATCAGATGCTGAGTTATTTAGAGGTTCAGTAGTTGGCGTTTCCTAGGGTCGTAGAAAAGTACCCTGATATCTTTCTAGAAGAGGTTGTTGCATTACCCCCTTGATGGGAGATCGAGTTTGGGATCAAGCTACAACCAGGAGAGTCTCATATCTCTATGTATCCATATAGGATGGCCCCTTCTGAGTTATGAGATATACATATTCAGCTTGATGGTCTGTTACAATGCAGTTTTGTTTGGACTAGTGTGTCACTGTGGGGTGCACCAGTTTTGTTCATGAAGAAGGCGGACGGTATTTTGCAGTTGTCTTTAGATTATCTTCTCTTAAACAAAGTGACAGTGAAGAATCGCTATCCTCTTCCAAGTATTGATGATTTATTTGATCAGATGAAGGGTACAAGTTGGTTCTCAAATATTGACTTATGGTCAGTATATCATCATATGCATGTGAAGGATGAGGATATCTCGAAGACTACTTTTCGATGTCGTCATAGAAATTATGAGTTCGTTGTAATGTCGTTCAGTGTGATGAATGCTCCATATGTATTCGTGGGATTGATGAATGTTGTGTTCCATTAATTTCTATACAAGATCGTGGTGGTTTTCATTGATGAAATCCCTGTGTAATCCACATCTGAGGAGGAGCATGCATAGCATCTACACTCTGTTTTGGGAGTTCTTCGTCAACATCAGCTATTTGGGAAGATGTTGAAGTGTGAGTTTTGGGATCGAGAAGTCTGTTTCTTGGGGCATGGTGTGTCCCAGTAGGGAGTAGTTTTGGATCCATCGAAGATAGAAGCGGTCGTGTCTTGGGTATCCCCCAAGACGGTGTTAGAGGTGCGAAGTTTCCTTGGTCTTACAGGATACTACAAGAGGTTTGTGGAAAATTTCTCTCAAGTTGTGACTCCTTTGATAGATTTTAATAGGAAGGATTATGTGTTCATATGGACTGATCAGTGTCATACATCTTTCGAGTATCTAAAGGAGAAGTCACTAAGTGCTTCAGTTCTCTATCATCCAGCTGAGGGAGTTTAGTTTGATGTTTTCTACGATGCTTCACATATGGGGTTAGGTTGTGTTCTAATGAAGAAAAGATAAGTTGTTTTTATGGGTCTCAGAAGTTGTGTCCTCATGAATGTAACTATGCCACCCATGATCTTGAGTTGTCAGATGTAGTGTTTTTCCTAAATTTGTGGAGACATTACCTCATTGGTGAGCGCTTTGTGGTTTTCACTGATCATAAGATCCTGAGGTATGTTTTCTTCCAGTGTGACTTGAACTTACAACAGAATTAGTGGCTGGAGTTATTATAGGAATACAACTTTAAAATATCATATACACCTACAAAGGGGGATTTTGTAGCTGATGTGCTCAGCAGGAAGTCATGTGGTGATGTAGTGCGTGAATCTGGTGATTCCTAGAGAGTAATCGAAGAACTATCAGCATTACATCTTGATATGGGAGAAGTTGGGGGTAGAGGATGTCTTTTTCAGATAATGGTGAAGTCATCTCTGGTGCAGCAGGTGGAAGAGTCCCAGTTAGGGGATCTAGAGGTAGAGATTTCGAGAGACTGATTTGTTTGTGGATAGGCCCCTGATAGTTGTTCTGATGATGAAAAACACCAATTGTTATGTCATGGAAGGATATTTGTTCCTTTTACGATCTAAGAGATGGTTCTCAAAGAGTTCCATATTTCTCCTTTATCGATGCATCTTGGCGTAATAAATATGTACCGAGCCTTGAGGAGCCAGTTTTAGTGTGCTGGGCTGAAGCATGCGGTTGCAGAGTTTGTGTCTCGATGTAAAGTCTACCAGAAGGTGAAGGCTGAACACCATTCTCCTAGTGGTCTGCTCTAGCCATTAGATTTTCTTTATTGGAAGTCGGAGGACATCTCAATGGACTTTGTTACTACTTTACTTCGAGCTTCGGGAGGACATGATGCTATTTGGGAGGTATTGGACCATTTAAATAAATCATCTCACTTTATAGAAATGAAGGAGTCAAGTTCAGTGGAAGTTTTATCGAGGCAGTATCCGGAGGAGGTGGTGAGACTTCATGGAGTCCTAAAAATTGATAATTTTTTATTGAGATCCTCATTTTACCTCTAGTGTGTGTATAGGTCTTCATCATGATTTTGGTACTTAGATATTCCTTATCACTTCTTTTCATCCTTAAATGGACGGTCAGACATAGTGAAATATCCATACTCTTAAAGACATGTTACGCTCTTGGGTCCTAGATTTAGGAGGTTCGTGGATGAGGCACTTACCCTTGGTGGAGCTCGCATACAATAATAATTTTCACTCCACCATCGGTATGGTGCCGTTTGAAGCCTGGTATGGTTGGCCATGTCGTTCTCCATTGTGATAGAGTGGGGTTAGAGAGTCGGAAATTCTCAGACCAAAACAACTATAGAATACAACAAATATGGTTCAGGTGATTCATGAGAGGATGAAGATATAACAAGATTGTCAGAAATCATATGACGATCAAAGGAGGAGAACCTTAGAGCTTGATGTTGGGATCATGTGTTTTTGAAGGTGACTCCTCATCATGGGAAGTGAAGGTTTGGTTGTGGGAGTAATCCTTCTCCCCTATTTTTTAGGCCTTTCGAGTTGTTAGCTCATGTTGGAGCTATGGCATATCGAGTAGCACTTCTCCCGCAGATGAGACTGATAAATGATTCTTTTCAGGTATCACAGCTCCGTCATTATCTTCATGATGACTCTCACATCATCAATTGGGGAGAGATCGATGTTGATGGTTACTCGACCTTGGAGGAGCGACCTTTGGAGATCATAGACCGCAAAGAAAATGTGTTTCATGAGCATTCTATCCTCTTGGTTCATGTCTTGTGGCGATACAGTGGCATGGAGGAGAGTACCTGGGAACATGAGTCACAGATACGTTCTTAGCACCCAAAGTTGTTTGATGTTTAACTATTTTCTTGTAACGATGTCCCCTTTGTGGTTATAAAACTTTCATATTTAAGAGATGGATTTATTTAGTTCTTCTTGTGGCTTGATCTCTCTTCAGAGGTATCTCAATGGGTGGTTGTTTGGACCTCTTTTTTGTTTCCTTTATATTGGTTCTGAATTCTTGAGGATGAGAATGTTTTGAGAGGTATCTGATGTAATGGTCCAAACTTCTCAAGTCCATTCTTTTACTGAAATTTGTTCTTTGAGGTGTTATGGGAGGTCAAGGTGACATATCCCCAAAATTTTCCCAAATTTCTAATTCTGTGAACAGTTTCATCGGTGAACAGTTGCATCGGTAGCCTTCTGTGAATAATGTAACATTATCCTTAGGTGAACAGTGCATCGGTAGCCTTATGTGAACAGTGTCATCAGTAGCCTTATGTGAACAGTGTCATCAGTGGCCTTAGGTGAACTAAGCAACAGTGAGGTTCCATCAGTAACCTCTATTTTTCTTTACCAAATTTTTAGTTATTGAACAGTGTTTCTAGAATAGTGAGGTTTCATCAGTAACCTCTATTTCATTTTCTATATTTTGAGTTCATGAACAATGTTTCTAGCTTCCTACAATTTTTCCCCTTTGACATTTCCTTTGATGTAAAATGAATTTAAAGCCTCATTTTAAGGACTCTAAGGCCGATTCAAAGGTCATAACCCTTATATTAATTTATACTATAGCTCGGGATGTTTTTATACATGGTCAAACTGCATGGTTTAATGCAATCCACTTTTAATGGAATATCCAGTATATCTTAAACCATTGCTCCATTAAATCTTCTAAAGGGATGATATATCTTCCTCCCTTGTTCAATCATATTGTTCCCTAGTGTGACATGCTTGATCCTTTTCTTCTTCCCTTAGAAGCGGTGTTATTGAACCTTAATCCTTATATCATTTCCCCTCTGTTTTTGGTGCAATCAAGCAGTATCGATTTATCCCCAATATAAGGTATGTTCTATCATCATTATTTTGGGTTCATCTCTTTCTATTTCTACTCTCCCTTTTATGGAATTCTATCTCCTTGTTTCTAAGGTACTTTTCTTGGGTGTTTACCGGTCTGGTAGTGTCCATGCATCCTCGGGTGGAAATAGTTGCCACAGGGGGAGGAGATTGTAACCCGTTGTGTGGCTCGTCATGAACTATTTGAGGTAGGGGATTCATTGCTTCTCTTTTATTTTATGTGCAAATGTATACCTACCATGTTTTATCCCACTGGATCATGATGGAATTGACATAATAAATATTTGTACACGATAAATAAATTTATATCGATCATATGTTATTTCATCTTGTTTTTTTAGATAGTTTGATTTATATGCTTGCTTTGTTTAGCCTTTCATTATTAATGGAAATTGGTAAAGGACATAAAGCTGTAATTAAATGATAATTGTTTGGCTAAAGATAAAGAGTCATGAAAATGAATTTGGTTCGTTTTTTTGTAATTTTATGTTAATAAAATTGGTACAGTAAGCATGTTTAATTATTTTTGATATCTTACTAGTTTGTTTTCTTGAATTTGGAAACTACGAATATTAAATCGGTTAATCCATGTTGGATTAAAGAACTGGTGGTTTGAAAAAAGACAATTCCTTGTATGATTCTGAGTTACCCTCTTGATTGTTTAAGGGATAAGATCCCAATTGATATAATGTTTGTTTTCATGCTACTTGTGTTATGATGTGAGCATGGATGGATGTTGTGATATGTTGGGGAATAGAGGCCCACTGGTTATGGAAGCAGTTGACACCTAGAGTGGCGAGATGCATCGGTTTATTCATGTGGGTGTCGGGGAGGACACTAGGGATAATGAAATGAGATGGATGTGAATGTTTAGATTCTTTCTTTTCTTATTGGTTGTTTATATGCTTTAATTTCCCCACTACTCAAGGAAACTGGTTTTTCTTACCCTACTCCCGAAAGGGGCAAAGACACAAGAGGTATTCCACATGCTTTCCGTGTTTAGCTTATCAAGGGAGGATGGGTTTATGCTCTTGCTATAGGCATCAAAGACTTGATGGTTAGTTCATCTACTCACTGGGTTGAGCCCCTTGTGTTTAGTAGAATATAATGTTTTTCTAGAATGCCTGGGATTATGGGAAAGTAATGCTATAAATAAATAATTGAATAAATGATGTTAACCCATGGGGTTAGAGATTGCTGGGATACAATGGTGAAGTTACAATTTAATGGGACAGTGAACTTTGGGTGTGATGCTAATGAAATATAATATGGAAATTGATAATGGTTAATTACTGTTTAATGAATTAATCAATGTAAAGTCCAATGGATAAAAAGGGAATGATGTAATGTAATAAAGCTCTTTAAATGGTTGTGTGCTTATAGGATATCGAGTCTTAAAAGTAGTAGTCGGGAGTCTGAGATACATTAGCTGTAGTTGATTCCAAGACTAGGTTATGCCCATAGTGTGGTTGTGAGATATAGTATATTCTGTACTTTTTGTGTTTCTATATGATACTTCACCCTGTCAGTTAAGGCACCTGACAGCCTAGGGATTCTGAGCCTAGGGGGTGTTTTCACTAATATTCTGATGGGAGGATGGATGGAAGACTACCCCCTTTGGCCCTGCTCTCTTCTCTTAGTAGTTACTTGTGCTGCTAGGCATAGTAGTTATTTTTCCCTATATATGTGTGTAGAGGGTTGTAATGGCTTGTGTTTATTCACACAAATATATTCTGTATATAGTTTCCTATAGACTATTATAGGTGTAACGTGTATAGGCTATGATGGCTTAAAGATCCTTACTCATTGTATGGGCCATAATGGATTGAGGTATAATACCCAACATATTATACACATTATGTGAGCTGTGGTGGATCCAATAATATACCTAGTTACTTTTCTTTTGTGGACATGGTGGTTTTTTATGCATGAGGTACATGTTGTGGTGCTTCGTCCAAGTGTCTGTGGGCAAGTTTTTTTGGAGAGAGATGCTTAGGACGTGCGATGTTGCGGGAAATTGGAAAACTAGTGGGGAAGTAGTAGTGGGGTACCCTTGATATTATTTATTATTGTTATATAGTCTTGTATTCATTACTTGGTGAGAGTATCCATAGTGAGGTTGGGAAGTTGGTATACATGTTTAGGTGATGAGTTAGTTTCACTTGTTGTTCACTGTGCTTTAGCATGCTTTATTTACTATTGCACAAGAGGCTTAGGGGAGGATCCTACTAAGTATACTGTTATACTCACCCTATGTATATATAAACTATTTTTCAGGTCACTTAGACCAGGATGGAGATCAAGCTGGTTTCTATGAGATTGGGGTTGCATGAGCTATTCGGGCTATTGGTTGCTGTTGTTTTTACTTTCTTTTGGGTATTTTCAATTTTTCCCCTTTCAGTTGTAGTAGGTTTCATGACATTACATATTTATACTTGATATTTATTTTATATTTCAGTCTAATTTGGAGTTGTTTGGTGTCTATCTTCTCTCTCTCTTCCACATGTGTTCTCTTAGAGGGTAATGTCTCCCATCTGTGTGTTTACTATACCCTCAGTGTTAGTCGCCAACCTGGGGCCTACTGGAGGTGGGACTCAAGGGTCATTATCTCCCTTCTCACATTGCTAGCCCAGGGGAGTACACATTGTGGGGAGTGGGTTGTGACAAAAATACCAGGCTTAGGTTCCTTGAGGAGGATCTCAAGAGGAGAATTCAAGAGGTTAATCCTCTCTCTTTTTCTTTATATTTTATTTCAATTTCATTTATTTTATTATTATATTCTCACCTACCTTAAAATAAATGGAATTATAGCTATAATAACTTACATATACAATAATTAAATCTTTTTAATGGAATATCCATCATTTAACTCCTCCCTCCCATTATTTTTTTTATAAAAATGAAATTACCACTCGTGGTGTATCAATTTACCGACATATTTTCCATAAACACCTTCAAGGATATTAATAAAACCATTAAATGGTTTAAAAATATTTTAATGTGTATGATATAACTCTATTTATGTTCTGTAACTAACATTTATACATAATACTAAAATATTAAGCAAAACTAGTTCATTGTGATCGAAAAAATGCCAAAATTAACCTAAAACGATCATCATTAACTTATATCTAATGATTTTCTCTAATAATATATAACCAAATTCTTTATAATATTATTTCAAATTATTTAAAATAATTAATAACATCAGATAACAATTCTGGATACTTATCCTCATTTTTCATGAACATTCATTCATGAATACTAGTGAATCAATCATGAAAACTAATAAAAAGAATACTCCCAAATGATGAAATTAAACTATATAACTCATTTAAAAGGCCCATAAATGAATTTAACAAAACCATAATGAATCATATTAACGTATAAAAGGTTTTTTAATTGTTAATTAATTAATATAATGTGATTATACATGACCTTAAAGTGAAGAAAGCATTCATCCACATGGTAAGGTGAATTCTCAAACCCAACTCTTATTCTTTTGGTTTTTCCTACTTCATGGAATTTTAAGTATGGTTATTCCTTAAAAATAATTTCCTCATAATTATATTACCTTTTCTGGGATATACATATTTTCTACTTGAGTTTATGACAAACACATGATTTTCGAAAAGGACTCTTCTTTCAAAAAAATATACCTTTTACTTATTAAGATTATTTATTCTTCACTCGAGGATGATGACTCTTATATCAAGTATGTTATTACCTCTTTAATTTGGTAACCCAAAGTTTATTAATTAATTCTTGTGAAATAAAACTCATTCCTTTACATGGGTTTTTTTTCAAGATTGAGATATGTTCTATATGGCATGCATGATAATGTAAATTTTGTGATATAACAGGTGCACCTAGAATTATATACTGAAATGTAAATGTTATGACAGGATTGGTGCACCCGTAATTATATATATCTCTAATGAATTGTGTAATTTGATTTATCTCATGAGAAAAGTTTAATATGCATGAACCTAATGCTAGGTTTATTCACAACCATGTGTGGTATTTGACCACCAGGACATGATGTTTTATTTTTTTGCATTCCTACATTCTAGGAATTTTCTTAATACTTGCTCTCCTATTTATGATCATACACTAATATAATTCAGGTGTACAGTCATGTAAAAATATCCACAGACAATAAGGAACATGGCTATATCCAATTTACAACAATGAAAATTTCACTAACCATAGAAATTAACCCACCCCCACTCCCCAATTTACCATAATGCTCATGCCCCTCCACCTAACACCCCTCATACTCCTTGAAAATCTTCTCCCCAATGGTCCTGCGATCCTCCTCCTCTTACGGGCCACCCAACCTCCCCATGATCACCCTCCTCCAGCACGGCCACTCCACCTCTCCGTTGTCACTGCTCCGACATGGACTCCCCACCTCCCCCTATGAAATGCCTCTGATGCATCCACTGCACTACACCGTGATTATACTTCCCTGATACAGCTCCAACAAGGCTTCTACTTTCCCCCAACATGGCTCAAATGCTGCCACTCCACCACTCGGGATCCCCCTTCTTCTACACGGCTACCCCTGATTCTTCTCCTCCAATGCAGCGGCCCCACATTCTTGATTTCTCACTCAAACCAGGTCTTACCCTCGTGAGCCTCCACCTATTGTGATTTATTATTGACCCCACTTAGGTTAACCTAGATAAATCCACACTTATTCAATTTCTCAATCGAAATCCCTACCTACTGTGCTCCTTTCCTCACCAGGTATCTTCTAATTTTCAGTTGCATTGTGGTATTTAGGTCTCATTTTTTCCCTTCTTTAGATCGGTGGTTGAATTTATTATAATCTTGACTTTCATATCCATTTTTTATATGTTTTTTTCAGGAATTTATGTACACCCACCTATACATTTCATTTACCTATATTGAACATAGAACGATTCTGATGGGCTCTTTTGATGTCTTTCTCAACTTATATCGGGTAAATCCATCAATTTATTCCGTCGAATTCTCTAGATTTTTAGGATGAAAATTTTATGGATTTAAATATCCCAAGGATTGATCATTTACCCTAGGATCCCAATATTAAAGGGTATGATTATAATACCTATCATCATTTTCATCCAAATAATTTAATCCTCGCCTTTGAATACGTTTGGATCATCCAAACCTATGTTAGTGACATTGTTGAAATGAATTATTAATTATGTATTAGTGGTGAAGATACAATTAAAAAAATTATAATTTCATCCATTTTTTTTATTGGAACAAGTTTTTTTATGATATTATTTCAATTTATATATTGTTCAATGCAATTTTATAAATACTATTTTCTATACTATGTATTATGAAATATTATAAATACTATTTTCTACACCTACATCATTATTTGACTAATGTATTGAATAGAATAGCATAAGTAATAATGTTGAGAATATAATATTTAAAATCTATATAAAATAGACCGGATATGGATGATAAGAGTAAGTCACTAATTAATATAATGTATCTAATTTTAGGTAGTGTTTCAAATGAACAGACACCTGAAAAGCGTAGTGAATCTTTAAATTGGTTGGTTGGATATCTTAAAAATAAAATATCTAGTGTAATAGGGAAAAAAGTGTATGATATGACCCTTATACCAATCAAAACAATAATGATACAAGTTAGATTAATTGTGAAGACACAAGAAGTGAAAGTTGATTAGAAAATACTTTAAGTTGCTATGTAGACTAATTTAACTCTAAACATGTGTTTTTGTTCAGAAATGTATGGGAATATTATGAGTGTGGGCATAGAAACTGGTATATTGAAAAGTTATCATGCATCAAAAAATATTTCAAAAGATATAGTTCAAATATTTTCTAGTTAATTTTTGATGTACAGTGAATATAAACTTAATAAAATTCATCATTTAAGAGGGTTTTGAATAAGATTTTATGGAAGATATTTTTCACTAATAACTAAATTAAGAAATAAATTTTGTAACCATGTGATACTTTTTAATCCTTTTTATGTTTGAAATAAATATTTATACACTTCATATGGGAGATAGTTGGGAATTGTGATTGAAAATCAGGTAATTCATAATGGTCTTTGGAAAAAGGTGAAGTAAAGAAATTTTTATTGATGTGAATTTAAAATAGTTTTAGTGAGGGAACATAGATATTTGATAATTTATTTTCCTCACATATGGATGAAAACATTAATCATTTGATAAATATAAATTCTATGGTAAATGAAACAGTTTTCCTTAGTCTTGGTGGTGTAGAAAGTTTCAAGGTCACAGGCATTGTTAATCATTATAGCTGAGAAATATCTTAAAATTAATGGGGATTAAATTAATTTATCCTCAAATATGAATAATGGAGTCAATATATGGAATAAAATATTTATTGGTCTCAATAAAAAAATCATGGAGAAACTAGTTTAGTAAAAAATGATTTTAATATTTCATAACTAAAGAGTGATAGAGAAATTACTTTTCAAGTATTCAAAAAAGGAAATATCATAAGTAAATATTATAAACTTGAGAAAATAAGACATAGCCATGTATTATACTTATTTTATACAGATTCATGTGGTCCAATGAATTATAACTTAATAAAAGGATGATTGTAATATATTTTATTTTTGGATGGATATAATTATTTATGATAAATTATTTATAAAAAAATAGAAGTACTTGATTATCTTTATAAGTATAAAAGGATAGTTGAAAGATATTTCGGAATGAATATCAAGGTGATAAGTTACAATAATGGAATTGAATTCACTTATTATTTAATTAAGAAGTACCTAGAGAAGTATAATATTGTTCAAAAGGGTACTATAATGTAGACACCCTAATAGAATGGGGTGGTTGAGAGGTATAGAAGAACCGTCAATAATATAACACAAACTATTGTGATCTCTAGTGGTATTAAAAGGTACTACTAGAAAGAGGTTTTTCAAACTACATTATATATATATAATGGAGTTCTCCTCTACCTAGGTAAAAATAGTTTTCTGTGAACTATGGTATAAAAGGAAACCAACATTGAAGTATTTATGAGTTTTTGGTAGTAGGTTCTATATTATTAATATGAAAGTGAATTAATGAAAGTATATAAATAACATGATGTAGTTATATTTCAAATATATTCCTTATGAATCAAGGTTTATAAATACTTTAATAAGATTTTAATTAAAATTTTAAATAAAATATTTAATAATGGATAGAAAAGAAAAAGGAATCTATGATAGGAGCATTGAAGATAATGTAGATAAAATTAAATCTTTACATGATCCTATATAGTCTCTTAGTGGTATTGAGGACTCCATCCTAGATTGTTTTATGAATTTGATAAAGAAAAAGACATAAATATTCTAATTAAACCTAAGATATTTTCTATAACTAAATATATTGATGAAGATAACAATTTTGGAAGAAAGATATGATTTTGTATAAACTAGGAGGATGTATAGAATTAAAATAAATACCCTCTTATATTTATTTAATTAAAAAATATTTTATTAAGCATCCAATGAATAAAATTGGATTAAATATATGAATATAAAGTTAAATTAAACAGAAAATAATGACACATAGAAATTTTTTCCACAAAAAATAGATGAAAATAACATATTAACTAAACAAGTATTCATAAATATGCTTAATTAAAATGGAGAAGTTATAAAATTCATATTCATTATTTTATGAAATGGATATTCATTTATTGATAGGGTGGTTATATATAAAATATTTTCACCAATTTATTCTATTGAGGTTATCAAATTGTTTCTTACCATATTTATATAGATAATATCAAGGTATATCTAAAGAAAAATAAAGGGTATTATTTTCTCATTGGAGTTTTTTTAAGGAAGTTTAAATTGGTCAACTATGTGGATTTCAAATAAATGGTGATGGTAATAAATTTTTCATGTTTAATATTGATTTTTGTGGGTTAAAATAGGTACACATGGCTGGGAACTCAAGGCTTCAAAATGTTCATTTTTTTTAGATTTATTAGAGAAGTTTAATATAATCTCTATATTAAAAGTAATTTTTATAGCCAAATAATGGCGTAGGTTTATACAATTTAAACTATCTGAAATTTTTTTGTTGGATTATCTGATAGGGCTATGAACTTCATATTCATGAGGTGTTTCTCATTTTTAGGAAGTCCAATAGACAATGCATTGCCTTGGAGTTCAATAAACTAATTGCGGGGGATTGATCAAACTATAAATTTCATAAAGTTTTATATGTTATTCATTGTTTTATTCCCTAAAATTCCATTAAAATCCCTATAATTTATATATTTTCACATTTTTTATGATTTTATATGAGTAAAATAAATCTATATTGATTTATTGATTTTAGTGATAACATTTTTATGTTTTCATCAATTAAACGTGTTCTCATTTATTTTCATTCTGTTTATAAGGATTATTCTTCTCCTACCATTTATTTAGGTGCATATTCTAATGAGGATGTTGATGATGGTCATGGTATAAGAGAAGGATATAATGATGTTGGTGTTTCAAAAGGAGATGATGAGGGTTGTGATGGTTTTGGTGATACTGGTATTGAGGTACATTTTAGATGTAAATTTCATTCTTGGTTTATTCATTGAATTCTATCATATAATGATGTTACTATTTGGTAGATGTTTTGTTTTAAACTATTTTACAGTACAAGGGGTGTGAAAGTGTGTAGGGGTGCAAGGGTAGGGGTGGGGGAAGGAAGAGGGTGTAGGGGGTGTAGAGGTAGAGAGGGTTTGCAGGGGGTAGAGGTAGGGGTGTAGAGGGGGTGGGCAAGTGTGGGGTGTGTAGGGGGTGGGGGTGTGTTAGGGGTAGGGGTAGGGTGTGTAGAGGGAAGGTTTGTCTGGGTGTACATGGGTAAAAGGGTAGGGGTGTGCTATTGGTAGGGGATGGGGTGTGCATGGGGGCTAGGGGCAGTGGGGGTGTGCAGCGGTAGAGGAAGGGTGTGTGTAGGGGGTGTAAAGGGGAAAGGGGGTGTGGGTGTGTAGGGGGTGTACAAGGAGAAGGGTGGTGTGCTTGTGGTAGTGGGAGGGTGGTTGTGCAGGGGAGAAGGTAGGGACAGGGGTGTGGTTGTGTAGGGGGTGTGCAGCGGGTAGGGTGGTGTGCTTGTGGCAGAAGGAGGATGGGTGTGTAGGGGAGGGGGTAAGGGGTTTGTTGTCTGTTGGGGGGGGGTATTGTTGGATATCATAACTATGTTTCTAATTTATATTCATTTACAATTTTTTAAATCCAATATAGAGAATGGATCTTACTAACTAAGGAACCCGAGTTGGTGATGACACAAGATAGATTCTACAGGGCCAAGGTTGTGATGGCACTAGAATCTATTGCTGGGGATATTGTAACTGCTATCATGGATCATACCAACTAAGGTATGTGACCATTTTTCTTTTAGTTCAGTTTCATGTTATGTGTTTGTCATACTTTGAGTTGGAAGCTTCTCTCATTGATCTTTTTTTTCTAATTTATTTTCATCATCTATAGTGTCAGTTACATGTCATAAGTTTCTATTTAAGAGAATTTTTACTGAGTATGTATTGTCTATGAAAAATACTATGCATGGTCTATTACATAGAATTTTATTAATACACCCTAGTTGCCACCCATTAAATAGATAGGGTCTTGTTTTGATAGGTATTGTAAAACCAAGAAAATGCTCATCCCATATAACATAGAAGTGGATTCACCTATCTCTATTGTATCTAGAATATAATGATGTTTTATAAATTATGTTATTATTTCTTTAATGATTTTTTACCATTTTAGAAACCTTAATTTTATGTACATGTATTATATATTCTAATTTTATAACTGTGTAAGATGTCAATTTCATGATTAATTTCATTGATGTATGAAGATAAATTGGACGATCCACAACCCTATTGAATAAATTAAAATTTCATGATATGTTGGATCCTCGTTAGAGAGGAAACCTTCACTTCAAGTGTTGACCTCCTACTTCATCCTGTTCTTGATGTACATAAATATTGTTTTCATGTTTCTAATGGGATACATAGAAATTCCCTAACTACACATTCTGGGCCTATCCCAACCACTAACCTATATCATGGTTTCCCCCTTGGGATCATATTAAAGTCTCTCATACTAATATTCCCATCCAATTTATTCGAGTGAACTATAGAATAGAACCTAGAGTGTCAAAATTTCCCTGAGGAACCCAAAAATTTATCTTCCACACATTATTACTTTCCTTATTTGGCTCCTCATTACCTTACCGATTTGAACATGACCCCTAATGGAAATAATGTCAAGCCAAACTAGATCACCTCATGTATTTGTCACATTCCTTGAAAGATATTTAACAAAAAATGACAATTCACATGTTTCAAACATTGTCAACGGTCAATCATGTATTTTCTCTCCACATCCATGACTGGTGATGTTGCAAAACCTATGTTTTGAACATGTTTAGTAGTTATTCCCCAAAAATGGGTTACCTCCATTTATACTAGATCTCAAACGTCATGATATACCTATCTTCCCTCCTCCCATAGTTTTACTATATTTTTAACACACCTGGTGTTATTCTCCAAAGGAATCATACACCATGAAAAAGAAAATAATCATTTTTACGACATTCACAAAAAAACTACTTTTCTGTCATTATGATGAACTACTTTTTAAATATGGGAACACCTTATCTCTATATGTATATCACACCGACATTAGGTCACATGAGATTCAGTGTTATAGATCAATTTTTTTCTGAGAATGGTTGAGGCACACAGACATTTTAAAATAGAATAGCACCACTATTTAGTCTAGACCTGAAGAATTTAAAATGGATTCATCCATCCTTGGTCCAATCATCTTGAACATAAACTATTTTTAGCTTGTCTTGGAGATGTTTTTTGTATTGAGAGTCCTCCTTGATGATCTCTTCATACTGGTTCTTTACTCTTTTATATTACCCAAACATTCCTATAATGCAAGCCCCTTCTTTTTGAAACTCTACAGCCATAAAATGGTAGAAGAACCATGGTCCTTGCTACATGACCTTAAATTTTTTACCTCACATCTTTTTGTATGACATTTTAAACTACATGATTATCTTTGTATCCTCACATGCTAGAATTTCCACCTAAATATTCATTGTTGGAATATTTCTGCACTACATTCTATAACTATGTGTGGGTTGATTCTAAACTTCCCATGATATTTATTAACACATAGATCCCTTATATCAGGCCCAACAAAAAATTCCAATTGACCTTTATCCTCGACAACCTTGATTAAGACTCTATCATTGAGGGGATTGAGGTCCTTAATATCGTCAGATTCCATAATTCCAACACTATCATCCTCTTTATGTATCTGATTATTGACTCCCTTAATTTCTAATTATGTTCATTCATACATGGAATTGATCACTTAGGTACCAGTCTTTACACTAATGTTCACTTTCCTCTTTCCAATTGTCTTTCCATCACTAACCACAACAACCTCACCGCCTTGAGGTTTTTCAAAAGAAGAAGTATATAGAAAACTACCCACGGGAGTCTTCTCATCAGAGATTTTAATATTCACCAAAACCCTATCACCAAAGGGTTTACTAGAAGTGTATGTTGGATCAATAACTATTGTAGCCTTGGAAACAAGGCTCGTGAAGGATCGGTGACCTGAAACATGCCATCTTCAAGGGAATAACAGAAGGAAAACCTACTATTAAAGGAATGAGAACTTCAAAATAAACTAGCCTACCATGAAAGACTATGAGTTGATCCATATCCATTCCAAAACATAGATCAATTCCAAATGTGAGTTGTGGAGGCGGTGTGTGGGAAGGTGGAGTGGGGAATCCTAGCTGAGGTGTGAGTCCTATCGTATGGTTTATTATCCATAAAACTATGATAAGTAAACATGTTCCCATTTTTGATAATATTGTCCTAGTTTTGGGGGCTTTACATTCATTACATGTCATCCCTGAATGTACTACACACTACAGACTATGTAATAAAATCCCCCATATGACTCTATTTCATTATAGTGTTTGGGTTTCCCATGTTCTATGTAGATTCCCTTGATGAACACTCATTGAAATACAACCTTATATTTCTATTCTGTAAGTACCATATTTGTTCAAATCCAATCATATATTCATCCGAGTTATATGAATTTATACTAGATAACACATTTGTATTTTCTACATGAATCTCTACTACAAATCCAATCCTAAGATTCATGACATGTTGTTCATACCCCATGATTGAGATTTTCATTTTAGGGTCATTATTTTATTATTTTATTATTTATTTATGTTGGAAATGAAGATAAGACACAGTATTGTGGTGTGTTGGACGGATTATCAATCAGCAGTAAAGAATCACATGACTGGATAGATTATCAATCAATAGGCTCCTCATTGAATCCATCAATAGTGAAGCATCACATGACTGGACAGTGCTTCCATGGAAGATGTCCCTCAGCCATGAGAATGCAATGTTTTTTATGGCACTTGTAGAGAAGGTTGACTTATGATATCTTCAGCCTGCGGGAATGAGTCCTTATAAAATTTCATCACTAGGCTTAGATCCTTGGCTATTATAGATTAAACAGTGAGAGAATATGTATTTTTGAGATTCAGTGAATCTAAGAAAGATTTTTTATGGAGTTCTTCATCCAGTACTTGCTATTATTCTGTATCTTTTTTGTTGTATCAAGTCTTTGATTCGTTGTATGTAAGAAATTGGTTTTGGAAATTAAATTAGTGAAATTTAATATTTAAATTGTGCCTCAGTTCTAGAAATTATATTATTGAAATTTCACATTGAAATTGTGGCAGGATTGTTTTTAAGGTATCTATAGGCTATAGCTAGGGATCTAAACCATGGTTATAGGTCACCATGGAAGAAGTTATAGCCAAGGTTATAAATCATGGATATAGATGTACTACCAAGGTGGAAACTATGTCTATAGGGATATATCCACAATCATAACTATGGTTATAGTTTTGGCCCTAATAGCTATGCTAATAGGTTCCATGGTCCACCAAATTGTGGCTATTACTTATATCCATGGTTATAAACAGTGGCTATATCCTGAATTTTTAGTAGTCATATTTATATGTTATTTTCATAGTTATTATGCCCACCACATGTTATATTGTTTAATTTTATTATCCATCATCTTACGAGGATTTTATCTCCCCACTTTTGAGGTATATCCTCTAGTTATTACTTATAATAAAGAGAATTCAAGGTCCAATAAGAATCTAGAGAAGAAGGAATTAAATAAATTTTTATGTTTTATTTTTAAAATTTTATTTATGGTTCTAATTTTACCAATACACTAACCCTTTGGATCCTGGTCATGTAATTATTTTATGTTTTTTATTTTATAAATAATGTAATAGTAATGTAAGAAAATGCAGGGTCTCTATAGTCGGAATCAAATCATGGTTTAGTTAATTTGGGAATTATTATTAGAGAACCTTAGTGAAAATCCATAGTATGAGACTAAGTATAAGTAATCACCCAAGAAGCATTGTTTTCAAAAATTATAAACATAGAGATCCCATCAGATATGACTTTAGAGTTAAATTATTTAGGACTTTTTTACTTATGTTTTTCTCTAAAATTTTCTATTTTATAAAATGTGGGAACTATGAGAAATCAGGGAAATAACTCATGCGAGGGATAATGCAGTGATTTCACGAACAAATATTCCCAACGCTTTGGAGGTGGAGTTCATAATTTTGTAGTGATTCTTAATTAGTTGTCTCATTTTATGAACAATGACCTAAATAATGTATAATATCCTCCTTCACCTAAGAGGGAGCAACTAGATATCAAGTGTTTGTGCAGTAATGACCACCAATGTTTAGTGGGTCTTCTGATCCACTAGTCACAGAATAGTGGGTCAAATCAATAGAGAAGATATTTTCTATTATTAACTATTTTTATATGGAGAAGTTGAATCTTTTTATTTATCATCTAGATGGAGAGGGAGATAAATGGTGGGATTTAATTAATAACACCAAGTTGTGGGAATAAATTGAAGATATGGAGTGGTAATCCTTTAAGATAATGTTTATTAACAATTATTTCCCTAAAAATATTCATAAAAAGATATAAATATAATTCATAGAGTTGGAGAAAAGGGAAGGATGATCTTTCATGGTCTACAAATAAAATTTCACAAGGCTTTCAGGTTATTCGTTGGGTTTTGTTATCAATAATGATATAAAAATTTATAGATTCTTTAGTTGTTTAAAATTGAACCCTATAAAAGTCCATGAAATTTGAGATAATGGGAGTTATGAAGAAGTTTTTTGATGTGATCTCAATGTGGATATGTATTTTGGAGAATGGTGACATGGTTATGGTGATAAGAAACAAATGATGGAGTTTCAAGATGTAGGATCTCATGAGAAAGGTAGAAAGAAGACTCAACCACCCACATGTCAAAAATGTGGGAAGAAGCTTCTTTGGAACTGCCTCAAAGGGATGGGAAAATGATTACATTGTGGGAGACAAGTCCACTAATCTCATGAATATCAAAAATACATGAGGGAGAATGATAATGTGGTGGAGGAATGTAGAGCACCACCCATGGTCCAATGCTACAATTTTAAGGAGAAAGGGCGCTATACAGGCCATTGCATTAAACCTTCAGTCATCAAGGGTAATCAATGTGATCTGCCACCAAATCTAAAAGATAATGGGAAGGATTATTCTATCTCTATTATAGAAGTGGAGTAGTAAAATGAAGTCATACAAGGTACACTTCCTATTCACTCAAGAATGGAAAAGGTCTTATTTAATTTTGGTTCTACGAATTCCTTTATATCGTGTATGTTTTCTAGAACTATTGAATTGAATCCCTAAAACCTTGAAGTATAAATATATATAAAAACACAAAGTGGTTCAATCATTGAAACCCAAGTGTTGGAATCTTCTCCTATTAAAATATGTGGTAATATTCTTCCAAAAAACCTTGTGATAGTTCCCTTTGTGTAATTCAATGCAATATTGGGAATATATTGGATCTCATTATACAGATCCCATATAAACAGTCAAGAAAAAGAAATATTTTTTCATATTCTGAACCATCCCATGCTCATTCACTAATTAAAGGAAGATCATGAATCTCTTTTTGAAAATACTTCAATGGTGTGGGTGTTGATTCCCTGTGAAGAGGCATACCTTACTCAAATGGTTTAGTCAAAGGAAGGTATCAACCTAAGGGAAATTCCCATTACGATGGAAAATAGTGATTTATTTCCCTAAGAGTTACCCAGAATCCCCCAGATCATGAGTTAGAGCTCTCAATATAACTAATACTCAAAGCTACCCCTATCTCAAAGTGTCCCTATAGGATGGAACCTATCTAACTAGATGATTTAAAGAATTAGTTGCTAGTGAATTTTGAAAATTGGTTCATACTCCCTTGTGCATCACCTTGGGGTGTTCTAGTGCTCATTGTCAAGAAGAAGGATGGATCAATGAAGCTGTGTATCGATTGTAGGGAACTCAACAAGATCACTGTAAAGAAAAAGTATCCTCTTCTAAGGGATGATAACTTGTTTAATCATTTGTGAGGAGATCAGTACTTCTAAAAGGTGTATCTCTATTTTTGATATCATTAGATAAAGTTAAAGAAGTAATATATTCAGAAAACTATCTTCCATACAAGGTATGGGAACTAAAAGTTTTTTGGGATTCCCTTCATACTTTCTAATACCCCTACAATATTCATGGATTTGATGAGTAAATTATTTAATCATTACCTCTAAAAAAAATTTGTAGTGTTTATCAATGATTTTCTCATCTAATATAACAGAAAAGTGGAACATTAATAACATATAAGTCTTGTGTTGACAATTTTAAGGAAGAATAAGTTGTATTCCAAATTCATAAAGTTTGAATTTTGGAAGCACCAACTCACATTTTTGGGACATGTGATCACAATTGAGGCAATTTCTATATACTCTTCAAAAATAAAGGAGTTTAAGGAATGGTCCAGACCCTCTTGTGTCACAAAAATTTGTAGTTTTCTTCGATTAGTAGGGTACTATCTACATTTTGTGATATATTTCTCATGATTGTCACACCCACTGACTAATTTAAAAAGGAAAGGGGTAAAGTATGTCTAGATGGAAGAATGTGAGGAAATATTCAAGGAGATAAAGAAGAGGATGACCACTACCCTTATAGTCACATTACCAAAAAGTGGAGAAAGTTTTATGATATACAATAATGATTCAAAGAGAGGCTTGGGTTGTATAGCCATGAAAAATGATAATGTGATAGCCTATGCCTCACAAAAGTGGAAGATCCATGACCATAACTACCCAACACATGATCTGGAGTTAGCAGTTGGGATTTTTTCCTTAAAAATCTAGCAGCACTACCTCTATAGTGAAAATTATGGAATATATAATGATAAAAAGATCCTAAAGTGTATATTCACACAAAATGATCTCAACATCCATAAAAGGATATGGTTAGAGGTAATCAAAGACTATGATTTCTCTATTCACTATCATCTCGATAAGGTGAACAAGTAAGATTATGATCTTAGTAGAAAATAACTTTATACTCTATCCTGGTTGTGGATTTATAGAGACCCTATCTTCTTGGAAATGAAAAGGATGGATTTAAAAACCATAATAGTATGGATAAATCTTACCTTTCCCAAATTATTTCCTAACCATATATCTAATTGAACATTAAAGAGGAAAAAAGGGATGATCCATAGTTACAAAATAAGTTGAATGTAATAAAGGAAGGGAAGCTACAATATATCTATATCAATGATGATGGCTTGATTCGTAACAAGACTTTGTTTGCCTTCATCACCTAGGAATAAAAAGGAGATATTGGGTAATGCACATATATCAAATTTCTCTATCCATCCTAGGAGTACCAACATGTACCATAATCTCTAAGAACACATATTGTGGGAAAAAATAGTAGGATATTGTAGAAAATATACCAAGGTACTTGATATTTCATCATGATAAAGTTGAGTCATTTAAGTCCAAAGGGATGATGAAATAATTTATTATACCCATGTGGAAATTAGAGAATGTCGCTAAGGACTTTGTCATAATTCTCCTAATGATATCCAAATTAAATAATGTGATATATTTTGTGGTGTGCTGACTCACCAAGACTGCCCACTTTATCACTATTCAAGAAGATATCTCACTTGAACAAATTTCTAAGATATTTGTGAAGGATTTTGTGAGACTTCATGGGGTTACCCTATTGATTTCTATGATCATTATCTTTTGTTCACATCAAAATTCTAGAGGGTTCATTAACATTCCTTGATTACTGAATTAAATTCCATCATGACTTATCACCTCCAAACTGAAGGCCAAACTAAAAGGAATATTCATAATCTCGAAGATATTTTATGAGCCTGCTCTTTAGAATTCAAATTCTAATGGGATTAGCATCTCCCATTAGTTGAGTTATTATACAACAATAGATTCAACTCGAGTATTCATATGTCTCTATATTAATATTTATATAGAACGAGATGTAGAACTCCAACCTATTGGGATGAAGTGGGTGAAAAAAGGCTACTTGTACTAGATCTTATACAATAGATGATGGACAAGGTTCAATCCATCTAGTGGCATATAAAATCTTCTCAGAGTCAGAAAAGGATCTATGCTGACAATTGTTGAAGGGAATTTGATTTCAACATTGGAGATAAAGTCTTCCTTCAAATATCAATGTGGAAGAGAGTCATGCGGATTGGAAAGAAAGGGAAGATAAGCCTAATGTACATTGGACCCTTTGAAATCCTTGATTGCATAGGATTTGTTTCCTATCAGCTTTCACTTACACCAAATATGGATCAAGTTCATGATATTTTCAACGTATCACTCCCGATGAGGTACATACCAGATCCTTCACATGTACTGAACTCATAGGTGGTACAGCTAGAATATGGTCTCTCTTATGAGGAACAGCCCGTAAAGGTTTTGTACCACAGAGATAAGGTTCTATGCAACAAGACAACCTACATTGTCCAAGTGTTTTAGAGAAACCATAAGTATGAAAAATAAACTTGGGCAATATAGGAGGTGATAAAGGAGAAGTACCCTCATCTGTTTATTTAAAATGATATTTCAAGGGAGAAATTTCAAAAGGGGGGAAGAATGTAATGATCCAAACTTTTATCAATGGAATTTATCCCTTCATATAGTAATTTCATATAGTATAAATCATATATAATCACTTATGAACTATAATATTAACTTTATAAATGAATAATTAATGAAATAAGAAGTATTTCTAGAAGTTAAGGTACCAATATTGATGAAATAATGACTTGACGTTAGGAATATTAATATGACCATTATTAATAGTAAACAAGATAACAAAATAGTAGCCTCACCCAAGAAAGTATAAATAAAATATTTTCATCTTATAAGTGAAAATGAGATAAAATTATATCATAGTATAAGTAAATATTTTAAAAATTATAAATTAAGTGTTGGTATTTTTCTAAGTCAAAAATATTTAATTAAAATTTTAAGATTTTTAATAATTTAAAAGAATATTTATTTTCACAAAATGTATTTATAAATTAATATTTTTATATCTTAGGATTTTAATATAATTTTATGACACCATATTTAATTCTTCAAAGTGTTATAAAATTAGTTATAATTTTGAAATCTATTTTTTCCAAGTAAATGATGATTTTAATTAAAAATTAAATTACCCATATTTTGAAAAAAAAATCATAAAATTGAGTTCATTTTTTAATTCTACATGTCTCAAAATTGTTTGGTGAATTTTTGGAATTTTTCTAAAATACATGAATTTTGGTACATAGTCAAAATATGGAAATTTACAGTATATATACATTATAAGTTAAATACATTATTAATTGAGTCATCGCTAATGTAAGAATAATTGGTTTAAAATCACATGATATAATTATTGTATTTAGCCTCAAGAATCAACACAATATATTTTATTTATAAAAATAACACACTAATGAATTAAATAATGAGAAAACACCTCTATCCACCACTATAAATACGACCCATCACACCCTCTTCTCCTCACACCTCTCAAGCTTCGAGACTTGACCAAATTATTTCCAAAACTCTTCCATAGTGCCTCCCCCATGTCTAGGATCTCTTGGTATCATCAAATTACCAATCCTAGGTGCCATGAAGAGGATCTCAAATGAGAATTCTAGAGGTAAATCCTCTCTTTTTTTCTTTTAATTTCTCTTCAATTTCATTTCTTTTCTTATTTTCTCCTCACCTCACTTGATTCAAATGTAATGATAACTCCATTACCTTATATATACTATAATTATATAATATTAATGTAATATCGATCATTAAACTCCTCCCACTCGTTCTTCTATTGTAAAAATGAAATTTTCACACATGATGTGTTTATTTACAGATATCATGGGTGATGCACTTTTATTTTCCTTAAACACCTTCATGGATACTAATAACAACATTAAATTGTTTAAAACATATTTTAATTTGTATGAAACAACACTCTTTATGTTATATAACAAACATTTATATATAATACTAAATGATAAAATAAAACGAGTTCGTTGTGGTCAAAAAATGCCAAAATTAACCTAAAACGATCATCATTAACTTTTCTCTAATGATTAATCCTCAGGATATATAATAAAATTCTTTATAGTATCATTTAAAAAAAATTAATACCATTAATACCATTTAATAACAATTATGTAAGATTATCCAAATTTTATATGAACTCCCACTCATAAATACAAGTGAATCAATCATGAAAACTAAGAAAATGAATGCTCCCGAACGACGAAATTAAACTCAATAACTAATCGAAAGGCCCATAAATGAACTTGATAAAACCATAATGAAACAAATTCATGTATAAAAATTTATTTTATTTTTAATTAATTAATATAATGTGATTATACATGACATTAAGTTGAATAAAGTGTTCATACATAAGGTAACGGAAATTCTCAAACCCAACTCTCTTTCTTTGGGTTTTCCCTCATTCACACCATTTTTAGTATGGTTATTCCTTGAAAATAATTTCTTCACACTTTTCATACCTTTAGTAGGATATAAATTATTTATACTTGAGTTTATGACAAACATAATGTTTTCCAAAAGGTCTATTCTTTAAAAAAACACACCTTTTAATTCTTGAGGTTGATCTTCTTCACCCAAGGTTAATGATTCTTATATCAAGTATGTTATTCTATCTTTCATTTGGGAACCCAAATTTTATGATTTAATTATTATTAAATGAATAAAATCATTTATATATATTATTTTATGTTCAATATTGATATATTTTCAATGTGGCATGCATGATAATGTAAATTTTGTGATGTGACAGGTGCACCCAAAATTATATAGTGCATTATAAATGTAATAATGTGATGAGTGCACTCGAAATTATATAGTAGTCAAATGAATTGTGTAATGTGATTTATCTCATGATAAAATTAATTTATTCATGAAAATTATGCTATCTTTGTTCATAACTATGTGTGCTATTTTACCACTAAGACTTGATATTTCATTTTTATGCATTACCACATTCTAAGACTTTTATTAATGATTCGTCTCATGTATATGATCATGTGTCAATGTTATGATTATAATGATTACTCTCACCCCATGTTATATTGTTTAATGTTCTTATATATCCTATTACAGGGCTTTTAGATCAACCGTTTTGGATGTATATCCTCAGGTGACTACTTATACTAATGAGAATTCAAGGGCCAATGAGAAGCAGAGAGAAGAATGAATTAAATAAATATTTATGTTTTATTTTGTAAATGTTATGTATGGTCCTAATTTTTCCAAGACACTAATCCTTTGTATCATGGTTATGTAATTATTATATTTTATTATTATTTAAATGATTTAATATTAATGTAAGAAAAATAAGGGTCGTTATACCCTCTCAATGTTAGGTATCATCTTCTTCTCCTAATTATTAAAGAACATTATTTATCTAATGACTTTTTATTTACAATTTTCCATGTTGGGGGAATTTTTATGAAAATAAATCTTACATTAATATGTATTTAAAAGTTATTAGATACCCATTTCACCATCATTAAACCATTTTATAAATATTTCTATACACTACTTATGTTTCAGAAATTATCTCGTGATTTTTTCATGCCAAATATTTGTGTAGTGAATAACTGTTGTCATTCCCACTCAAGGGTATTCAAATAGATTTTCATATCCTTAATTTATTTGGAATATACCTTTATGTAACCAAAAATCCTAAATAATTGGGTAATAATTGATCTGAAATGATCTTATGTTGTATGATCCATGTTTCACATAACTGCATATACATAGTATGAATGTTATCGGTGGGTCGTGAAATATATATCACACCATTGAATATGGAAATATTTTTTATATCATGATATATAATTTATGCTTCATGATAGGTAATAATAATAAAATTATGTCATTATATATATATAATTATTCTCTACTTATGTTTATGATTTCATGTTTTATATTGTTCCCATATTGCCATGTTGCCTTTATAATATCATCTTATATCATGTTTCAGTGTTCATGATTATGATTTTTAACCCACTTATGTTAGATTGATATTCTTATTCACTCACATGTACTATTTTACCACATGATGTTCTTTTATTATTCCCAAAAAGGGTTTATAATTGACCCCTTATTTATGTATATCCCAAGGTTTTCCCTTACAATTTAAGAAGAGAAATGGAATTTTAAGGTCAAGTTGTGGAATTTATGAATAATGTTTTTGAAACCATGTTCCATGTTATTATGTTATGGAAAAAATTTAAAAATAAACTAGTCCTCATTAACATCAGTGAATTTTTTTATTTACCTTTATAAAATAAATATTTAATTAAAGTGTATTAAAATATAGGTTGTCATAGTTGATATCAGAGGGAAGTATAGTTATTTCTTAAAATTTGGATTATGAAACCTTAGTTAAATTATTAGGAATAAGACTAACCATATAAAAACATCCATAAATTTTGTTAAATTTTAGAGTATGTGATTTCCAAGAAACAAAATCATGTTATGGATATTACATATTGATGTGGTTATGGAGTAGTTATAACTTGGGGTAATAAAAACAAAAAGGGTGCACTGGTATTTTCCTTGATCATCAGTTTGTGTACATCAAAGAGGCCTTCTACACACTCATTTTGACAATACCAGTTAATTTTATTTGTTAAATTCCCAAGTTATATATAAATAATTATTAATGGAACACAAATTATAATAAAATTTTATATTAGCAAATAGACGAAGGATAAAATATATTTAAATATAGAGAATAATATGATAAGTAATGTGTGTCATTTATGAGTTGTACCTTAAATGTTTATTTTTATCCTTGTATGTGTTTAGTAGATGGAAAATTATCATCACTAAATCAATTTTAAATTATGTAAATTATTAGTTCTGGAATCAAGTAGTGAATTTCATTCTTATCTTTAATTTCTTAGCTTCATATATCCTATGTGACATTGGTTCTATGTATTATTTCAATTCAAGAAAGTTTAGTAGAACTGTTAAAACACAACCTCAAATCATGGAAGTCGTGTTATCAGTAAATATGGATAATGGATTAATTATTTCATCCCAATAACATAACTCATCCCTCATGAAAATATATGGGTTGGATTTCTCAATAAAACTTCTGATACTCTCTTTAGAAAAAATTCACACTATTTCTTTCAGGGATTTTCTTTCTTAGTCTAATGAAAATATAAACTGCCTAAATATAGAAATCACCTTCAGAATTTCAAATTTCCCTTCGATTATATAAAAGTGTAATGAGTATAATGAATACTCCTTGGTATTATCTCCTTATTCATGGATATTATTTCTTTATGAGAAATAGTATCTAGCTCAAATTATTGATAGTAAGGAAAATAACATCCCTTATGATAGACCCATTATAAGGGAATATGATTATTTATTTCCCAAAGAATTTCTTAGTATTCCTATAAGATTTTAGGTTTACATATTAATCAATATTATATCCATAATCTTTTCCAATATCAGAGGCTCCATATATAATGACCACAATAGAACTTGAGGATCCAAAGAATAAAATGTAAGATAATCTTTATCAATGGTTTAAACACCCAAGTGATTCACCTCAAGTGCATTATTCTTATTCTTCATGAATAAGTATGGGTAAACGATCATTTTCCTTGATTATAATGATCTTGAAAATATCACAAAAAATAAAAATTATCCTCTACCATGTATTGATGAATTTTTCAATTAGCTACATGGAGAACAGTTCTTCTCTGTGGTGGTTATTCAGTTAGGATATTATAGAGTAATGGTGAAGAAGAAGGATATCTCTAGGAATTCATTTATTATAAGATATAGACACTAATTTTATATATTTATACCATTTTTTCATAATAAATATCCATAAAAATCATGGACTTATTGAATAGAGTGTTTAAAGAACACCATGAATTTTTTTATAGTATTTATAGATGATATTCTAATTTAATCCAAAACAAATGAGGATCATTAAGAGAATTTAAATGTTATAATGAAGGCCTTGTGAAAGGAAATTTTATATGTGAAGTATAGTAAATTTTTTCTATTGATGAAAAAAGTAACATTCTTGGGGATTGTTAAAGGTATATTTGTTAATCCATAAAAAAAAAGAAAATTAAGGATGTCTGAGAAAAAATCTTTAATGAAAATATATAGTTTCCTTGGATTATGTGGGTATCATCATAAATATTTGAGAAATTTTTATCAATTTTTAATCCCATAAACTAAGATGACTTAGAGGAGAGTTAATATTGTATGGACTGAAGAAAGTGAGGGTGTATTTAAAGATTTATGGAAGATAATAATCAATGAACCTATACCCACATTACCAACCTGTGGAGAAGGATTTTTGATCTATAGAGATGCATCTAAAAAAGGATTTGGTTCTATACTCATGAAAGATGATACTGTGATATCCTATTCTACTCACCAATTAAATATCCATGAGATTAAATACATAACAAATTACCTATAATTTCATGTTATGTTCTTTTCATTGAAGACTTGAAGAAAATATCTATACATGGAGAAGTGTGACATATATATGGATTTTCAAATCCTCATGTATATGTTCATAAAAAAGGACCACAATATGCACCAAAGAATATATTTAGAGATGATCATGGATTATACTTTTTCAATCTATCACCATCTTGGGAAAGCAAAAAAAATGTCAAATGATCTAAATATAAAGGATCCATCAACCTTATACATAATGATTATTGAAATGGATCCAATAATTTTGGAAAATAAAACAATGACCATAGAAATAATAAAAGAATATTAATCCAATTATTTTTAAATAAATTTTCAACCATCCATTCTTGAGAGGACCAAGGAGGCCCAAAAATATGATGAGGTGATATAGAAAAAAATCACGGATATTATGTAGTTCAACTTTTCTAAAGATAGAGTTATAGGGTTTAGAATAGAAATATATGTCACATCAAAATTATAGTAGAATAAGTAATATATAGATGATGTGAATAACTCTTAATTTCTATTCATATATGGATTCCTACTAAGTATAAGGATTTAAATGAAAGCTTCTCATGGGATAACTTGAATAGTGATATTTTAGAATATGTATCTCAAGTATTTGTATGCCAATAACTCAAGGATGAATGGTGTAAGTCTTATAACCATTAATCATAATTGCATGTAAAAGGGAAAAATGACCCCAGAATTTGTTGTGGGTAACCCCAGAGTATCTAAAGGAAATAACACAATCTTGCTGGTATTTGATCGGGTTAAAAAGTTATAGAATTTAATTTGTAAATTCGATGATTTCCCTCTAGAATAACTTTCTATGATATACATAAAAGATTTGGTAAGACTCTAATGATTTCAACTCTCTATTTTATATAATCAAGATATCTGAATTACATTGACTTTTAGGAGAGCCTTTAGCATGATATGGATACAGAGATGAGTTTCAGTACTACTTATCACCCTCAGACAGATGGTCAATATCAGAGTACCATTAAAACTCTAAAATATATATTGAGATATTATTGGATGAAATTACATGTATTTAGGTATCATAACCTACCCCTAGCGAGGTTATCATATATCAATAGCATTCAATTATATAATTTAAATAAAACTACATGAATATAATTATGGGAATAGGTATCAAACTATGACTTAGTGGGGTGGTGATGGAGAGTCTAAGATGATGGGTCTAGATCTTATCCAATAGGTGATAGATAATTATTCAACCATTAAGAATTATGTGAAAGCTTCACAAAGTTAACAAAAAAGATATGTGGATAATCCTCAACAAGATGTGGAGTTTGTGGTCGGAGATAAATTTTTACTTCAATTAGCACCATGGAATAAATTCATGAGGTTTGGTAAGAAGAGAAAGCTTCTTCTAGGAAAATAATCCTCTTTGATATCCTTGATTTCATTAGAGTTGTGGCATATCGACTAGCACTCCCACCTAACCGGTCTCAAGAAAATGGTGCATTTCATGAATCCCTCTAGAGGAAGTACATAGCCTATGCTCATCATCATCCTTCCATTTTGAAAAAAAAATCTCAACATGTATAAGAAAAATATCCTAAATTATTGTTAGTGGATACACGCACCACCCATTAGGTGGAAGCACTACTCTCTAGTCACATAGAGGGAACACCTCGTGAATGGATCCCTATAATGATGCCTCGTCACTCAATTGTTAATTATCACAACCATGTCTCTATATCATAGAGGGCTATCATCAAGTTGGAATATTTAAATTTAATAAGATATACCACGATTAGATGAGTATATTAGGGGAGCTGATTTAAGAAAAAAAATGAATTTCAAAGACTCATTCCTATATGATGCATGTACTATTGGTTTCCTTGCAACTAGTACCCTAGTATACTAAGTTAAAAAATAGGTGTTCAGATTCTAGTGTATAGATATTTTAATTTATTCACCATCACTAGGTACCCTAGTCTAAAATTTGAACATTATACAACTTATCACTATTTCTCTATGTTCCCAAACAGATCCTCGCAACACATATATCTCCAAACACCACTCTTATAATAGACCTAATGTAATATCACTCTATCATGACCTAACCCATTGGGGACTTTCCTATGATGGTGTTAAGTTGAGAATAAAACCAAAATCTTCCCTTCAATATTTCAAGGGATGGAGACTATCATCGAGTCGGTATAACACAGATACTTGAGGCCTTAGCCAAAAGTACTTGTATGCACACACACCCCCAACTCCATGAAATAATAAAGAGTAACAATAAACTTAAATCTCTAAAAAATACATCAAAGTGATAGATAAATATCCAATAATATAAAAAAAATATACCCATCCAACCTATAAAAAGAAAAAATTATCAACCTAGAAACAGCTTAAAAATGTAAACGCATGGAATCACCCAACTCATAATTCTTATGTTGGACCAAAAAAAATGGCCAATGCTTATATGTACTTCTATGATCCACTAATATTAGGTCCACAAAATTCACCACTAATTTGTATATTTTTTAAGAGACACTACATGTGTATAAAAATATCATATGGGGGTGATTATACACATAATCGGTAGGACAACCCAAAGAACCAAAATGGAAGTAATATAATAAAACATCCTTCTCAATACATAAATAAAATTGGGGAAAAGAATCCTAAAAAACTATTCTCATTAAGAAACCTTGGTTAAAGATATATGAATCATAATCTATACAATTATATAAGAAATATGATTCTTCCCTAGCTTTTAGAGTTAGTGTTGACCCAATTCCATAATTCCAATGTAAAACTCGTCAAAATATAATGGAGTACATGTTCCTCAATGTTAGATTCCTCATCCAAGGGAGTTCTAAATCCAATTGAGGAATCCCTCCCCACTTGGTCTCATTGATGGTGTAATACCAAATTTGTAGATATAGTAATAATTCCCTATGATATGGGATAGTACTAACTCTAATATTGTATTCTTTATGGGGGACACATTACCTAGAAAACCAAAAATGTTAGGAGAGTACTGACCCCAAGATCACCACAGTTGTTGAACAAAATCCTTATCATTGGACTATAAAAAGTATTATAAATGAAAATCCTCACAAAATAGAAATCATATGGTCAAGGAATTTCTGATGGATCATTTTATGAGTCAACATGGAAAAAAACACCTCTATCATTCATAGTTCATGATGTCTATGGAATCTATACTATGAATCTATCTCAAAAATTTCACAATGTAAAATAGAGGATCACACAATGGATGTCACATCCATGAACTTGAATTAAATTATTATAGGATGAAACCACTATATAACATGGGATATCTACCAAAATTCTTTCAAGATTCCCTAACTAGTACTTTCCCCAGACCAGACACCTATTTCTGGTCACCCGTTGTTGGGAACAACGATCTTTGGTCATCTGCATGGACTAATCTATATTTGCAACATATTTCCAATTGAATAATCACTTTATATCATCCACATATATCCATATATCACTACCATCATCCAAAAAAATTTCATAGATTATGGAAACCTTTGTGGATAGGGTTATACACATCATCCCCACAACCATAGCATGAATATGGATGGTCAATAGTGATTGAACCCATCTGAAAATGGTCGAATAACTGACCATATTGGATGATAATTAATAATGTGAATAGAAATGATAAATCAATCATACACAAAAGTTTTTATCATCATTTTCTAACATAGGATCTATCGTTGATCATAATTGTGGAAACTGAAGAATAAAGAAAGGGTGAAATCAACAAATAAATCATGGTCTATGAAAAAATATGGGAATGTAAATAGGGGATTATCTATAGATAAACTCATTTATTATATGATCTTATTAAAAATGAAAAAAATAAAATAATAAATACCTACCTCATCTTTGGATCAATCATTGATGAATAAAAAATCTATAGCATTATCGTTCATGATTTTGGAGAATTTTTCCACTAATAGATAATCTTAATAGCGTTAGATTTATAATATTTTATCTTCTAATGCTAGGGGTAAAATATAATAATTTAGGGTTGTAATATCTCTAAACATTACCGTAGTTTTTTCTAGAAATTTAGAGGAATGGTGTTCGTATGATGAAAATTGGATGGAATCATAAATTTATAGATAGGTTGGGAACTGACCAGTTCATGGCATGAATCCACAGTAAACACTGTGAAACAAAATTGATTTATAAAAACCAAAAAAATATTTCACTAGATCCATAATAGATAAAGGATTAAACGCTATGAATTAAATATTCATGTCATGAATCCTTTGAGTCTAGAACCTCCAAAAATTAATCCATAGATATTCATGTCACCAATAAGTATCCACGTCCTGATTTTCCACCTATATCTAAAAACACAAACCAATTTGATATTTTTCATCCTTAGGCTCCCTATGGGATCATACACCACCCAACACACATTAGGTAATGGGATTTGACAGTTCTAGTATAACAAAAAAAATTAATTCTTTATCATGTAATTTCAAATGGATCTATACAAACAAACTAGATTCATTAAATCTTAATTCTCTAAAGATCTAAACCTAAAATCGTCTTGGGTATGTAAGTGAATCAAAACTTTATTTTGATTTTGTAATTATGAATTATTGAAATTGGGTCTCTTGAGTATGTATCAAATCCATAATGTAAATATTATGTTTTTAGCATATAATTTAAGTGTACAAGTCTCATGATATCTTCATTGGTATAAAAATAGTGTTCATATAACTTTAATATTCATAATTTTAAAATATTTTTATGTTTTAATAGTTTTTGATACCATAATGAGTTAATAATTTTAGGTTTGATCATAAGTGTAAAGGAATCTATACCCTTTGAGGTTTTATGTGATGGGATTTTAAGGTGATTAATGATATTTTTGAAAATGTTTATTAGTTTTTAATAGATGATAGAGGCATATGTGACCATTATGTTTAACATGTGATTTTATTTGAAGGTTATTATAAAATAATGTTATTTTATTTTTGGAAACATTTTAATACTAAGGTTAATGGAAAATTATAGTCTAGTATATGATTTTATATCTAATTGGTCACTATTATTTAAGGAATAAATACAGAGTTAACTTTGGGAAGAATATATAGTTTTATTATGGTTTTTTATCATTGTTATTCTAGTTATTTTTTGAAAAATATTAGTATATTTTGGAAAAAAATATGATTAGAGAATATACATTTTTTGAGTGTGACTTTATGAGTGATCAATGTTGTTTAAAGATAAATATTGTGTTTATTTTTTAAAAATTTATGATCAAATCACTATCATTTTTGGGTTTCAATTTTAGTGTGGAATATTTAGAAGTATTTTAGGGTAAATTATTTTTGAAATGAATTAAGTTTAACTTTGAGTTTTAATATTGGGTTTTTTGTGATTAATGTATTATTTATCCAAATAAAGGATTTCACATATTGGGTATTATCATAACTTTTTCTAAAAAAATATTTCAATAAATTGAAGAATAGCTAATCATAATGTTTTATATATTATAATAAATTAAGAGTTTTTTTGTGATTTGGATAGGAAAATTTCATCATGGTTATTTATTAATTATAAAATGAGATGAAGTAGTGGTATAAAAGTAATTCAAATACAATCAAAGGATAAAATTACACTTATAGAATAGAATGAATTCAAGTAAGTATATTTTCTCATATTCTTTATCAATATGGAAAAATAATTCCTCAAACTCAAGAATAATAAACATAAATCTATAATGCCTTATGTGGAATATGTCGCCCAACAGTCAAGGTATGCTTTTGGAAACTTATTCATAAGTTTGAGTCTTATAGAAAACACACCATCAAACTAAAAAATAAAAATTATACGTTTTATTAAGATAAAATATTAAAATGAAATATGAACAGTGATACATTATGTAGTTACAACATGAAACAATATTCAGAAATGTTCAAGAAGAGTAAATGAACTTGTATATAAAAATAGCACAAACATAAAATATGTATCCTTATGGTTCTCCCAAAATATCATAAACAAGGATAAAATTAAGTAAATAAGGATAATAATTTAAAATATTATAGATCAGATGAGATATAATTAAATTAATATAATGAATAAATTTTGGTGAATCATGTATGGAAATATATAAGAATGGAAAATAGTTCTTAGAAATAGGGTCTTTAGACTTATGGACATTGTATATATAGTCAATATGTATATAGTAATTAGGTATATTTATATCCAATTAGTATATAATTTATGATAATAAATTGAAAATAACATAACTCATAACATTCATGTCATTATTTATCTTGATGAAATAGGGTTAAGAACTATTAATGATTAAAAATTATTCTTAAATATAAAATTTCTCATTTTATTTTATATTTTTTACTTAAAAGTTAAATTTATAAATTTTAGAATTTTAATTGAATAAAATTAACCCCATTTTTGGATTTATCATCACAAAAAAATATCTTAGAGTGAAATTTTGGTATTTTTCATTTAAAAATTTTATTTTTAAGTGAATAGTGAAAATACATTTTCCAAATATGGTCACTTTTATGACATCATCATGATATAATAATTAAAAAAAATTATTAATCCTTTTTTATAGACCAAATATGTTTTTGTGGATTAAAATAAGACATTTATAATTATTATGATTAATTTAAAAACCTATGTTTGACATATTTAAACCTAAGTGAAGTTTTTTCTAATAAAAGAACTATTTTTTATCTTTTTATTTAGTTAATTATTTATATGTTTACATTAGGTTTTATATTTTATTTAAAGTAATATAAATACAATTTTTTATTAATTATCTAATAAATATCTTATGGATCAATTCTATATAGGATTTTTTGGTAAATCCAATTTTATGCTTAAAAAGGAATGTTGTAAAAAGAACTTTTTTGTTCCCTTTTCCAAACATATAATAAAATTAATTTTGTAACATACACCCCTCCTCATTATCTTATGGAGTGAAGGGGGAGATACTATGACTATGTATAAGGACCCGGCCATAAAACATTACATAATATTGAATTAAATGAATAATTCGCATTGAGGATCTTTTCAGGCATAGAGTTTTTGAGAATTAGGCCATACTATTACATGACAACTTGAATATTACATGTAGACACTACTACTCAGTATCCATTATTTTCGTAAAATAAAAACTCTTAAAAAGAAACATGTCTAGTTCCATGTTTTAGACAACATGACTTTTCCTTGATACCATCCTTGACCCTATTCATCTTTACGTCCTGTGGAAAACATTTCAAAAACATGGGATGAACATAAAAATCTCAGTAAGGGATATAAAATAAGGAAGGAAAAAATTATCCCATAAATAAATAAAAATCAATGAAACCTTACTATTCAATCATAACATAACTTTTGAAATCATAAGATTTATGAATAACATACACAAATCATAAATCATAAAGGATACTTATGGAATCCATATCAAACTTACATTGTAGCTATCATAGCTACATAGGGAGATACACTTGGAATAACCATCATATTATATTCTCTAAATCTCTTAGGAGAAACATCACGTTTACCTCTTCCACGTTACCCAATGCATTGGAGAGCTATCTACGGCTCACCTGCCCTATGTTTATCAAGGAACCACCCATATACGTAAAAAATTCACAATAACCATAACATAATCATAACACATCTCACAAGTATAAAGTAAAGATAAAATTTACACATTCCAATATATCAAATCAAGATATTTAAATAAAAAATTCTTTATCAAATCATTTTCAAAACCATTTAAAAAGATATTTTTGAATCAAAGTGTCCCATACCAATTTGAAGCTTTTAAATGAATTATCATTAGAAAACATTAATTTCCATATAACTAAATCCTAAAACCCATTTTGAAAACATGGACATTAATGAGAAATATTTAGAAGAATAAATCTTTAAAACATTTAAAATTATATTTTAGTTAATGAGATTTTTTAACAAAAAGAGAGATGCTTGAATACAAATAATTGAGGAATAACAATTAATCAGAACTTTATAATATCATGAGAATAAAGGGATTCATGGTATAATATGTCAAAGGATAGTATATACACTATATAAGAGTGAATTGGTGCATAACAACAATGAAGTATTAGTGAAATGTAAATTGAGATGAAATCCCTTATAAAGATGGTATTCTTAAATTAACGATAAATAAATCACATAATTATGTGTGAAAAATATAAATACACACAATATAAATGGACATTAAGTGTAAAAAAATCATAGGTAATTCATACATATTCATAGGATGACATATTCAAGAAGTGCAAGTTGAACCCAAAGAATTGAAATTGGGTTAAGAAGTTCCCCTGTAAAAATTCGACAGCCTAACGACATCACTTTAAAATTCAAAAAATGAGTTGATGAGAAAAAAATGGTATCTAATCACATGGAAATAAATTATAAATTAATAATCATATATAATAACATATCCCAACATAATAAGATGTAAATTAAAAGACATAACAAAAAGGAGTCTTTTAAAAAGAGGAGGGTGAAAGGTTCCCTTACAGATTGGGTAACATATGAAAGATACACCACATGAAAGAAGGATCATTCAATGAAGATTTAAATACCCAAAAATTATATTATATTACACAATGAATACAATCATGGACAGTACATATTCCACACAAAATGAAATAGTGGCCAATATAGAATGAATCTCATGGGAATAAAAAGTGAGAAGAAAAACCCTTACATTGTTGTAATCAATCGATCCGTATGACAAAAAGTTAATAACAACCAAATGAATCACAGAATTCCATGAATATAAATATAATCCAGATAATATATATCAAATGGCAGTACACAATACACTACAGGCAATAAAAAAATGGCGAACAATGGATATCTCACAGAATTAAAAGTGAGATAAGAAAATCCCTTACCTTGTGTCTGACTTGTCCCATTCATTATTTAATCTCCTGAATAATAAACAAATGTTAATTTATACCTAATTAAGAACTTTTTTAATGTTTATTATTCCTTTTATTTTACTTATTACCAAGTTATAAACATTATTTAATCATTTAAGTTAATAACGGTCGTTTTGTTGATATTTGGTAATTGAGTAAAAAAAAATGAACACCATATAATTACAAGTTGTTCATGTGGTAAGATATCCATTATCTCCAGAATGATATGAATTATATATATATCATATATATCATATACATCCAGTATATACATGTATTTATAATAGTACATAACATTTAGAGGTAAGAAAGGAAATGCACCGTTCATGGAGACGGTAAGCCGTACGTACGCATAAACGCTACTTCCATTTATATTTTTTATTTTAATGGAATTAAAAACATAATGATACATAGTTATATTGTAATTCCAGTATAATATCATATACAATATTATTAAATCCATCCTTTATACGTCCCACATAAGGCATTAACGAGTCATATCAATTTGAGGGGGAGGTAGTCCGCACTTCCTCTAATGAGATTATCAAATTTACCCACTATGGAAACCATAAAGTATTTCTATAAATGAAAAAATACATAATAATAAAGAAAACATAAACATAATATATATAATATATAAATAAATTGCCATCATAAGGGCCACCATGAGAGGCGGTTGGAGATATTTGAACAATCATCGTTTCGTGAGGTGTTAGTTTTCCATCCACAGAAACATTGTGATTTTCACCCATTAGATGGAGGTGTGTGTAAGTGTAGTTTGAATCCTTAGTATAAAAACATACTAGTATATTTATGATGCTGGTTTTGTTAAAAAATAAAGTAATAAAAAGAGTTTATGGGTTGGAGAATTAAAATAAAAGAAAACAATTTAAGAGAAACTGTTACCTTTAATTTGGGTAACTCCCTATGGTTTGAACCAAAGGAATTATTGAAGTGTCTTATGCCTAAGGTAAGTCTTCTACGTGGAGGAGAGGGATGTAGGGAGATTAATTGGGCATATATTGGATGATCTAAAAGGCTTGAGAGTTTTGAATAATTGGTTAGAAGTGGTCTCCTTTTATAAGGGAGAGGAGGAGCTCTTTAGGAAAGTGTGATAATATTATTTTATTATATAATGATATTCAGTTTCTAAAGGTCTAAAAATAATTAAAGTCAAAGATAATATGACTCATATTCGAAATAGTATCATCCAATAAAAATTGGAAATTTTTTGGAAGTTATTTTAATATTTATAATCTAATTTATTTAAATCATTTATTAATGAGGTAAATAATACATCATTATTGTGTCATAAATAATTTAATTTATGTGATGTCTAAAAATTATAAATAAACTACTATCATGTATGAAATAGTTTTATCTTTATAAATAATATTTATATTTGAAATTATGACTTATATAACACCATATAAAAATTAATTTACTAAATGATTTCTGTTTATGTCATTTTTGCCTTTACTTTAAATTAATTAATCTAGAGTGTCATTATCATTCATAAGTGGCTGTATGGCTTCCCCAAATCGACCCAAAGATGTATGTGGTCGACAATTACTCATCCAATAAGGTTAGGACATTTTTTATGGTAATGTTTAATTATTACAATATTATTTTTACCTTGAATTACCCTATTTACCTTTAATTGCGGTAAATAAAAGTCAAAAGTTACTATTCACCAAAAATTATTTTCATCTTTTTGAACAAAATTTTACTTCTTGATAACAACCATGTATGTCAGATTTTAGAAATTCAATTTACAGAAGAGGAAAAATTTCATTTAAATGAAAAAGTCAGATTTTTAACTACTACTAAGTGATTTCACTATTCATCAAAAAATGAGGTTTATTAGAAAAATACCGAAAATTAATCCTAAGATTTATTTGATATTAAAATTTCAAAAATGATGTCTATTTTTCAAAATTCAAAACATAGAAGTGACATTAATTAATTTAAAATTAATTCTCGTTGTTAAAACAAATAGCGTGTTTTTAAGAAACAATAACTATCAAAAGATTGATACTTGTTTATGTCCAATTTAAAAGTGAAATTAATTCCAATGAATAAAATTGGATTAAATGGTAAAAATATATTCTAATTAAACTTTAAAAACAACTAAAAAGATAATCTAACCATATAAATAAATTATATTAAAACACAGTTTTGAATTAAAATATAATATTTTTTACTATACATTAGAAAATTAACTTTATAAGAAAAATTCCAAAAATTTACACAAAGTAAATTTTGATGTCCCCATTATAAAGAAGGATTTTATTTTGTAAAATAGAATGTATTAAAGTGACCAAAATTATATTTAGAGAGGTTTCTCCATTAAAAGGCGGTAAATGAGCCTTTTAATATAAATTATGCTTAAAATTAGATCCATTCATATTTTAAGCCTCTCACTTTTATTGGATAAATGTAAATACATTTAACAAACATGTATAATCATATTGTAGTTAGTTTTTTTCATTTCTTCCAATACAACAGCTAGGATTTAACTACCATTTAAAATAATAATATTATATTATTAGTGTGCAACGTAAGATTTCAAAGAAACACGTTCTTGCGTATCAGGTACGTTATCGAACATAGAAACCCATTTAAAGTAAAATTAATATTTAATTCACAAATATTAATAAATAAGAAATATGTATTATTCTTTATTTACTTGGGATGTTACATCTTTTCCCCCTTTTCGGAATTGCATCCTCGCAATTTTAAAACTCGTCTTGGAAACTTCATTAAAAGTCCCACATCTGAAAAGAGTCAGTAAAACTATCTCTTTAAAAGAAAGAAAGAAAAGTGAAATGCTCACCTGAGATAACCCATACTAGGATTCCATGTAGGAAAACATGGATATGGAAGAGAGAACAAATGGCCATGTTCTGATGGAGATTGATAGAAAGCATGATTAGGAGAGAGTTAACCACCAGAAAGTCACAAACTTATGATGTGTTAAATGGTATTTGATTACCCAATAGGGAATGTAAAACAACAACTTTTTTTTTACATTCCATTTCATAATTTCGAGGAAATAATTTACTTCATAGAATAATAACATAAGGAAATATACTTACCATCGAGTAGAGTTTCATCCTTTAATAAGTTTATACCAAAAACTTATCTTTTCTCAAAACAAAAATCATTCAAAAAGACTTGGTCACATCAAAAGAACAACAATCAGCTTCTTGAGAATCACATAATCCAGAAAAGAAGAACTATATATTTCTCTTGTCTTTATACATCAACTAAAACTAAAATTGTTAGTTTGGGGTCTGATAATACCCAAAAATGATAACCTTTTACAAAAATAAAAACTACTATTAATCTCCAACAATTTTCAAACAATACCCATAGTTCAACAAAGACCATTAAAAAAACAACTTTCCATAAAATTCATTAAAAGTTATTCAAACTAAGATTGAAACCCAAATCTCATAAGGATTTAATTACATAGAATTCCAAGATAACATTTATCTACAAATAATAACAGTTACTCATAAAGTCTCATATTGAAAAGTAATAATCAAATCACATGTTCTCCATGATAGGTTAATCATTTTCATAAATAAACAAAATCGTCATATGTCCACAATAAAAAGATAGATTCTTACAAACTAAAATTTCAACCATTATTCCACAATTGAAATCCATATTATTATATCTTCCTTAGGAATTTTGTGTTTCCTCAAAAGAGGGAACGTCTTCCGCAACAACCTTTATAACTTAATTACTAAATCATTTTTCTATACTAAGTATATCTATTTGATAAAACATAAGTTCCAAAAATCAACTTATTCTTGTTCCATAAAAACATTTTACTAAAATAATAAGTCATACTAACCAGGGACTTCAAGTGGGATAGTGGTAGGCGATGCACCCTTTTCTCCCTTCGGTTGTGGGTTCTATTCCTACAGCCATTCTGGATGCAACGAGTTGTCACCCATCCTACGGGTTGTTCTTTTTATAAAACTCAAAAATAACCCTAACATGTTTTTACCTCAATGGTTTCCTTATACCTCTAATTTTCATCCAAATTCATTATGATCTCAACATATTAATTCTTGAAGTCTTATTTCACCACCATATGATAAAATAAAATGATCCCCAAAATGAAGAACACCATACCTTGATCATGGTGTCCATTTGGTTTCATCACCATCTTGTTCACGTAGGTAGAAGGTCCATGCATCACAATAATGATTTAGATATCCTTGAAAATAATTTTCCTCCTCCATTCAAATACACCTTGTACAACATGGGTTATATGGGTGTACACAAAAAAATAGTTTTGGAAAATAATCATGTATGACATATAATTTCAAAACATCTGATAAAACATGATTTCTTTAAAATAGTCGGACCAAATTTGAGTTGAAACTTTCAATTAATAGTACTTTTAAAATACCATAGGTATGTGCTGAGAGACTATATTGTAAAAGAAAATATAAATAGGTCTCACAAGGTTCTCCTTCTTTAGTACCTTTTTTAAAATCATAATATGCTTCAAAATCTTGTGATATGGTAAAATATTTAAAAATGCCTTGATAATATTTACCTTTCTTGAACATATGAGAATAATATGAAAATAGGATTTTTCTAAATACAACCCATGATCCACGATGATAACGAGGTATAGTGGAGGTGTTTGATATCTCAAACAACTTCTTGCAAGTGAGTTGTATGATAGAAAAAGTTTCACAATCATCCAAACATGATTTTGCAATAATTATTGCAAGCATGTCATCAGGAAGAGATAGGAATGCCATTTGAGATCCTCCTCCTTCCATTTTTAAATGAATTTCCTTGATGTAAAAAAGTTATAAAACAAGTATTTAACTGAAATAATAGAAATAGGGACTAACCATGTGTCTAACAAAAACTAATAATCCCTAATGTTGTCTAAACCGACCTCTGATACTAATTATAAGGACCCAACCTTAAAACATTACATAATATTGAATTAAATGAATAATTCAAATTGAGGATATTTTCAGGTTTAGAGTTGTAGAGAATTAGGCCTTACATTTACATGACAACTTTAATATTACATGTAGACACTACTACATAGTATCCTTTTTTTAATAAAATAAAAACTCTTAAAAAGAAACATGTCTAGTTCCATGTTTTAGACAGCATGACGTTTCCTTGATCACATCCTTGACCCTATTCATCTTAAGGTCCTGTGGAAAACATTTAAAAAACTTGGGATGAGCATAAAAATAATAGTAAGGGATATAAAATGAGGAAGGAAATCATTAGCCCATCAATAAATACAAATCAATGAAACCATACTTTTCAATCATAACATACCTTATGAAATCATAAGATTTATGAATAACACACACAAATCATAAATCATGAAGGTTACTTAGGGAATCCATATCAAACTTGAATTGTAGCTATCAAAGCTACATAGGGAGTTACACTTGAAATACCCATCATAGTATATTCCCTAAATCTTTTAGGAGAAACATCACATTTACCTCCGTCACGTTACCCAATGCATTGGAGAGCTATCTCGGGCTCACCCGTCCTAGGTTTATCATGGAACCACCTGTATACGTAAACAATTCCCAATAACCATAAAATAATCAAAACACACAACACAAGTATAAAGTAAATATAACATTTATACATTCCAATATATCAAATCATGATATTGAAATAAACAATGCTTTATCAAATCATTTTCAAAACCATTTAAAAAGAGATTTTGGAATCAAAGTGTCTCATACTAGTTTGAAGTTTTTAAATGAATTATAATTTGAAAACATTAATGTCCATATAAATAAATCCTAAAACCCATTTTGAAAACATGGACATTAATGAAAAATATTTATAAGAATAAATCTTTAAAACGTTTAAAACGATATTTTATTTAATGAGTTTTTTTAACAAAAAGAAAGATGCTAGAATACAAAAAATTGAAGAATAAAATTTAATCGTAACTTTATAATATCATGAGAATAAATGTATTCATGATATAATAAGTAAAATTATAGTATATACACCACATAAGAGTGAATTGGTGCATAAAAACAACGAAGTCTCAGTGGAAATTTAAATTGAGATGAAATCCCTTATAAAGATGGTATCCTTAAATTAACGATAAATCAATCACATAATTATGTGTGAAAAATATAAATACACCCAATATAAGTGGATATTAAGTTTAAAACAATCATAGGTCATTCACACATATTCATAGGATGACATGTTCAAGAATTACAAGTTGAAACCAAAGAATTGAAATTGGGTTAAGAAGTTCCCTTGTAAAAATTCGACAGTCTAACGGCGTCACTTTAAAATTCAGAAAATGAGTTGATGAGATAAAAAGGATATCTCATCACTTGGACATAAATTATACATAAATAATTATAGATAAGAATATATCCCAACATAATAAGATGTAAATTAAAATTCAAAACAAATAGAAGTCTTTTAAAAAGAGGAGGGTGAAAGGTTCCCTTACAGATTGGGTAACATACGAAAGATACACCACATGAAACAAGGATCATTCAATGAATATTTAAATACCAAAATATTATATTATATTAAAAAATTAATACAATAATGTATAGTACATATGCCACACAAAAGTAAGTAGTGTCTAATATAGCATGAATCTCACGGGAATAAAAAGTGAGATGAAAAACTCATACTTTGTTGTAATCATTCGAGTCGTATGACCAAAATTTAATTAACAACAAACGAATCACAAAATACCTTGAATATAAATAGAATCATGATAATATATATCAAATTTAAGTGCACAATACAACACATGCAATAAATAAGTGGTGAATAATGGAAATATCACAGAATTAAAAGTGAGGTAATAAAATCTCTTACCTTGTGTCCGACTTGACCCGTTCCTTCTTTAATCTCCTGAATAATAAAATAATATTAATTTATACTTTCTTAAGAAACTTTTTAATTTTTATTATTCCTTTTATATTACTTATTACCATGTTATAAACATTATTTAATCATTTAAGTTAATAATGGTCGTTTTGTCGATATTGGTACTTGAGTAAAAAAATGAACACCTTATATTTACAAGTTGTTAATTTGGTAAGATATACATTATCTTCAGAATGATATTAATGATTTAGATATAATATATATCATATATATCCCGCATATACATTAATTTACAATAGTACATAACATTTAGATGTAAGAAAGGAAATGCACCGTTCATGGAGACGGTAAGCCGTACGTATGCATGAACGCTACATCCATCTCTATTTATTATTTTAAGGGAATTAAAAACATAATGATACATAGTTATATTATAATTATAGTATAATATCATATACAATATTATTTACTCCATCCTTTATATGTCCCACATAAGGCATTAACGAGTCATATCACTTTGAGGGGGTGGTAGTCCGCACTTCCTCTAATGAGATTATAATATTTACCCACTATGAAAACCATAAAGTATTTATATAAATGAATAAATAAAGAAGCATAAATAAAACATAAAAATAATATATATCATATATAAATACAGTTCCATCATAACGGCCACCATGAGAAGAGGTTGGAGATATTTGAACAATCATCGTTTCGTGAGGTGTTAGTTTTCCATCCACATAAACATTATGTTCTTCACCCATTAGATGGAGGTGTGTGTAAGTTTAGTTATAATACATCTCATAAAAACATAATAGTATATTTAGGATACTGGTGTTGTTACAAAATAAAGGAATAAAAAGAGTTTAGGGGTTCGAGAAGTAAAATAAAATAAAATAATTTAAGAGAAACTGTTTCCTTTAATTTGGGTAACTCCCTTTGGTTTGAAACAAAGGACTTGTTGAAGTACCTTCTGCCTAAGGTAAGGCTTCTAGGAGGAGGAGAGGGATGTATAGAGCTTAATTTTTCAGATTTAGGAAGAGCCAAAAGGCTTTATAGGTGTGTGGAATTGGTTAGAAGTCGTCTCCTTTTATAAGGGAGAGGAGGGGCTCTTTAGGAAAGTGTGATAATATTATTTTATTATATAATGATATTCGGTTTGTAAAGGACCAAAAATCATTAAATTTGAAGATAATATGAATCATTTTCGAAATAATATCGTCCAATAAAAATTGGACGGGTTTTGGATGTTATTTTAATATTTATAATCTTATTTATTTAAATATTTTATTAATGAGGTGAGTACTACATCATTATTGTATCATAAATAATTTAATTTATGTGATGTATAAAAAATATAAAAAAAATACTATAATGTATGAAATATCTTTCTATTTATAAAGAATATTTATAGTCTAAAAGATGACTTACATAACAACATATAAAAATTACTTTACTAAAATATTTTTGTTTATGTCATTTTTGCTTTTACTTTAAATTAATTAATCTAAAGTGTCATTATCATTCATAAGTGGCTCCATGGGGTCCCCAAATTGACTGAAAGATGTCCATGGTTGGCCATTACTCACCCAATAAGTTTTGGACATGTTTTAAGGTAATTTTAAATTATTACAATATTTTTTTTACCTTGAATCACCATATTTACCTTTAACCACGGTAAATAAAAGTCAAAATTTACTATTCACCAAAAATTATTTTCATCTTATTGAACAACATTTTAATTCTTGATAATAACCATTTTTGTTGGATTTTATAAATTCAATTCATAAAATCAGTAAAATTTCATTTAAATAAAAAAGTCAGTTTTTTTAATTACTACTAAGTGATTTCACTATTCATCAAAAATTGATGTTTTTAGAAAAATACCAAAAATTCAGCCTAAGCTTTATTTGATATTAAAAATTCAAAAATGATGTCTATTTTTATAAATTAAAAACATAGAATTGGCATTAATTAATTTAAAATTAATTCTCGTTGTTAAAACAAATAGCGTGTTTTTAAGAAACAATAACTATCAAAAGATTGACACTTGTTTATGTCCAATTTCAAAGTGAAATTAATTCCAATGACCAAAATTGGATTAAATAGTAAAAATATATTCGAATTAAACTTTAAAACAAATTAGAAAGATAATCCAACCATATAAATAAATTAGATTAAAACACAGTTTTCAATAAAAATATAATATTTTTCTCTATTCATTAGAAAATGAACTTTATCAGAAAAAATCAAAAAATGTACACAAAGTAAATTTTGACGTCCCCATTATATAGAAGGATATTATTTGTTCAAATATAATGTATTAATGTGACCAAAATTAGATTTAAATAGGGGTTTCCATTAAAAGGCGGTAAATTGGCCTTTTAATGTAAATTATGCTTAAAATTAGATTCATTCACATTTTAAGCCTCTAAATTTTATTGGATAAATGTAAATACATTTAAAAAACAAGTATAATAATATTTTAGTTAGTTTTGTTCATCCCCCCCCCCCAATACAACGACTAGGAGTTAACAACCAATTTAAATAATAATATTATATTATTAGTGTGCAACATAAGATTTCAAAGAAACCTGTTGTTGCGTATCGGGTACGCTATCAAACATAGAAACTGATTTAAAGTAAAATTAATATTTAATTTACAAATATTAATAAATAATAAATATGTATTATTCTTTATTTACCTGGGATGTTACACTATGTGACATCCCAATGATAGTAATGGTTGACAATAAATTCCAAGGGCCTCAAGAACATTTGTGCGGTGATTTTTCATTTGAAAGATAAAAAATACAAACCACAAAATAATAACCAAATAAAAATATATATGATTAATGAGTAAAAAATACACCTAAAAACATAACAAAACCAACAAACCATATCTGAGTACAAGGTGAAATAAAAATACATACTCAAGAGGACAACAAATTCAATGAAAATGAAAAGTTCAAAGTAACCTCAACCAAAAATATCCAACCTTCTCCAAGATCTAACTCTACTTTTCAAGACCATGATGTGAAGAAAAATCACTAAATAACTAAGGTAACTTTTTTACCTATATCTAAATAGATGACATCTGCATATGCACAATATTTCTCAAGAAAGGGGTGATTCTAAACTCAGTTTGATTTCCCCAATGACTTCTCAACACATGCCACTTCAAAAAAAACACATTAGAACATTTAATAAAATAGTTTCAAGCAGTAAAAAAAGTTCACATAATATTCATAAACTAGATATACAAAAACATAATCCACAAATACCTTAAAATATTTCTCATTTGATTTGGAATATTTTTTTCCAAGTCCACACACACACATGCTTGGTGTTACCGTTGATGGCAGAACATCACATCAATAATCCATCCTATTTGATGGATGTACTCCACAATCATTGTCCATACCATTCAACTCACACCCAACCATTTATTCCAAAACCATTCCAATTTATTTCAATCAATACATTTCTTTATTATAAAATTATTTAAATGAATACTTTACATTCGTCAAACAAAACCATAATTTTAAAATCATCATTTTTAAATTATAAACAACTGGGTTTTTTGCAACCAATCACAATCCACAATTTCTAATCCAATACCAAAACATTATTTCTTTCAAGAATTAAAAATTATTTCATAATCATTTAAACAAAATCATTCAATTAAACTCAAGGATTTAATTTCTAAATAAATTGGTGTTGATAGAGAAGCCCCAACCTCTCAAACATTGGATAAAATGAAGAATGGACTACAAAACATCTATATCTAAATACAAACCTTGTTACCTTCTCAATATCCAATATTATATCATCATAAAACCATTAAAAACACAAATATAAATCTATAATGAACTATATATATGGTTAATGAGATAGATGATAACCTTATATCCAATAATAACAATGAATAATAGGCACTTATCGATGAATCAGTGCCTCTAACACACTTTAATTTTCCTACAGATCCCTCATAGGTCAAAGGTAATTGTCTCTCATGTAGGTTCTTATTCAGGATAGTTCTATCACTTAGAGGGTGAGTAATTGAATTAATGATAGCTTTTTTCTTTTATGTTTCTTTCTTAATGAACAACCATCACCTCCTGTTAAGTATTTTTTCTCTGTTGAAAAAAAAAATCAAACACACATCCACATGAATACAAGTATTTACAAGTCTCAATATTCCACAAGAATAGATATGTTCTAGGTATGGTATTAAAATTATCCAATACCACACAATCCAATAGAAAACAATCCATATTTGTGTGGAATACAATGAGTAGGATATTCAATTTCAATCGTGTTGCATTATTTAAAAAATCCAATAACGTGTGTGTCCTCCCTAGAACAAATAATGTATTAAAAAGTTTTTTAACAAAAATGTTAAATTTTATTCTTTATAAACATTCAAAAATGTATTCTTTTCAAAAAAATTCTTCACTTTCTTACCCAGAAGATGGTAAGAACTTCGAGGACTTTGATATGAAACTTAGTCTTATTCCCTGGTCTGATTTTCCCAATATGACTCTCCCAATCCAATTGGCCAGTCTGATTGATCAATATGAAAAATAGATCTATTAGAATATGTTTGATAAAATTATGAAAATATTCTTTCTCAAACCGGAAAACCCAATACGATAATCTCGTTCCAATTATCTAGCCTAAAAATATGACCAGCCAAATACGATGATAATCCTAATGTAATAATTAGATAAATATGATGATCCAATGAATACTATGATCAATTGAATTCATTTAAATTTTTTCTCTTCTCCTTTCACTTACATTTGATGAAACTTCTTCAAAAGAGCTCTATACTGTAACTTCTTCTCTCCCAAGAAATTTGGAGCTTCTATCTCTTCCTCTATGAATATTACTTAAGTTAGATATCTCTAAAAAAGATCAATGTAATTCTCTCCTTTTTTATAAGTGACCCAAAATTTACTTCAGAGGGAAACCCAAAAAGTTTCCCGCTCAACCAAATTACCTGAATTTTAATGTTTCCTAGAATTTCGGGTGCATTTATGACTTCACCAATAATTCTCGATCTTTCTCGAATCATCTATCAAATTCAACTCTCTTTAGACTTTCTTTTCAACCACCAGTCTGATTATAATTTATATTTTGATTTTATCAGTCTAAATTATTCATTATGATGTTCTGTTCCAATTTGAATTCATGAAGAAATATATATCTTTAACCTTATTCAAAAAACTCCAATCTTATTCTTCATTCTGATTTCTCAATATGATTGCTTCATTGCATTGCTTTGCATCAGATGATGAAAAAAACATATTCTTCAAACATCAATATATCCATTGAAAATGTGTCTATCTCTTTCTAATTTTGATGCACTTGATAAAATAAATTTAAATTGTAATAACTCATATTTTCTAGTTTTTATTTTTGAAAACTTTCTGGGAAAATTCAGAGACCAGAAGCTGAGACGGTGTGTGATTCCGAGGACCGGTGTTCCCAGAATAGTTCGACGAAAAATGTTAAATTATTAATAGAACTTGTGATTAGTTTTATTGAAAAAGTGTAAGAACATATAAATGAGTGCCCTGATTAGAAATTTTAGGGAACCATTGAGCTCATAGCAGTGGTTTTACACTAGGCATGACTTCACTTTAGTCGGTGCGGGTCTTCTATTGAAAAAACCGTAAAAGGACGCAATCATAAATAAAATAATTATATAAAATTATTGTCTTTTAAAATCATAATAACTCATGAATGGTAACTCAGAGAGAAAATTAGAGACCACCATTTAGTTTGTAATGGGGTCTTTTCCTTAGGCGCAGCCTAATCTTGATCATCGTGGTTCATGTGTGAGGGTTAATTTCTGGATGTGAACGTCATTAAAATATTTAATTAAAATATAATAATTGATGTAAGATGGAAACAAAACATTGGTTTTATTTTTAATTGATCCTTGTTAGGAAATCCAGGGTTATTTTCATAACCCTGTAGTTTTCTTGAGGTAAGGAGGAGAATCCCTCTCGTTAGTGAATGATGACAAATGACGAATCGATATCGCTTGTGGATGGATCGCCATCAATGAAGAATCATATTCTTCAACTGATATAAACTCCATGTAGGGGGTTCATTTTCTTCTGTATTCCTTTACCTGTTCTTTTTTCTAATGATGAGGCCATACCAAAACATGAATAGGTTGATCCATGGTTCGATCATTCTTGTGGGATGGTTGAAAATGACGGATTAAAGAGGGATGAATCTTGTTAAATATTCTCTTATTCCGATTTCATATTTATGCTCACATGAATGGAATAAGGTTGACATGAACAAGGACAAGGTTCATTCTAAGGTTGTTCTTGTTCTCTTTCTCTCCCCCTGTTCTTGTGTTCTCCACTGATAGACCCACATGGTCACATTGTGATTTGTTGGGAGGATCAAACATGACTGGACTCCTAGAGTAATGATAAGACAATTTCGATCTCATGGAGATGAAGAATGCGACTCGAGGGTCACAGTTGTGATTAAATTTCAAAAATTGGATCATGGGAGTGCGACCGGCGACCAGCATAAGGAGAGTCGGTGGCATGCGGTTGCACCGACTATGGTGCGTATGGGCGTGACAACCTGGCAGCAGACGACTATCAGCTCGACGGTCGGCAGTTGAGGGGCATGTAGTAGAGACAAGAAACTATAGGGATCTATGATGGTGGGAGGACGTGGCTACCTGATCCATGTCGGATGGAGGACCCACGATAGAGTCGCGGGTGCCAGCTCATTACGCAGACTAGCGGCGTGAAACGCGGTACTACCACATTGACCCGAGGAGACACGGCCAGCAGGCCATGTGAAGCTAGATCGGACACTGAAATGTGCACTTCTAGGAAGACCAAAATAACCCAGATCTGAGCAGGATGAGCTAGAACTGGAAGGTTGGGCCCAACAGGCCAGGTCGACCTAGTGGGTCGGGTCTGACCCGGCGCGACCCGGGTCCAACTGGTATCTTTTTAATTAAATACCCATAAATCTAAAACCATGAATCCTATTGATGATCCATTTTTGGATTTAGGACTTTCGTGATGAGGCAGTATTTTTTATATACTCTATGATAGTTTTCAAGAGGTTGATGTGTGGCATATTGGCCTGAGGAGTAGGTGCTCCCAGAATGAGCATGCTAAGGGAGAAATCCTATGGCTGACTGTGCAAAGATATGGAGTGTGTCTCCTACAGGCATAAAGAGTGTGTCTCTTATGAATATAAGGAGTGTTTCTTCTATGAATATAATATGTGTGTCTTCTAAAGTTATACATAGTGTTTATCCTATGCATATACAGAGTGTGTCTCCTACGGATATACAGATTGTGTCTCTTATGTATATGTAGAGTGTTTCTCCTACACATATATTTAGTGTGTATCTGATGGTTATATAGAGTGTGTCTTTTATGTATATATGGAATGTCTTGCTATAAATATGTGGAGTGTGTCACCTATGAATATGTGGAGTGTGCATCCTTTGATTTGAATATTCCTTTATTAAAATCTTGTGACCAAGGATTGGTTGTAATATCGAGACTCCTTGTCTTATCGAGACCGGATGTCATAGGGAATTTTGTGATGTATCAAGACCAAACGTTCTCCCAGAAACTTTTGGTAAAATAGTTCAATGTGCTTACTATCATATAGCCCAAGGAGTGAGATCTCTTAGATCTATCATGCTATGAGAGGGACCATATGGTTGACAATGGATACAACCTTGAGTCTTGGAATCATTTACGAGTATAACTGTATGTTCTTGTTATATGTGTTATTGAAACAAACCTATGTTGAGAAGATTGTATCTTATTAGTGGTGTTTCCTTTGTGGTAATCTACTTTGTGTTTTAGGGTGCCCTAATGCGTATTTTTTTACTCACCCCTGCATAGGCTTTTTCTGCACATGTTGTGTCTTGTGCAGACGATCGACGCTTTAACAGAGTCCTTGGTGGACTGGGGCCAGGTGGTGCTTAGAGTGACCCAAAAGATGAGGTGTGATTCTTCATCTTCAGACAGTTGTTTCTCTACCTACCCTTCAGGTATGGTTTTCTATGGAGGAGTCAAAAAACTTGAACATTTCCTTTTTCTTTTTGTTGGGATTGTATTATGGCCCCTTATACGTTCGATTTTCTAATTTCGTACCTTGTGTTTGTCTACTTAGTGCTTTAAATTTCCATCATATGTGTCTTAGAGATGTGTGTGTGTGTGTAGGTACTTAGTAAAATTCCTCCCATTTTTTGGGATATGCCTACTCATCACTAGTTTCTAGCCCCTAACGTATGGGAGGCGGGCTTGGGGTAGTCATGGAATGGGCCCTGGGGGATGGATCATGATGGATTGGTATCAAAGGAGGTTGGGTCTACCTTAAGAACCCAGATTCAATGAGTTTGGTTTGGTGAAATAGCGTTAAGTATTTAAAATTTATCTTTCAGTCCAGGGAATCCAATGTTGGTGCGGAAGCTGATGTATCCACACACCAGGACCCTAAATTCTACTTTTTGACTCAGTATGTGAAAACACTAGTTGTAGGAAAAAAACCTTGGTAAGGAATTGTATAGGAATGGGTTGTGTTTTCTATGTCCTTCTTGAGTCATATCACTAGGTATACTCTATTAATTGTGGTACATCTTGTTTTGATTCAAGATGTTTCCACATAGATAGCCTGGAAGGATTCCACCACTTGATCATGAGGATTATTCGAAGGGTGATAAGATCAGTACAGATATTTGTACCAGAGATAGAACCTTCGGGTGGTGTGCCAGTTATACCACCACCAGTGGAGTAGTACATGTTAATCATAGTAAAAATGGATGAGATGCACACACTTAGCGCACTTCATGAGTTTTTGTGATAGAGACCCCCCAGGTTTCAAGGTGAGCCTTAATCACAGACGGCTGAGGAATAGCTTGAGGTGCTGAGAAAGTTCTCCATCCAGTCAGGGCACCAGGAAGATCGGATGTTGGTCCTTGTAGTGAGCCTTCTATGTAGATCAGTAGGGTGATGGTGGGGTTTATATTACCTAATATTATGATGAGGAAAATCTTCCATGGGAATAGATTGAGAACATTTTTCAAATGAGGATTTCTGACCTTGGAAGCTAAGGGATATGTGTTCCCAAGAGCTTATACAGCTCCGGCAGGACGACATGTCAGTGTCTGAGTATTCATTGTGGCATAGTGATCTTTCCTAGTACTCAACTAATATGATACATTAACAATGCTTTAGGTCTCATACCTTCGAGAAATATGTGTTCAGGGATGTTTCAGTCAGTGTTATTCATCTATGAATTTATACTTATGATAGGGTGTTAGAGCGAACCGTTGTGGTTGAAAGTCCTTTGGCTAAGCGGATACAGCTAGTGGATGTTAGTAGTGGGAATGAAAGGGCAGAGACCTTGGGATTAGGAATCCAATGTTAGTATTAGAAACTTATACATGTGAGATATTACAAAAGGAGGTCCTAGTATAAATGATCTATAGATCAGGGCTCATAGGGTGAGTCCAGCCAGCTTAGAGAGAGGCAATGATTTTCATGAGACGGCAGGGGACATCCCATTATATATTATCTATACTATCATAGTGATGATAGGGAAGTGGTGGATAGGATACTAAGGTAGATATATTGATAGGAACATATGGATGTATAGGGTATAAGTTGTGGCATAGGAGTTGGGAGAGTAGCAGGAAGTGGTATACCTTTCGACATGTTACCACAACCATCCCCATGTGGTCCATCCTAGGCGTAGAGATCTAGAGGATGGGGGAAGGGGAATCTACATGAGATCAAGGCATATGACCCAAGTGATCCATGAATTATTTGAGGTATGGTATGTGTCTACTCCTAGCTGCCATATTAAGAGACACATGTGTTAATCATTCTTCCTTGTCACGAATCTTGTTTTAGACCTAGAGTTTATGATTAAACTGTTGACTTGACCCTTATGTATGGATATACCTACGGAGGGAGAATCAATAATAAAACTAGTTTCTATAGTGTGATTTGACCCTTGAGATGATAGTTTCATTTTTAATCTCTTTGTGGAAGTGTCGAGGCCTTACAACATCATTCTTTGTATGGATTGGTTATCGACAGTCCAATGGGAAAGACTCATGCATAGGAGGGTACAACAGATCACTCTTGAGTCGACTATCCTTATGCTTGGGGTAGTATATGTTATGAGTTTTCAGTTCCTAGAAGTAGGGGTGGAGTATGAGGATGCCTTCCATAAAGATATTTCAGGTTTACCTACCTATAGGGAAATATAATTTTTCATTGTTCTACACCATGATATGTTACCAATATTAGCCTCATTATATCAGATGGCTTTCATAGAGCTTCATGAGCTGAGGGTGCAGGTAGAGGACCTGCAGAGAAAGGGCTTTGTAATACCTAGTTTTTGAGGTTATGTGTGACAACTGGGTCCCGGTGACAGTACAACCACCCTGCCTTAACATTGTTGTCGGGTCCTGCCCCACCAGGTACCACCAGTTGCCCCGCAAACATGTAGGGCCCACCCTAGGGTCCACCCACATGCCTGAACGGGTCATCTGACTAATGATAGTCCCCACAGGCCAACACATATCCTTTCCAGTGTGTTTTGTCCTCACTCACACACACCCTGAGAAACTTCCCAGGAGGTCACCCATCCTAATCACTACTACAGGCCAAGCATGCTTAACTGTGAAGTTTTAATCAGACAGGCTCCTGAAAAAGAAGGTTCACCTTGTTGACATGAGTCATATCATCTAGTCATTTAAACCTTTATCATTTGGGGATGTTACAATCACCCCCCAACCCTTTAGAGCACAACGCCCTCATTGTGGGCCCTACATCTCAACCCAGGCAGTGCACCACACTTAAGGCTGGCTTCCTCCTCATACCTTTGGTGTTGAGTATGTGTGTCGTGGCCCTGGATGTTATATTTTTCACACTGATGGACTCTGAAGATGATGACTACTTGATTACTCGCGTTGTGATTCTTAGTAGTCTCGATGTGGCTGTGTTATGTCTTGTGCATGGTATTTTCAATTAGTTGGGTCTTGTTGCAATGTAATATTTCAATATATATTAGTTTACCTTATTCTCCATGTTTTATTTCATTTCAAATCCCTTATTAGAACACAAAAAACAGCAAATAAAACAAGAGACATCATTAAAAGTATAACATTGCTCACTTGGAATAGTTCATAAAACATGGGGCGTCACATTATCCCCCCTTTTGAAAATTTGCTTCCTCACAATTTATTTCACAACACTACAAGGTTCTGCAACGTTCTTACCACCTCCAACAATGTTATGGGTTAACAGGTGCATTTAGAGGAATCCTCATAGCGATGCTCAACTCTTTCAGTTCCCTAACCCAGATACACCTAGGACAGGAGGGGTTGAACTCATGTTCTAAATCTTCAGGCTTCCAAATGGAAGCTCGAACAGTACAAAGTTCTGAAATGTCTTTGCAGACCAATGTACGAAGGACTCGCCGAATCATGTCTCGGTCAAGGACATTGAAGCCATAGATACGGTCAAACAGGATAAAGCTGAGAAGTTGGAGCATATAAGCCGCATAAATATTTCCTTCTAAAGTAGCCTCCGTAAATTTCACTCTGGACATGTAGTTCCGGCCTAGGGTGAAACACAAGAAGAGCCCTTCATGGTAACTTCCTCATTTTTCACGTTCAGCTAGCTGTGCAGAGCCAATGTGGTAATAGATGGAGGCATTCCCCTAGAAGGTGTGGAGAATCTCCAGACCGTTTGTTACCTCAAACCACTGATTTCATGTTTTTCGCAAATTTCGAAGGGGTCATACTCGTCCTCACACGTTTTGATTGCAATGATTTCCAGAATCTCCGTGGGAAGAGATAACAGGTGGGTTTTTCCTTCCATATGAAATTTTTAAGACTGGAATTCAATCACTTGAAAACCATTCAAAGGTATACACAAAGTAAAGACAATGAAAGGGAAAGACAATATTTCAATAAATATACGTTTATTATTATTAGTGTTTGGGTTTCCCTTATCCACTGACTAAACGAACTCTACACAGAGACGAAAAACTCCCTAACTCCTCGAACCAAACATAGGCCGAGCATTCAGGGGAAAACTTATGGGGGTACTTATGACGTCTTATGAGTCTATCATGAGGGGTATGATGTTGGGAGACATCCACATACACATGTTGTCTGCAAAACAGTCGGGTGGAATCATCTTCTATCCTTTCGAAGTCCAGCAACTAACCCCAGAAGCCGTAGTTTAAAATCTGACAAAGGTAGCCTGCTCAGAGGTCTCCGTCAGCTGCAACTTCTTGAAAAGGGTTATCAATCATAGTTCCAAAGCTCTCACCTACCGTGAAAATTCAGAAAAGTCCCTCATAGTACCTTACCCGACGTACATAGGAGGGAAACTAGGTTATCATCATAAGGAGGTAATCTATTCCTACCCCTTGGCGTAACTAAATCACCTATGGTGAATTGGATATGTCGTAAAGGTGTTCTAATGTTATGCGGATATGAGCATAGTTTAGAAAATCCTCACGGCTAGCTAAAGACACAATGGTCTCTAGGGCCTCTATGGGGAGAGATAAGAGATTTACGCCTTCATTTTCCATCTGAAAATTAAGAAAACCCAATTTTTAATAAAATTGATGTACATATACATATATATATTCTTGTTTCAGTTTCTAACTTTCCAGAGTTATCCAAACCGAACCTCTAATACCAACTGTAGGGACCCCGACCCCAGAAACCCAGGAGTCGGTGCCTTCTGAACATGTTGTGTTGCTTAAAATAAAACATGCACTGGTAAACTACACATCATGTCCCATACAGAGGATCATGTGCAGTTCGGGTTCTGGGAAACCGTCAACTCCTGAAATGATTCATCTTTTAAAAGATGATACCTGAAAATTTTAAATCAAAACATAGGGTGAGGCATTGAAATACTCAGTAAGGGGGTTTTTAAAAAGGTATAAAAACAGTGTAACATTTGAAAAAATTATTTTAAAAGAATTTGAACATTCACTAGAGGAAGATTGTAACACATAACATAACAATGCTCAATCAAGGTTTTCAAGAAGAACATGAAACAATTATGTCAATTCCCGAAGGAGTAATAATGGTTATCATGAACAAGTACTACATGTGATTTACTTAAGCATATGTTAAACAGTTAAGAGTAATGCATAATCATATTTTCACATAAAGGAAACAACTAAATTTTCATATGTTGGTTACAATTCTATTAAGTGATAACACCAATCATGCTCCAAGCTTATACCAGTAAAATAAGAACTTTATGAAAACATAAAGGCATCAATCGTGAAAGAACTTTATCTTGGAAAGAACTTGTTACATAACTTGAATTATGTGGCATCAACATTCAATATTGACAATCATTTCATTTCACCAAGGTCCATCCCCAAGGTGTCATTAAAAATTACCAAGGTTATTCACCAAGGTATCAGTCTAAAAGGTCATCTCTAGAGATTAAGTCTTTACCCAATGCATTGGAGCGCTATCAGGGAACACCCTTAAATTTGCCTTTATAATCATGTGAGCCACATTGTTCATGCTTTACTTAAACCATTTGTATATTCAAGATGTCCCATACCACCTTGAATATCTTATTCATTTTCATTTTACCCAAGGTGTCCCATACCACTTTGTGTAATCTAATTTCTTAGCTCATTTAGTGATATGTCATAAGCACGCATTATGTACAATAATAAATAATGAACCACCACAAATTTTTCTAATACAAGGTATGATAGTTAACTTTGAAACATGTGTCAATAACTAATCAAAGGCATACATAGCTTAGTAAAACATCCTTTTAACTAAAGAATATAAAATAATGATATACTAAATAATGAATCTTTGTCATTATAAATCCTTGGAAAAAGGAGTGCTTAAGGGAAACACTTGAAATCAGTTACGGTGATAAATAGGCCCTTGAACCAAAATACATATTTTATCATAAAACTCATCAGTGAAATGTTAGATAAACCTTTTTAATAAAACATGACCATTTGTGTGTATTTTAAAAAAACATGTTGGTTTAGCAATCACACAAATCATATCTTAATAAAATCTTACCTGCATCAAAGAATAAATTAAGTCCTGTTATTTATAAAAGAATATAATGGGGTTTGGAAGTTATTCTTATAAATACATATACACGTACCCATATATACTCAAAGTGTATATATGGGTTTTACACAATTAAAAAACAAAGTCTATTAAATTACTTAGGCAACTGAAGGTTTCCAACCATAAATCAATTACATGGTTGATAACTAAATCCATATTGGGTTTTTTATAAATGTAACCATATGTATAAAAATTAAGGTTTTACAAACAGAACTCCTCTTAAACATAGTTTGCATGTATAAATAAAAGGAGGTTTATTTAAATATTGATACCCAAAAATAGGCCGGGTTAGGTTACGAGAAAACATTCATGAAACTATATATATACATACCATATACATTAAATAAAAGTTTGAGATTTTTGGAAAACTGTAAAATAAAACTGTATATACCGTTTGCAAAAACAATATACCACCCGGGGAATTTGTAAATGTGCATATATAATCTATATACACCGTCTACATATATATGAAACTGTATATACACAATATACAAACCGATGGATTTGTATTATGTACATATACATATATAAGTAGTATATACCATGTACAAGTTTCTCAGAATGAAAACAAGGTATATACTCACCCTTACATATGCACCCCACTGGAAACAAGATGGCCAAACTCCTTGAAGGCAAAACCGAGGGGTTCACATTAATATATATATATATATAGACTGTATTTACCGGGATTATATAAAAAGAAGATTTCCTCCAAAAAGAAGGCAAGAAATGTAAGGACCATTACTCATGTACCACACAGCAGCAAAACCCTTGAAGGGCATACAACCTGAGGGGTATACATTTGATTTTATAAAGTATATAAACTATATATCTACACACCGGGGGTAAAAAGAATGAAGGTTTTCTCTGAAATAATGCATGCAATAACCCTTACATTGATTAGGGAGGAAGATCGGATCGACAGGGATCTCGTTGGCCTTGTTGGGGGGTTCGGAAGGAGGTCTGAAGTAGAAGAAGCTGCCCGGGGATTCAATGAAGCAGGGGGGGTTTATAAAGGCCTCGGTGCCTTGGCCAATGGGTAGGCTGACGTGGGGAAGATGAAGATATAGTGATCTAGGAGGGAGTGTTTAGAGTTCAAGAGGAGCAGTGCAGAGGAGAAGCCGAGGCGTCCTCGGTTGCAGGCCTACTGGTCGGGACCTGTTGCGAGGGAGAAGACGATGGGTCGACGCGTAAGAAAATGGATGGCCAGGATCATGAATGGGAAGATCACATGGCTGGAGAGGGCGCGGGAGATTTAAAGAGATCGAGGGTTAGATCTTCGGGAGGGATCGGAAGGCTCAGAAATACCCACAGAAAAGATCGGACGGTTAAAAGGTTTGAACGGACGAGATCGACACGGAAGTCGATCGGACGGTCCTCATCACGTGGAGCGCGTCCCACATCGAAATGGAATGTAGTTGAGGCGCGGTTTATAAATCAAAGCATGCCACCTCCAATTCAAAAATGTGACAACTGGGTCCTGGTGACAGCACAACCACCCCGCCTTAACATGATCGTCGGGTCCTGGCCCACCAGGTACCACCAGTTACCCTGCAGACATGTGGGGCCCACCCCAGAGTCCACCCACATGCCTGAACAGGTCATCTGACTAATGATAGTCCCCACAAGCCAACACACTTCCTTTCCAGTGTGTTTTGTCCTCACTCACACACACCCTGAGAAACTTCCCAGGAGGTCACCCATCCTGATCACTACTCCGGGCCAAGTACGCTTAATTGTGGAGTTCTAATCAAATAGGATCCCGAAAAGGAAGGTGCACCCTGTTGACATGAGTCATATCATTTAATCATTTAACCCTTTATCATTTGGGGATGTTACAATCACCCCCCCCCCCTTTAGAGCACAACGCCCTCGTTGTGGGCCCTACATCTCAACCCAGACAGTGCACCGCACTTAAGGCTGGGTTCCTCCTTATACCTTTGGTGTTGAGTATGTGTGTCGTGGCCCAGGCTGTTATATTTTTCACGCTGCTGGACTCTATAGATGACGATTATCCGAATACTCGCATTGTGATTCTTAGTAGTCTCGTTGTGGCTGTGTTAGGTCTTGTGCATGGTATTTTAAATTAGTTGGGTCTTGTTTCAATGTAATATTTTAATATATATCAGTTTACCTTATTCTCCATGTTTTATTTCATTTCAAATTCCTTATTAGCGCACAAAACACAACAAATAAAACAGAAGACATCATTAAAATCATAACATTGCTCACTTGGAATAGTTCATAAAACATGGGGTGTCACATTATCCCCCCCCCTTTTGAAAATTGCATCCTAACAATTTATTTCACAACACTATAAGGTTCTGCAACGTTCTTACCACCTCCACCAATGTATAGGGTCAACAGGTGCATTTAGGGGAATCCCCGTAGCGATGCTCAACTCTTTCAGTTCCGTAACCCAGATACACCTAGGACAGGAGGGGTTGAACTCATGTTCTGAATCTTCAGGCTTCCAAAGGGAAGCTCGAATAGTACAAAGTTCTGAAATGTCATTGCCGACCAACGTATGAAGGACTCGCCAAATCATGTCTCGGTCGAGGACATTGAAGCCATAGATACGGTCAAAAAGGCTAAAGCTGAGAAGTTGGAGCATATAAGCCGCATAAAGATTTCCTTCTAAAGCATCCTCCTGAAATTTCACTCTGGTCGTGTAGTTATGGCCTAGGATGAAACACAAGAAGAGCCCTTCGTGGTAACTTCCACGTTGTTCACGTCCGACTAGCTGTTCAGAGCCAATGCGGTAATAGATGGAGGCATTCCCCTGGCAAGTGCGGAGAATCTCCAGACCGTTTGTTACCTCAAACCAATGCTTGCACGTTTTTTGAAAATTTACGAAGGGGTCATACTCGTCCTCACACTTTTTGATTGCAATGATTTCCAGAATCTTAGTGGGAAGAGATAACAGGTGTGTTTGTCCTTCAATCTGAATGTTTTAAGATGGGAATTCAATCACTTGAAAACCATTCAAAGGTATACACAAAGTTAAGACAAGGAAGGGTAAAGACAACATTTCAATAAACATACGTTTATTATTATTAGTGCTTGGGTTTCCCTTATCTACTAACTAAATGAACTCTACACAGAGAAGCAAAACTCCCTAACTCCTCGAACCAAACATAGGATGAGCATTCAGGGGAAAACTCATGGGGCACTTATGACGTCTTATGAGTCTAGCATGCGGGGTATGAAGTTGGGAGACATCCACATACACCTATTGTTTGCAATATAGTTGGGTGGACTCATCTTCTATCCTTTCGAAGTCCAACAACTGACCCCAGAAGCCGTAGTTTAAAATCTGACAAAGGTATCCCACTCGGAGGTCTCCGTCAGCAGTAGCTTCTTGAAAAGGGTTATCAATCATAGTTCCAAAGCTCTCACCTAACGTGAAAATTCAGAAAAGTCCTTCATAGTACCTTCCCCGACGTACATAGGAGGGAAACTGGGTTATCATCATAAGGAGGTAATCTATTCCTACCCCTTTGTGTAACTGAAGCACCTGTGGTGAATGGGATATGTCGTAAAGGTGTTTGCATGTCATGCGGATATGAGCATAGTTTAGAAAATCCTCACAGCTAGCTAACGACACAATGGTCTCTAGGGCCTCTGTGGGGAGAGATAAGAGATTTACTCCTTCGTTTTCCATCTGAAATTTAAGAAAACCCAATTTTTAATAAAATTGAAGTACATATACATATATATATTTTTGTTTCAGTTTCTGGATTTCCAGAGTTATCCAAACCGAACCTCTGATACCAACTGTAGGGACCCCGACCCCAGAAACCCAGGATTCAGTTCCTTCTGAACCTGATGTGTTGCTTAAAATAAAACATGCACTGGTAAACTAAACATCATGTCCCATACAGATGATCATGTGCGGTTCGGGTTCTGGGAAACCGTCAACTCCTGAAATGATTCATCTTTTAAAATCTGATACCTGAAAATTTTAAATCAAAACATAGGGTGAGCATTGAAATACTCAGTAAGGGGGTTTTTAAAAAGAAATAAAAATAGTGTAACATTTGAAAACATTCTTTTCAAATAATTTGAACATTCACTAAAGGAAGATTGTAACACATAACATAACAATGCTCAATCAAGATTTTCAAGAAGAATATGAAACAATTATGTCAATTCTCGAAGGAGTAATAATGGTTATCATGAACAAGTACAACATGTGATTTACTTAAGAATAAGTTAAACAGTTAAGAGTAATGCATAATCAGAGTTGTACAAAAAAGAAACAACTAAATTTTCATATGTTGGTTACTATTCTATTAAGTGATAACACCAATCATGCTCCATGCTTATACCAGTGAAATAAGGACTTTATGAAAACATAAAGGAATCAGTCGTGAAAGAACTTTATCTTGGAGAGAACTTGTTACATAACTTGAATTATGTAGCATCAACATTCAATATTGACAATCATTTCGTTTCACCATGGTCCATCCCCAAGGTGTCATTAAAAATTACTAAGGTTATTCACCAAGGTATCAGTCTAAAAGGTCATCTCTATAGATTAAGTCTTAACCCAATGCATTGGAGCGCTATCAGGGCGCACCCTTAAATTTGCCTTTATTATCATGTGAGCCACATCGTTCATGTTTCACTTAAACCGTTTATATATTCATGATGTCCCATACCACCTTGAATATCTTATTAATTTTCATTTTACCTAAGGTGTCTCAAAACACTTTGGGTAATCTAATTTCTTAGCTCATTTAGTGATATGTCATAAGAACGCATTATGTACAATAATAAATAATGAACCCCCACAAATTTTTCTAATACAAGGTATAAAAGTTAACTTTGTAACATGTGTCAATAACTAATCAAAGGCATACATAGCTTAGTAAAACATCCTTTTCACTAAAGCATATAAAATAATGATATACTAAATGATGAATCTTTGTCATTATAAATCCATGGAAAAAGGAGTACTTAAGGAAAACAATTTCAATAAGTTACGGTGATAAATAGGCCCTTGAACCAAAATACATATTTTATCATAAAACTCGTCAGGGAAATGTTAGATAAAAAATTTTAATAAAACATGCCCATTTGTGTGTATTTTAAAAAACATGTTGGTTTAGAAATTCACAAATCATATCTTAATAAAATCTTACCTGCATCAAAGAATAAATTAAGTCCTATTATTTATAAAAGAATATAATGGGGTTTGGAAGTTATTCATATAAATACATATACATGTACCCATATATACCAGAAGTGTATATATGGGTTTTACACAATTCAAAAACAAAGTCTATTAAATTCCTTAGGCAACTAAAGGTTTCCAAACATAAATCAATTACATGGTTGAAAACTAAATCCATATAGGTTTTGTTATAAATGTAACCATATGTATAAAAAATAAGGTTTTACAAACAGAACTCCTCTTAAACATAGTTTGCATGTATAAATAAAAAAAAGGATTATTTAAAGATTGATAGCCAAAAATAGGCCGGGTTAGGTTATGAGAAAACATTCATCAAACTATATATATACATACCATATACATTAAATAAAAGTTTTAGATTTTTGGAAAACCGTAAAATAAAACTATATATACCGTTTTCAAAAACAATATACCACCCGAGGAATTTGTAAATGTGCATATATAAACTGTATATACCATCTACATATATATGAAACCGTATATACACAATATACAAACTAATGGATTTGTATTATGTACATATACATATATAAGCAGTATATACAGTGTACAGGTTTCTCAAAATGAAAACAAGGTATATACGCACCCTTACATATGCACCCCACTGGAAACACGAAGGCCAAACTCCTTGAAGGAAAAACCGAGGGGTTCACATTAAGTACATATATATATATATATAGACTGTATTTACAGGGAGTATATACAAAGAAGATTTTCTCCAAAATGAAGGCAAGCAATGCAAGGACCCTTACTCATGCACCACACGGCAGCAAAACCCTTGAAGGGCATACAACCCGAGGGGTATACATTTGATTTTATAAAGTATATAAATTGTATATCTACACACCGGGGGTAAAAAGAAAAAAAAATTTCCCCGAAAGAAAGAATGAAAGAACCCTTACATTGATTAGGGAGGAAGCTCAGATCGATGGGGAGCTCGTTGGCCTTGTTGGAGGGTTTGGAAGGAGGTCCGAAGGAGAAGGAGCTACATGGGGCTTCAACAAAGCAGGGTGGTTTATAAAGGCCTCGGTGCCTTGGCCAATGGGTAGGCCGACATGGGGAAGACGAAGAAATAGTGAGCTAGGAGGGAGTGTTCGGAGGTCAATAGGTGCAGTGCGGAGGAGAAGCTGAGGCGTCCTCAGTTGCAGGCCTACTGGTCGAGACCTGTTGCAAGGGAGAAGACGACGGGTCGACGCGTAAGAAAATGGACAGCCAGGATCACGAATGGGAAGATCGCACGGCTGGAAAGGGCGCGGGAAATTTAAAGAGATCAAGGGTTAGATCTTTGGGAGGGATCGGACGGCTCAGGAATACCCGCAGAAAAGATCAGAAGGTTAAAAGGTTTGGACGGACGAGATCGACACAGAAGCCGATCGGACAGTCCTCATCGCGCGGAGCGCGTCCCACATTGAAATGGAATGCGGTTGAGGTCCAGTTTGTAAATCAAATCCTACCACCTCCGGTTCAAAAATTTGACAACTAGGTCCCGGTGACAGCACAACCACCCCGCCTTAACATGGTCATCGGGTCCTGTCCCACCAGTTGCCCCGCAGACATGTAGGGTCCACCCCAGGGTCCACCCACATGCCTGAACGGGTCATCTGACTAATGATAGTCCCCGTAGGCCAACACATGTCCTTTCCAGTGTTTTTTTTCCTCACTCACACACACCCTGAGAAACTTCCCAGGAGGTCACCCATCCAGATCACTACTCCAGGACAAACACGCTTAACTGTGGAGTTCTAATCAGACAGGCTCCTGAAAAGGAAGGTGCACCTTGTAGACATGAGTCATATCATTTAGTCATTTAACCCTTTATCATTTGGGGATGTTACAATCACCCCCCCCCCCCCCCTTAGAGTACTAAACCCTCATTGTGGGCCCTACATCTCAACCTAGGCAGTGCACCACACTTAAGGCTGGGATTCTCCTCATACCTTTGGTGTTGAGTATGTGTGTCGTGGCCCTGGCTGTTATATTTTTCACGCTGATGGACTCTGAAGACGACGACTATCCAATTACTCGTGTTGTGATTCTTAGTAGTCTCGTTGTGGCTTTGTTAGGTCTTGTGCATGGTATTTTGAATTAGTTGGGTCTTGTTGCAATGTAATATTTTAATATATATCATTTTACCTTATTCTCCATGTTTTATTTCGTTTCAAATTCCTTATTAGTGCACAAAACACAACAAATAAAACAAGAGAAATCATTAAAAGCATAACATTGCTCACTTGGAATAGTTCATAAAACCAGGGGCATCACATTATCCCGCCCCCCTTTTGAAAATTCTATCCTCGCAATTTATTTCACAACACTACAAGGTTCGGCAACGTTCTTACCACATCCACCAATGTATAGGTTCAACAGGTGCATTTAGAGGAATCCTCGTAGCGATGCTCAACTCTTCCAGTCCCTAACCCAGATACACCTAGGACAGGAGGGGTTGAACTCATGTTCTGAATCTTCAGGCTTCCAAAGGGAAGCTCGAACAGTACAAAGTTCTGAAATGTCTTTGCAGACCAACGTATAAAGGACTCACCGAATCATGTCTCGGTCGAGGACATTGAAGCCATAGATACAGTCAAATAGGCTAAAGCTGAGAAGTTGGAGCATATAAGCCGCATAAAGATTTCCTTCTAAATTAGCCTCCTGAAATTTCACTCTGGCCGTGTAGTTCCAGCCTAGGGTGAAACACAAGAAGAGCCCTCCAAGGTAACTTCCTCTTAGTTCACATCCGGCTAGCTGTGCAGAGCCAATGCGGTAATAGATGGAGGTGTTCCCCTGGAAGGTGCGGAGAATCTCCAGACCATTTGTTACCTCAAACAACTGCTTTCACGTTTTTCGCAAATTTGCGAAGGGGTCATACTTGTCCTCACACGTTTTGATTGCAATGATTTCCAGAATCTCTGTGGGAAGAGATAACAGGTGGGTTTGTCCTTCCATATGAAATTTTTCATATGGGAATTCAATCACTTGAAAACCATTCAAAGGTATACACAAAGTAAAGATAAGAAAGGGGAATGACAACATTTCAATAAATATACATTTATTATTATTAGTGCTTGGGTTTCCCTTATCCACCGACTAAACAAAATCTACACAGAGAAGAAAAACTCCCTAACTCCTCGAACCAAACACAGGCCGAGCATTCAGGGGAAAACTCATGGGGGCACTTATGATGTCTTTTGAGTCTAGCATGAAGAGTATGAATTTGGGAGACATCCACATACACCTGTTGTCTACAAGACAGTCAGGTGGACTCATCTTCTATCCTTTTGAATTCCAACAATTGACCCTAGAAGCCGTAGTTTAAAATATGACCAAGGTAGCCCGCTCGGAGGTCTCCGTCAGCAGCAGCTTATTAAAAAGGTTTATCAATCATAGTTCCAAAGCTCTCACCTACCATGAAAATTTGGAAAAGTCCCTCATAGTACCTTCCCCGACGTACATAGGAGGGAAACTGGGTTATCATCATAAGGAGGTAATCTATTCCAACCCCTTGGTGTAACTGAAGCACCTATGGTGAATTGGATACATTGTAAAGGTGTTTGCATGTCATGCAGATATGAGCATAGTTTAGAAAATCCTCAAGGCTAGCTAAAGACACAATGGTCTCTAGGGCCTCTGTGGGGAGAGATAAGAGATTTTCACCTTCGTTTTCCATCTGAAATTTAAGAAAACCCAATTTTTAATAAAATTTATGTACATATACATATATATATGTTTGTTTTAGTTTCTGGCTTTCCATAGTTATCCAAACCGAACCTCTGATATCGAATGTAAAAACTGGGTCCTGGTGACAGCACAACCACCCCGCCTTAACATGGTTGTCAGGTCCTGGCCCACCAGGTACCACCAGTTGCCCCGCAGACATGTGGGGCCCACCCCATGGTCCACCCAAATGCCTGAACGGGTCATCTGACTAATGATAGTCCCCACATGCTAACACATGTACTTTCCAGTGTGTTTTTTCCTCACTCACACACACCCTGAGAAACTTCCAAGGAGGTCACCCATCCTGATCACTACTCCAGGACAAGAACGCTTAAATGTGGAGTTCTAATCAGATAGGCTCTCGAAAATGAAGGTGCACCTTATTGACATGAGTCATATAATTTATTCATTTAACCCTTTATCATTTGGGGATGTTACAATCACCCCCCCCCCCCCCCTTTAGAGCACAACGCCCTCTTTGTGGGCCCTACATCTCAACCCAGGTAGTGCACCGCACTTAAGTTTGGGTTCCTCCTCATACCTTTGGTGTTGAGTATGTGTGTTGTGGCCCTGGCTGTTATATTTTTCATGCTGATGGACTCTGAAGACGACGACTATCCGATTACTCGTGTTGTGATTCTTAGTAGTCTCGTTGTGGCTGTGTTAGGTCTTGTGCATGTTATTTTCAATTATTTGGGTCTTCTTGCAATGTAATATTTTAATATATATCATTTTACCTTATTCTCCATGTTTTATTCCATTTAAAATTCCTTATTAGTGCATAAAACACAACAAATAAAACAAGAGACATCATTAAAATCATAACATTGCTCACTTGGACCAGTACATAAAACCTGGGGCCTCACATTATGTGTGGATTACCATAATATTAATGAATTGATCATGGAGAATGAGTATCCACTACCAAATGGTTTATGAACACTTCAATCAGTTGAAAATTGGTAGCCTTTCGTGTGGATAGAAGGTTCCTTCAGGTTTTTTAGTAATTAAGACAGAGTTTGAAGAGTGCCTCAATCTTATGTTTTCCAGAGGAAGGAGTCAAGTACGTAGTGTTTTACGATGCATCAGGGACCGAACATGGTTGTGTACTAATGTAGAGGAAAGTTATGATTACCTATGGTTCGTGTCAGTGGATACCACATGAGAGGAACTACATGACCAAAAATCTTGAGTTGGCAATGGTAGTCTTCTCATTGAAGATGTGGTGACACTACCTAATGGGTGGGTGGTTTATCATATACTCAGACCGAATGATTCTCAAGTATATATTCTCTCAGAAGGTTATGAACCTAAGATTTCAGTATTAGATAGAGTCTCTCCTGGACTATGACTTAGAGATATTATATACTCTATGAAATGGAAAGATGGTGGTAGATGATCTTAGACGAACACCGAGTTCATAGTTTATGAATGAGTAAATATAGCAGTTGGCCTCGTTAAATTTATCCTTCATGGATAGAGATAATGCTGCTTACCTCCAAACCGTGGTTTTTAACTATCAATTATTATAGTGATCCAGAGAGGCATGGCTTGATGACACTAATGATGAGACATTATGTTCTCACTTGTCCATGGGGAATGCCCCTAGTAGATATTAGAAAGGTGGATAGCATGTCGTTCCTTTCCGAGGACACACAGTTGTAGCAGTGGATTTCTAGAGTGACGAGATGCATCATGATATTGCATGTGGGTGTCAATGAAGACACTAGGGATGAAGGAACAGGTTAAAGGTAGGCTTACCTATTGATATAAAAGTTGATCACTTGTTCAAATTAGTTTTTTGGTCTTCAACACACTGTGTCAGGACCCTATGCTTCAAAAAGGTTTCTATTTTATTTCTTGAGGTGTTAGGGAAGGTTTAAGAAAGGATATAGATGGAATTCATGATAGTTTTATCAAATACCTCTTGGGGACATGATACCATTTGGGTGATCATTTATCAACACACCAAGTTGGAAACTTCTTAGATTTTCAGCAGCAGAGTCTAGTAGAGAGCCTGGGATGCCTCTTCGTGCAAGATATTTCTTGACTCCATGGAATACCATAGGCAATATATTTTAATCGGGATGCTCTCTCTGCATCCTGGTTTTGGAGATCAAATATTGGCAGGAGAGGACCCACCATGGGCAGTCAATTCCTTTAGTGCATGCCTGATGGCAACACGAGAATCTCTAGAAGATCATGTGGGAGTGGGGGGATCATGTTTGTTCTCATACCCTTGTTTATCTTGGTATCCCTTGGTTTTTATTTTTGTGATGTCAATCCTTAAGGTTCGTAGAATGTAATAACTCTGATTTTCTCAGTTCCATTTTATGAAAATTTTTGGGAAAATTCTGAGACCAAGCACTGAGACGACGTGCAATTCAGAGTCCCGATGCGCCAGGAATGATTTAACAAAAAATGATAAATTTTTAATATCTCATGTGAGTGGTTTTCCTATAAAGTGGAATAAAATCTAAAAGGATACCTGGATTAGAAATATGAGGGCACTGTTGAGCTCAGAGTAGTGTCTTTACATTTGGAGAGACATAACTTTAGTTGGTGCGGGTATTTTGTGGAAAACCCGAAAATGACGTAACCATAAATATAATAATTAAATAAAATTATTTTATTTTAAATTAATAATAAATCCTGAATGGTAACTTAGATTAGAAATCTAATACCACCATTGAGTTCATAATGGGGTGTTTTCCTTCGGTGGAGCTTAACCTCGATTGGCATGGGTCAATGGTGAAAGATAATTTTTGGAAGTGAATGTCATTAAAATATTTAATAAAAATATTTTAATTTATGTAACGTGGAAACATAGTGTTGGATTTTTTTTAATTGATACTTTTCAGGAAATCTATGGTTATCGTCATAACCTTGTAGTTTTCTTGAGGCAAGGATGAGGATCCCTCCTGTTGGCGAATGATGAAAAACGATTGATCGAGATCGCTCATAGACAGATCATCCTCAATGATGAATCATCTTCTTTTACTAATCCAAACTCTATATAGGGGTTTATTTTTTTTTTCCTTTCCTCATTCCCATTTCCAATGACAAGTGCGGACCAACCCACGAACAGGTTGATCTGCGGTTCAATCGTTCTTGCAGGATTGTTAAAAATGTGAGATTAAAGGGGATGAATATTATTAAATATTATCTTCTTCATATTTCATATTTATACTAACATGAATGAACCAATTATGACACGAACAAGGCCAAGATCCATTTTAAGGTTATTATTGTGCTCTTTCTCTCCCCCTATTCTTGTGTTCTCTATTGATGGACCCACATTGTTGCGTTGGGCATTGTCTTGAGGTTCTAAACCTGACTGAACCCTTTGAGATATGGGAAGATAAGTTAGAGCCCATATCAATTAATAACATGACCCAAGGGTTGTAGGACTGCTTATGTTTTAAAAAATAGAGCCCCAGAGTGTGATCGATGACTTGTAGAAGGAGAGTCGATGGTGGTGGCGTGCAACAGCATGACCACTCGGCCGCAGACAGCTGCCGACTCGATGGTTGGTGGTGAAGGGTCCTGTAGTAGTGATAATTTGTTTCAATGAGAGGATGTGTCTCTCTGAGCCATGTCAAACTAAGGACCCATGGTAGAGCCGTGGGTGCGAGCTGGTCACGTGGACCGACCACATGAAACATGGTTCGGCCGCATTGACCTAGGGAGATGCGGTCAGCGGGACGCGTGGAGCTTGAGAGGACATGGAAACCACCATGTCCAAGTGGACCGATTCGGCCTATGTCCATGTGGGTTAGTATAGAGTCGGTAAGCTAGGTTAAAATGGCAAGTCATTCCACCTTGATCGGACAGGACCCAGATCCAACCGGCCCCTTTTTACTTAAATTCCCAAAACTCTCAAACGGTGTGTTTGTTTGATGAGATTTTTGTGGTGTTGGGACCCTTATGATGAGGCATCCCTTTTTAGATACTCTAATATAGTTTTCATGGTGGTCTGTGTATGGTCTATTGGATTGAGGAGTAGGTGCTCCCAGAATGAGTGTGCTAAGAGCGAAATCCTATGGTTGGTTGTGTGAATATTCAGAGTGTATCTTCTACGGGTCTACTGAGGGTGTCTCCTAAGCATATACGGCTTGTGTCTACCATGAATATATGGAGTGTGTCTTATATGGTTGTACGAATCATGTCTCTTATGCATGTACTAAGTGGTTCTCCTACATATATAGGGAGTGTTTCTCCTACGCATATAAGAAGTTTGTCTCCTACACATATACAGAATTTGTCTCCTAAGAATATATGGAGTGTGTCTCCTATGAAGATGCGGAGTGTGTATCCTATGAATATGCTGAGTGTGGATACTTGGATTTGAATATTCCTTGAGCATAATCATGTGACCTGGGATTGGTTGTGATATCGAGACTTCTTATCTTAACGAGACTGGATGTTTAAGGGAACTCTGTGATATATGAAGACTAGATATTCTCTCGAATACTTTTGGTAAACTATTTATACGTTCTTACTATTAGATATCTCGATGAGTGAGTTCTCCAAGATCGATCATGCTATGATTGGGACTATATGACTGGCAGTGGATGAGACCTTGAGTCTCATAATACATTATGAGTATACATGGATATTCTTGTTATATGTGTTGTTGACACATACCTGTGTTGAGATACCTGTATCTTCTAAGTGGTGTTTCTTTTATGGACTTCTACTTTGTGATTTAGGGTTCCCTAATGAGTATTTTTTACTCACACATGCACTGGCGTTTCCTGAACATGTCATGTTTTGTGCAGATGATCAATGCTTTGATGGATTCGTTGGTGGACCAGGGCCAGGTGGTTCTTAGAGTGGCCAGATAGACTAGGTGTGCTTTTGCGGCTTCAGACAACAATTTATATACCTACCCTTCATGTAGGGTTTTCTATGGAGGATTATAGAGACTTATACTTTTACTTTTTCCTTTTCTTGGGCTTGTATTCTAAACTCATTTGACTTTAGTTTTATACAGTCATGTCTTGTGTCTGTCTACTTAGTTTTTTCACTTTCCAACATCTATGTATTAGAGTTGTGTGTGTGTGTGTGTGTATGGGTACTTTGGAAAATACCTCCCAGTTTTTGGGATATCCCTACTCGGTGCTAGTCACCAGCTTCTGGCCTATAAGAGTTGGGTTTAGGGTAGTCACAGCACGGGTCTCAGGGGATGGTTCATGACATAATCGCTTCTACTTCTTCTTCACATTAGACAGATTAGTAATTATCAACTCTGATACGATAGATCTTGACTTAGTTTCTAAAAATAAATTTGAAAACAAGTCCTAGTTTTTATATTTCCCATATGAATATGATAGCTCTTGACCCATTTGTAATCAAGACAATTAAACCTGGTGATTGGTTTGCTACACTATTGATGAACTCTAAATTTTTTCTTATTGGTCGCAAAAACTTCAAATATTTTGAATGTGATACACATTATCTTCATTCTCCAATGATTTATATCTTTTTTCCTTTAGTCTGATTGAAAACTAGTACCTTTGGTTTTTCGAATATCCCACAAATCGTTCATGCCCTTAAATAAATATGAATTTGATAGACCCATTACAATGATTCTGAGACTGAAAATCTTCAACTTCACAAACTTTCTTCATTAAAAAACATTATATAGTATCATGACTTACTTTATGAATTTTATTTCATTGAGTATTGACTTTAGAATCATCTGACTTGCAATTAAAAGTATAGTATCTTCTCATTTCTCCAATAACTAGAATTATTTTCAACTCAGCCTGAATACGATTGGCATGATTAAGATCAGTATGATTATGATCTCAAACACCTTTTCTTCCTTTCGACCTATATATGATTAATCTGAGTATGATTGGAAACACTTCCTATTCCATTTTCTTTAATCAATCTTGTATCAAAATTTTCAAAACTTTATTATGATTTGTGGTAAATACAAAATAGAAAATCATCGTCATATTTATATTGGAAAGTATTAGAACTTCCCATTCCTTTCATACTGGATCCAAGGTGAGCACAATGAACAATTCCTTCCAGAAAACTTTTTCTCAACAAGATGAAATTTCTTAAGCACTGTGAGTCTAAATTTCTAAAATCAATTTTTGATTCATAATTCGATAATATGATTTTTGAGTCAAAATTCCTAAATATTATTTTTGATTCAGAATTCCTAAATAAAATTCTTGAGTCAGAATTCCTGAATAGTATTTTTGAATAGGAATTCTTGAATATGATTTTTTTAATCTATGGACTCATATTGATGTACAATATCCAATGTACAATATGATTCTCATCCTTATCATTTTAGAACCAATAGAAAACTTCACTCACTCTTCTTTAATCCGAATTTCAATTACCTTTTCAATATTCCTTCTTCTTTTAATATAATCATCATATTGATCTATTGAAAACAAATACAATCAAAACACAACTTGGTCCTAAAAATATACCCCACTTTGTGTTTTTTTCAATACTCACTTAAACCACTTAAATAATTTGAAAATAATAATCCATATTGTTTTCTTTTCTCACTTTTTCTTCTCTCCATTCTTTTCTTACTCCCCCTATTTCTTTTATCTCCCACTTTATCTTATCTATCCCCCTTATTGAAAACAAAATTCATAGGGGCCATCATTAAAAAATTTATCATTATTGAAAAAAATATATCATTTCTAGTGGTTGAATCTTTTCACCTCTGAGTCTTGAAATTTTTCTTCAACATAGGTATCACATGAGTTTCTTAATAAAAAAACCTTTAACTAAACAACTATAAGTCTACATGGGTGAACCCGGTGTAGAAAAAAAGAGTGTATAATCAAGGTCGTCAATGTTTTCCATAACAAAAATTTAATATAATACCCTTTTCATGCTTCTTTAAACATTATCATGAATGGGGAAAATGCATGAAAGAATTTTTTTTAAGACAAAATTAACCTGCACCCATCACAAAAAACATATTATAATGTTTAGGGGTATAAAAAACATAACTTTTCAAAACCTAATATTTTTCATAACCTTATTACTTACTATTGAAATAATTGTAAGAGACTCATCAATTCCATCTTCCTTATTTCCACTCCATCAATTCCCTAAAATTTAGTAAAAGTATAAAAGGATTCAGAGAATAAAGAGGAACCATGATTAATTCTTATACACATTAATCATACTGAGATTCCACTCTCCGTAGTTACTTTTTCTTATTTTTATTTGATTTTTCATTGGATGTTATTTCTTTCTTCTGTTCATCCTTATTAGGTTTTTTAAAAACATTATTATTATCTTTAGAATATTAGTATGGGGATATCGACTTTTAATCATATTTATTAACATATTTGTTATATTTAGTTTGTAACATTTTGTTCATGCATATCATTTGTTCTAGAAATATAGGTGAACAACTTTTGATATCATGCCTCTCTTGATCATATCCACAATCTTTTGATACCTTCTTATCAACTTTACTTATATCTTTAGAAGTATTTTTCTTCTCCTCCTCTTTTTCTAATCTGTTTGCTTACTCTAACTTCCTAGCCTTGTCAATTTGTTCAGTGGAGATTACTAAGCAACCATTCTTTCTCGACTCACTAGGTTTGTTTCTCTTATCTTCCAAAACATATATCTTCTGATAATTATTTATAAACTTTTGTTGTACTGATAACAAAACAAGATATCCTTTTTCAAGATTCCTAGGTTTTTCGTACCTTACAAAAATAAATACCAGAGGTTGGAACTAATTTTCAATTTTTACACTATCCTTATCAGGTTTCTTCTAAACATCCTTATTGAAATTCTTTCCCTAAAGAGATTGACTCCCCCTCAAAATTTTCCTTCTATTATTTATGGAGTATTTTTAATATTTTTTTAAACCAACACATGTTAGTTGTATGTTCAAATCCACCACAATTCTAGTTGTATCCATAGAAAGATTATTTTCTTCTATAATATATATAATGAAAGGAGTTCTGAATAAGTTTCTCAATAGCCTTCTTAACTAAACTTTCTTGATCACCTACTTTTCAAATGTCAATTAGAACCTTTAACTTCAACTTGATTTTATTTTCATCTTTTCCATAACTATAAGTAATACAAATTTTTTTGAACTTATAATGTTTAGTAACTTTTTATTTTTCAACATTTTTTATATTGGCTAGATACATAACTTTCACATGTTTCTTTATTTCAGAAATAATTCCATATTTAGAAGGTTTTTATTGAAAAAGTTACAATTATTCTTCTTTTTCCATAATCTTCACTTCTAGATGTTTATTATGATTCTTTTATTCCTTAATACATTTCTTAAAATATTAAATCACTTCCATCATCTTGAATTTCTCATCACGAATACATTTTTTTTTGAAGATCTTTCACTTTTCATCTCTTTGGACTCCTTTTCAAGTCTCCAAATATTCCTCCTAAATTCTTTCATTTATTCTCTAAGATAAAATTCTAATTGAGTTTCTTCTTATTCATATTTTCTTCTTCAAAATTCTTTATTATTAATTATTTCAAAATAAGTATTATCCCAAGCATAACCAATAGATTTTTCAGATTCAGCTTCACGTTCTTCTTCTTCTTCAGAATATCTACTTTGACTTCTATAAAAACTTCCCTCATTAACCATTTCAATAAATTAATTCTCTTCAACACCATATTTAATATCCCCAATATCATCATCCTTAGTCAAAAATATCTTCCTTTTATATTTGAATAACTTCTTATCTTCCCTCTTAGAATATAAATTTTCAAAATTACCCTTTTTCTTCCAAGATATTATTGGCATTCTTTATTATTCTTCACTTTTTTCATCCTAATTTTCTTCTTCATCACAGTTTTGAGAAAAATTTCAAAAAAATACCAATGGCTCCACATCTAAAACATTTAAATGGAAGTTCCATTTAAACCTGCATATATTTATTTTCACATTTTTTGAAAAAAATGATAAAATTTCATAAATATTTATACATACCTCATTTTTAGAGTTAGAGACAGCAACATCATCTTCCTCAGGAACCTTCTTAGCCATTTCTTTCTTGGAGGCTTTAAAAAACATTTATCTCTTAGTTTTTTTTCATTAATAAAATTTTCCCTTATCATATCATATGTGATGATAGGAATATGTAAATCATCTAGATATAATGTTTCAGTATCTCTATCTTCCAATGAAAAAAATTTGGCATCCAAATATTCATGAAGAATTCTCAAGAGATTTTAAATAATATTAGAGTCTTCTAACTCATCCCCAGGACCTCTGATAGTGCTAACAATGTCATTAACCCAAGTAAAGAATTCACCAACAGATTCATACTCACTTATCTTCATATATTCATACTTATATATCCATATTTGTAAATTTTCCTTTTTTAATTTTTTATTTCCTTCATAAATTTTGTTCAGCTTATACCAGATACTTTTGGCAGTGGAAACTCCTTTTACTCTCAGAAAATCACTTTCCTAATGTGATGGGAGAAAACAATTATTATCTCTTCCATCATTCTCAATGTTTTACTTATTAGAATTTATGAGAGGATAATTCTAAATACAATGAGGGAAAAAATATATACTAGCTATTGAAATATCATACCCAAGATACATAAGATATCGATGCATTCTTCCTTTAAAAATATGATAATTCCTATCATTTAATTTTGAATTTTTTTACTATTAACACAACTTCAGTTTTCCATCAAAACTTATTTTTCAAAACTTTAGTGAATAACAAATGAAGGGAACCTTAATCTATGATACAACTTGTAATTACCCAGTATAGATTGTTTTTTCATTGAGAGGGGGGTGAATTGGTGATACCTTTTTTATTTTATGTTTATTTTTTAAAAAATAACCTTCACCTCCTGTAAAATATTTCTTTCCCAACTAAAAAATCAAACACACATCCAAATGAACATAAGTATTTGCAAGGTTCGTTATTCAAAAATAATAGCTACATCATTTGTATGGTATGGAAATGATCCAATACCACATAATCTTTTAGAAAATAGTCCATTTTGTGTGGAATAAAATGAGTTGGATCTTCCCTTTAACTCATGTAGAACTATGCAAACAATCCAATAATATGTGTACTCTCCCTAGATCAAATGATGTATTGTAAAGTTTTTATAACAAAACATGTTACTTGTGCTTCTTTATAAACTTCCACAAATGTATTATTTTCAAAACATTTATTCAATTTCTTACCCAAAAGCTAGCAAAAACTTAAAATAATTTGATACGAAACATAGTTCAATTGCTTAGTCCAATTTTACCAATATGATTGCCCATTCCAATTTCCCAATATGAAAAGATAACTCTTTCATAATATGGTTGAGAAAATTATGAACATCTTCTTCCTCGATCCAGAAAACCACCCCGTTCCGATTATCTATCCGGATATGATGACCAACAAAACATGATAACAAGCATAATACAAGAATCAACTTAATATAATGATCCAAAAAATATGATTTTAAATTAAATATTGTAGAGGCCCGAAGCTTGAAATACATGTACATTACATTACTTTTTCGGAATACTTAATACATAACAAAAATCAAAACTCAAGTATCGTAATAGTTTAGTGTCTTTGGAAACTCGAAACGTAATCTTCTAATCATGGTGAAATATCTTCAACATCTCCCATAAATATCTTCCCCTTTTGGTTTTCTTACCTAAAACCTTTCTTTAAGTCCTAGGGAAAATAAAACATATAAAGGGTGAGATCAAATGCTCAGTAAGGGTAAGCATGGATAAAATAAAACAAATCATATACATTTGAACTTAAAAACATGAACATAATGTTTAAACATCAAAATATTGGGCAATGACATAAAACATGGAAGTAAATAAGTCATAGATCATTAAGGAACATTAATCATGATAAACTAGAATGGGAATAAAACATGTAATTGTGGCATCCATTAAGCACATGTAATGATTTCCATAGTAGCCAAGGCATTGCTGCCCAGACCATCTTAGTGGACAAAGTCCCTTACTGAACCGGGTTTACTTGTCGTTCCACCCCTGTATTACTGAACTGGATTTACTTGTCGTTCAAGCAATGTCTATCTCATGAGATATAAATCTTTACCCAATTCATTAGAGGGAGATATAGGTCCCACCCATCTTTTAATGAAATCATTCTTACATGTGCCATAAAATAAACATGCATCATTCATAATAACCCAACGAATAAAATGGGTTTCATAAACATCATCACATCATAACATAATCCATATAAAAAATAGATATAATTTCATCATAAGAAAAGTGAAACCATGTAAATCATAGAGACATTGTACTTGAAACATACACATATGAAATAATGTCATCTTATATGGAAAGATGGTTTTGATAAAACACTTGAAATGAATTCTTGAGGAAAATATCCTTTCTTTTTCAAAATAAATTTCTTAAAACATCATGCAATTTTAAAAGAAAGATATTATTTCGAAAATATTCATGAAATATTTTGGAGGAAGCTTTATGAAAATAAGGATTTGTAAAACCGTAAAAATCCTTTCATGCTGTATAAGTTAAAAAAACATTCTCCTCGTACTTTTGTCAAAAAAAGTCAAAAAGTACCTTGTAATGTAAACAAAAGAAAGATTCCTTACATACCATGTAGTAAAAGACAAAATGGGTAAAAAGGAAATTAAACATACATAAAAAAACTTTTATAAAACATGGACTTGGATGATAACAATAACCCCATCAAATACTTACGAATAAACAATCTCGGATAAAGAATAAGATTGGAAAGGTTATCCCTTACCTTAGGTCTGATATGCATCTTACATATCCTAACCTTCTGTAAAATGATTTAAATAGTGTCATTGACTTATTACAGAATCATATTCATTGTTATTATATCATATATGGTTCACTTATGGCTTTATATTACCCGTTATTTTGTAAATCCCATGTTAATGCAACGTTTTGGGTAAAATCATCTTATTTATCGTACGTGTTTGGACTTGTTGTTATTGATGTTATTATTACTTATATCATGATTTACTTACTTCAAAAATGTAAATCATGATTTATATAACATATATATTCATTATATATCCAAAATATACATGTATTTATAATAGTACATTACATATGGAGGTAAGAAATGAAATGCACCATTCATGGAGATAGTAAACCGTACGTACGCATGAATGCTACTTTCATTTCTATTTATTATTTTAATGGAATTAAAACATAATGATACAAAGGTATATTATAATTCTAGTATAATATCATATATATAATATCATTAACTCCATCCTTTATACATCCCACATAAGGCATTAACGAATCACATCACTTTGAGGGGGCGGTAGTCCGCACTTCCTCAAATGAGATTATCGTATTTACCAACTATGGAAACCATAAAGTATTGATATAATTGGGAATTAAAGAAGCATAAGGATATAATAAACATAATATATATCATATATAAATACATTTCCATCATAATGGACACCATGAGAGGCGGTAGGAGAAAATCGAATAATCATCATTTCGCGAGGTGTTAGTTTTCCATCACAGAAACATTATGTTCTTCATCCATTAGATGGAGGTGTGTGTAAGTGTAGTTCTAATCCTTCTCATAAAAAAATCCTAGTATTTTTATGATACTGATGTTTTCACAAAATAAAGGATTAAAAATAGTTTAGGGGTTGAATAAGTAGAATAAAAGAAAACAACTTAAGAGAAACTATTACCTTTAATTTGGGTAACTTCCTTTGGATTGAACCAAAAGGACTTCTTGGAGTGTCTTATGCCTAATTTAAGGCTTAATTTGGGAGGATAGGGATGTAGGGAGCTTATTTGGGTAGATTTTGGACGATCCAAAAGTCTTGAGAGGTGTGAGGAATTGTAGAGAAGTGGTCTCCTTTTATAAGGGAGTGGAGGGGCTCTTTAGGAAAGTGTGAAAACATTATTTTATAATAAACTTATCATTGGTTTCAAGTGGTCAAAAACACATTAATTTTAAAGCTAAGATGACTCATATTCTAAATAAAATCATACAATAGTAATTGGATAGGTTTTGGATGATATTTTAATCATTATAATCTTATTTATTTAAATCATTTATTAATGAGGTAAATACTACATCATTATTGTGTCATAAATAAATTAATTTATTTGATATCTAAAAATTATAAAAAAAATACCAACATGTAGGAAATCATTTTATCTTTCCAGTGAATATTTATATTCTAAAAGATAGTTTATATATCCCCTTATAAAAATTAATTACTAAAGGATTTTTGTTAATACCAATTTTGTCTTTACATTAAATTAATTAATCTAATGTGTCATTGTCTTTCATAAGTGGCTCCATCGGGTCCAAAAATCTACCCAAAGATGCATATGGTCGGCCATTACTCATCCAATAAATTTTGGACAAGTTTTAATGTAATTTTGAATTATTATAATATTCCTTTAACCTTGAATTGCCCTATTTACCTTTAACCGTGGTAAATAAAAGTGAAAAAGTTACTATTCACCAAAAATTATTTTTATCTAATTGAACCACATTATACTCCTTTATATTAACCATGTCTCTTGGATTTTCGAAATTCAACTCACAGAAGCGGTAAAATTAAGTTTTATGAACAATTGCAAAAGCTCCTTGGAGGTGGGTAAAAGACAGTGAAAAGTTCAATACAATTTTTTACAAGTCTAAAATTATTATAAAATGATTACAATGAATTTATTTGAACTTATGTAAGTATTATGTATAAATTTTTACCTAAAATAAATTTAAATCAAATAAATTATTATTTAAATAAAAAGTCAGTTTCAACCAAAAACTCAGTATTTTTACTATTCATCAAAAATTGAAGTTTTTCAGAAAAATACCAAAAATTCAGCCTAATCGATATTTGATATTCCGAATTCAAAAATGATGTCTATTTTTCCAAATTCAAAACATAGAAGTGGAATTAACTAATTTTAAAAGTAATTCCCGTTATCAAAACAAATAGCATGTTTTTAAGAAACAATAACTATCAAAAGATCATCACTTGTTTATGTCCAATTTCAAAGTGAAATTAATTCCAATGAACAACATTGGATTAAATTTTAAAAATATATTCTAATTAAACTTTAAAACCAATTAAAAAGATAATCTATCCATATAAATTATTGCGATGAAAAAAGTAGTTTTTAATTAAAATATAGCATGTTTTTACTATTCATCAAAATATGAAAGTTATCAGAATAATATAAAAAATTTATCCAAATTAAATTTTTATATCTTTATTCAAATGAAGAATTTTATTTTGTCAATTTGAACTTATAAACATGTGAAAAACTAGATTTAAAGTGGGTGCGCCATCAAAAGGCGGCAAAAATGCATTTTTTAAAAAATATTTATTTTACCCGAAAAAATTATTTTGTTCTAAAACCATGTTCTAGAAAATATGTAAGATGAATAATAATGTTATAAAATTAAAAATGTAGTTAATACTATTCATAACGGCTAGTCCATAATAATATTATAACAATATATCATTGTTTAGTGAAACCCGGTATTGTGTACTGCAAACGCTATCAAGGAAGGTCGCGATTGCGTGTAATGCAAGCCAAGTTAGGGTGGCGTGTAGTGAAATACTCCTTTGTTGTTGCGTATAACAAAATACAACAATATTTCATTTATACATTAAACAAAGTCTATACTTAATGTTGCGTAGAATAATTTCTACAAAACGAACATGAAATTGTGTGTAAACGAGCCAAGAATAGTGTTGCGTATACTGCAAGCTAATACGGTGTTGTGTATAGAGCAAGATAATCTTGGTGTAGCATACAACACAAGATATCAATGAAATTAAAAAGAATAATTCTCATAAAATCTCGGGTTGTTACATTCTACCCCCCTTAAAATGAATTTCACCCTCGAAATTTGTCGGGGTTATAAATGGTTTATTACATGAGAGTTTCTTTCATAGAAACCCACATCATAATAGGGAATACCAAAACATATCTTTAAAAACTAAAGTAGGAAATGTTATGGTTACCCAAATTAATTAATCACTGGATTTCCACATAGGAGAACATAGGTGAGAATATGGATATGGAAGAAAAATCTAACCATCATGTTCTAATGGAGATTGGTAGAGAACAGGGCTATAAAAAAGACAACAATCATAAAGCCATAAATTTGTGATGATCTAATGTACCATCTGATTCATCAGATATGAGGGCACTAGGACAACTTTTTTGGTTTTCAAGATCATTTCCCTAAAGTTGAATAATTTGAATCAGAATAAATACTTAATTTATTTTGGTATAATCTCACTATTGTTTGTGCCTTGAACAATTTCTACTTCATCTCTTAAAGAAATGAAGTTTAATTTGTCTTTCGCAACGTTTTAGAAGATCATGCGATAGAATGATAGGTCATTCCATCTGTCTCAAACAAAAGTTAGAAAATGTTATATACATAATTCCATCTATGGTGAGATTAATCATATATGGTTCCAAAATGGACTTATACTTCATCTATCATACTTCTTAATATAATAAAATTGGTTTCTACTAAACAGGGACTTCCTGTAGGCTAGTGGTAGGTGATAAAGGCTTGTCGCATTTCAGTTGTGGGTTCGATTCCCACAACCTTGTCCGACACGATGGGTTGCCTCCCGTTCTGCAGGTTGTCCTTTTTCAAAAATTACATCATTATGAATTTCCATCGATAATATAGAAAACATTTATAGCCTTAAAAAATACTAACTTATGTCCAACATAATCCATTTCAAATATTTAAGCATATCCAAAATACTTATGTCTAAACTTATAATATAAAGAAAACAATTACTATAAATGTCATCTACCTAGCATGTGAATACCATCATTTATCCCTGATATATCTTGTTTATCACATTCCAATCATGTGAATACCTTAATCATGTATTCTCTTGAAAAATGAATACCCATTGAACTTTAGTGAAAACATGAATGCTGTCAAAAGTTAACTCTTTCCACATACCAAACTCCCAAAATTTATATATACTCAAACCATGATATCACTTTGTCCTTATTTTAGTCATGAGATCATGATTACTATAATATTATTTTCTCATTATCCCTTCATTATGTGCATTTCATCTACTTTCCAAAAATATTTCAATCACTTTTTCATGGTTACAAGTACCATAAAATTATTGGAAACCACAATAGAACAATACATAAATATTCCAATATTCCACAGTACTATATACAACATTATTTTGGAATCCCATTACATGAACACTAAATCATTCCACCACATCGTTGTCATATTCAACATTGCCAATAGTGACCACATGTGACTTACCTCTGTCCTTTGCCTTAAGTGGTTTCTCATGTTGATCATCATTAACCCTTCGATTAGGGAATTTATTAGCATAATTCCCCATTTCCTTGCACTTGAAGCATTGAAGTGTTGGTGGAGCGTTCTTTGTTTTCTTTTCTCTATTCACATCATTTGCAACCTTTTTCCCATTACTTCGACAATCAACTGCTCGATGACCTTCTTTTCCACACTTAAAACATTTTCTAGTCCCTTTATAACAATCTCCACCATGCTTCTTTCCACACTTTGAGCATAAAGAAACAGTCATCTTCTTTTCACCATTGTTCTGAGATTTCTCCTTGAACTCCATCTTTCGTTTCTTGTCAAAACCATGAGATGGATATGTAACACCAACTTTAATTTCTACCTTGATAGAACAATGCACAATTTCTTCATAGCTAATGAAGTCTCTTATAGCTAATGCCCTTCGAAGACTTGGTTTTAAGCCACTAAAGAATCGATCAACTTTACTTTCAGTTTGGATGATAAAGCCAGTTGCATACCTTGTAAGCCTTGTAAAATTCGCTTCGTATATACTAATGGATTCATCATCCTTTTTCTTAAGATCAAGGAAATCCTTTTCCATCTTTGTTCGAATAATACGAGGGATGTACTTTTTGAAAAATAAGTTCTTGAACTCATCTCATTCTATAGAATCAATTTCACCTTGGGGCCTTGTATTCTTAATTAAAGTCCACCATTGATCTGCTTCGCCTTCTAATAGGTAAATATCCAGAATGACATTTTCATGTTCCGAACAACAAAGTATGGAAAATATATTTTCAATGGTACTGATCCATTTTTCAGAAACAAGTGTATTAGAAGACCCACTGAAAGAAGGGGGGGTGTTGCCTCATGAAGGACTCAATAGAATATTGTTCCCTTATCTGCCCATTTGAAAGTCCAGAATGATTCATATCTTGTGTAAGTATAGTAATAAGATTTTGTACTTCATCTCCCATCACATTTGGTTGTTCAGGAGGACAATCATTGCATTGTCCATTACATTGATCAACACAGTTCCTTCGGGTTTCATCCAACGTCTAAAACCCAAAAAGAATAGTGTGAGAGGAAAAAATCATGCTAGGGAAAATAACATTATAAAGGGGGAGTAACTTCAATATCTAACATTTTAGGTTTAATTATATGATTGTTACTGTAATTTTTGGACTATAACCTATACTTATACTTAAACTTAGGGACATCCCAAGACATACCTTAGAAATATCTCTAGGGATCTCACTAAAGTTTTCGCATCCCAGTTTCCAAAGGTTAATTAAACCTTTCCCCATGTACCAACTGTAGAGGCCCAAAGCCTTACATACATGGACATTACATTACTTTTTAGGAATACTTAATATATAACAAAAACCAAAACTCAAGGATCGTAATAGTTTAGTGTCTTTGGATACTCGGAACATAATCTCCTAATCGTGGTGAAAGATCTTCAACATCTCCCATAAAGATATTCCCCTTTTGGTTTTCTTACCTAAAACCTTTCTTTAAGTCCTGGGGAAAATAAAACATATAAAGAGTGAGATCAAATGCTCAGTAAGGTTAAGCATGGATAAAATAAAACAAATCATATACATTTGAACTTAAAAACATGAACATAATGTTTAAACATCAAAATCTTGGGCAATGACATAAAACATGGCAGTACATAAGGCATAGTTCATAAAGGAACATTAATCATGATAAACTAGAATGGGAATAAAACATGTAATTGTGGCATCTATTAAGTACATTTAATGATTTCCATAGTATCCAAGTCATTTCTTCCAAGACAATCTTAATGGAAAAAGTCACTTACTGAACCAGGTTTACTTGTCATTCCAGCCCTGTATTACTGAACCGGATTTACTTTCCATTCCATCCATCTCTATCTCATGAGATATAAATCTTTACCCAATGCATTGGAGGGAGATATAGGTCCTACCCATCTCGTAATGAAATCATTATTACTTTTTCCACAAAATAAACATACATCATTCATAATAACCCAACGAATAAAATGGGTTTCATAAACATCATCCCATCATAACATAATACATATAAAAAAATGGATATCATTTCATCATAAGAAAAATGAAACCATGTAAATCATAGATACATTAAACTTGAAACATAAACATATGAAATAATGTCATCTTAGATGGAAAAATGGTTTTGATAAAACAGTTGAAATGAATTCTTGAGGAAAATATCCTTTCTTCTTCAAAATCTATTTCATAAAACATCATACAATTTTAAAAGAAAGATATTTTTTTTGAAAATAGTCATGAAATATTTTGGAGGAAGCTTCATGAAAATAATTCTTTATAAAACCATAAAAATCTTTTTATGCCGTATAAGTTAAAAAAACATTCTCCTCGTACTTTTGTAGGAAAAGTCAAAAAGTACCTCGTAACGCAAACAAAAGAAAGATTCCTTACATACCATGTATTAAAAGACAAAATGGGTAAAAAGGACATTAAACATACATAAAAACACTTTTAGAAAACATGTACTTGGATGATAACAATAACCCCAGCAAATACTTACGAATAAACAATCTCGGATAAGAAAGAGATTGGAAAGGTTATCCCTTACCTTAGGTTCGATATGCTTCATACGTACCTGAACATCCTGTATAATGATTTAAATAATGTCATTGACTTATTATAGAATCATATTCATTGTTATGATATCATATATGGTTTACTTATGACTTTATATTACCCGTTCTTTTGTAACTCCCATGTTAAAGCAACGTTTGGGGTAAAATCATCTTATTTATCGTACGTGTTTGGACTTATTGTTCTTGTTGTTATTATTACTTATATCATGATTTAATAACTTCCAAAATGTAAATAATGATTTATATATCATATATATTCATTATATATCCATCATATACATGTATTTATAATAGTACATAACATTTGGAGGTAAGAAATGAAATGCACTGTTCGTGGAGACGGTAAACCGTACGTACGCATAAACGCTACTTTCATTTCTATTTTTTATTTTAATGGAATTAAAACATAATGATACATGGGTATATTATAATTCCAGTATAATATCATATATAATATCATTAAATCCATCCTTTATATATCTCAGATAAGGTATTAACAAATCACATCACTTTGAGGGGGCGGTAGTCCGCACTTCCTCAAATGAGATTATCGTATTTAAAAACTATGGAAACCATAAAGTCTTGATATAATTGGGAAATAAAGAAGAATAAGGAAATAATAAACATAATATATATCATATATAAATACAGTTCTATCATAATGGCCACCATGAGAGGCGGTAGGAGAAAATCGAACAATCATCGTTTCGTGAGGCGTTAGTTTTCCATCACAGAAATATTATGTTCAACATCCATTATATGGAGGTGACTGTAAGTGTAGTTCTAATCATTCTCATAACAACATCATAGTAATTTTAGGATACTGTTGATGTCAGAAAATAAAGGATTAAAAAGTGTTTAGGGGTTGGAGAAGTAAAATAAAAGAAAACAACTTAAGAAAAACTATTACCTTTAATTTGGGTAACATTCTTTGGATTGAACCAAAAGGACTTCTTGGAGTGTCTTCTTCCTAATTTAATTCTTCAAGGGTGAGGAGAGGGGTGTAGGGAGCTTATTTGGGAAGAGTTTGGATGAGACAAAAATCTTGAGAGGTGTGAGGAATTGTATATAACTGGTCTCCTTTTATAAGGGAGTGGAGGGGCTCTTTAGGAAAGTGTGAAAACATTATTTTATTATAAACTTATCTTCGGTTTCAAGAGATCCAAAACAAATTAATGTCGAAGATAAGATGACTCATATTCGAAATAAAATCATCCAATTAGAATTGGACAGGTTTTGGATGATATTTTAATCATTATAATCTTATTTATTTAAATCATTTATTAATGAGGTAAATATTGCATCATTATTGTGTCATAAATAATTTAATTTATTTGATGTCTAAAAATTATAAACAAATACCAACATGTAAGAAATATTTTTATCTTTCCAGTTAATATTTATAGTTGAAAATATAATTTATATAGCCCCTTATAAAAATTAATTACTAAAGGATTTTTGTTAATGCCAATTTTGTCTTTACATTAAATTAATTAATCTAATGTGTCATTGTCTTTCATAAGTGGCTCCATGGGGTCCCAAAATCGACCAAAGGATTCCCATGGTTGGCCATTACTCATCCAATATGGGTTGGATAAGTGTTAAGGTAATTTTGAATTATTATAATATTCTTTTAACCTTGAATTACCCTATTTACCTTTAACCGTGGTAAATAAAGTAAAAAGTTTCTATTCACCAAAAATTATTTTTATCTAATTGAACTACATTTTACTCCTTATATTAACCGTGTCTCTTGAATTTTCAAAATTCAACTCACAAAAGCGGTAAAATTAAGTTTTATGAACAATTGCAAAAGCTCCTAGGAGGTGGGTAAAAGACAGTGAAAAGTTCAATACTATTTTTTTTAAATATAAAATTATTATAAAATGATTCCAATGAATTTAATTGAACTTATATAATTATTATGTATTTATTTTGGCTTAAAATAATTTTAAATCAAATAAATGATTATTTAAATAAAAAGTCGGTTTCCACCAAAAACTCAGTGTTTTCACTATTCATCAAAATTTGAATTTTTTCAGAAATATAACAAAAAATCAGCCTAAGATATATTTGATATTAAGAATTCAAAAATGATATCTATTTTTCCAAATTCAAAACATAGAAGTGACATTAATTAATTTTAAAAGTAATTCCCGTTATCAAAACAAATAGCGTGTTTTTAAGAAACAATAACTATCAAAAGATCATCACTTGTTTATGTCCAATTTCAAAGTGAAATTAATTCCAATGACCAACATTGAATTAAATGGTAAAACTATATTCTAATGACACTTTAAAACCAATTAAAAAGATAATCTAGCCATTTAAATTATTGCGATGAAAAAAGTTGTTTTTAATTAAAATATAGCGTGTTTTAACTATTCATCAAAATATGAAAGTTATCAGAATAATATGAAAAATTTATCCAAATTAAATTTTAATATCCTGATACCAAGGAAGAATTTTACTTTGTCAAATTTAACTTATAAACATGTCAAAAACTAGATTAAAAGTGGGTGCGCCATCAAAAGGCGACAAAACTGTATTTTTTGAAAAATACTTATTTTACCCAAAAAAATTATTTTGTTCTCATACCATGTTCTAGAAAATATGTAAGATGAATAATAATGTTATAAAATTCAAAATGTAGTTAATAATATTCATAACGTCTAGTCCATAATAATATTATAACAATATATCGTTGTTTAGTGAAACCCGGTATTGCGTACTATACATGCTATCGAGGAAGGTCGCGATTGCGTGTAATGCAAGCCAAGTCAGGGTGTCATGTAGTGAAAGACTCATTTGTTGTTGTGTATAACAAAATACAACCATATTTCATTTATAATTAAACAAATTCTATACTTAATGTTCCGTAAAATAATTTCTACAAAACGAACTTGAAATTGTGTGTAACATGAGCCAAGAATAGTGTTGCGTATACTTCAAGCTAATACGGTGTTGCATATAGCGCAAGATAGTATTAGTGTAGCGTACAACACAAGACATCAATGAAATTAAAAAGAATAATTCTCATAAAATCTCTAGTTGTTACAAATATGTTGCAATCTTGTCTCTTCTCCATTCACTTCTTCCCAACGAAACTTCTTCAAAATAACTCCATACAAAAACATCTTCTCTCCCTAAAAATGTAGATCATCTCCCTCTTCCTCTATAAATAGTACATCTGTTAGATATCTCTCAAAAAATATAATTCACTTATCACATTTTATAGGTGACTCAAAGGTGACATTAGAATCGGTCTAAAAATGTTTACCACTCAACCAATTTACCTAGATTTGAATGTTTCCATGAATTTCAGGTGCATTTATGAATTCATCAACTCTTCTTGATCCTCATCAAATATTATCCCAACTTAATCTCTCTTGAGAGTTTCTTTTCAACCATGAGTCTCATTCTGATTCCTATTAAAATTTTATCAGTCTGAATTCTTCATTACGATGCTCCATTCTAGTTTTAATTCATGAACAAATAGATAGCTTTCATCTTCTTTGAAAAACTTCAATATGATTCTTCATTCTGATTTCATGATACAATTGGTTCATTAAATTTATCTATATTATATTAAGAAAAAAATCTTCTTAAAACTTCAATCTCCCTCTTGATAATGTTTTTATCTTCTTCTACTCTTGATCTACTTGATAAAAGTAGTTCAACCACTCCTACTTCTACTTCACTTCTGATGGATGAATGAGTATCAAATATAAAATGATGGATCTTGACTCAGTTGATAAAAAAGACATTTGAAAACAAATCAGATTTTTCTCTTTATCGTTTGAATATGATAGCTCTTGACCCATATGTAATCAAAACAATTTAACCTGATTAATGGTTGATTAAATTGTTGATGAATTCTGATTTTATTTTCATATTGGTCCCAAAAACTTCAACTCTTCTGAATATGATACACATCAGCTTCATTCTCTGAAGATTTATATCTTTTGGATTTTGGTCTGACTAAAGCTCAATACCTTTGGTTTTTCACATTTTCCACAAACTTTTCTAGACTGTAGACAAATATGATTCTGATGGACCCATTTTGATGATTTTGAGATTGGAAATTTTCATATTTACAAACTTAATTCATTCAAAAACTTTAACTTGTATCATGACTTACTTCATGACTTTTATTTATTTTAGCATCAGCTTTAGCATCATCTGACTTACAATGGAAAGTATTGTATCTTCCTATTTCTCTAGCAACCATAATTATTTCCAAATAATCCTAAATATAATTGGCATGTTTATGATCGGCATTTTTATGATCTCAAGCACCATTTATTCCTTTCCACCTAGATATGGTTAATCTTATTATGATTGGAAACACTTCATCATCCCCTTCCTTTCATCAAGCTTGTATCATATGTTTCAAAAATTATTTATGATTTGTAATAAATAGAAAATAGTAATGAATTATTATATTTATAATGGAAATTATTAAAACGTCCCATTCTATTTATACCAGACCCATGGAGAGCTTGATGAACCTTTTTAGAAAACTTATTCTTAATAAGATGGGAATTCTTAAACATTATGAGTCTGAAATTTTTAATATGATTTTTGAGTCGTAATTCATGAATACGATTTTTGAGTAATAATTCATAATATTATTTTTGAGTTAGAATTCCTAAATATGATTTTTGAAATAGAATTCATGAATATGATTTTTTAGAATTTGCTGACTAATCTCGATGTCTTGGATCTAATGTGGAATATGATTATTATCCTTATGATTTTGGATCCAATATAAAACATCACTCATTATTCTTCAATTAAAATTTCAGTTACCTTTTGAACATTCTTTCTTCTTTCCACATAATCAATGGATTGATTTATTGAAAAAAAAATACAATAAAAACAAAAAATGGTCCTAACATTTCATGCCTTGGGAGAAAAAGGAATTCATGTTATGGGGATACTACGAAAACAATGAGTGTCCAAATATTAAATCATATTAGATACACTTTTTATGGAGTCCCAATTATACGTTGCCTGGTTACAACATGGTTTGGAAAATTGTACACCAACTATGTAGTGCTACTTTCTTAAGGATATGCCTTGCATGGTTGGCTAACAGGGTTAAAAAAACCATGCACCAACCATAAATTCACATCTATTACAAGATTCAAAGTTTATCTTGGAAAATCACATGGTTTTTTCAAACAATGTACCAACCATATGCCTTCCCAATGTCCATTTTCTTCCCCTACATGATTTCCTGGAGATGTTGTGTGGTTTTTACTAGTCATTTTTTTTAAAAGGTTGGGGCCGAAGACTCAATTTATTATTTGAAAGCAAAGACCTCTTTAGACTGGGTAGAGGGAGAACCATTGCATAGCCCAAAGGCCCAAGGCCAAGTGGCATGAATACAAGGCTTGAAAGCCCATTTTTTTGACCAAAGGACCCCTCGGTGAACAGTACTGCTACAGTACCCGCACTGCTACAGTACCTGCTATAGTAACGCCACCGCTACAGTATCTTCAACAGTCCCTCCGCCGCTACAGTGCTGCCACTGCTACAGTTCCACCACTGCAACAGTACTGCTACAGTACTGCTACAGTACCTGGGAAATTCGCCCCTACCCGGATTCGATCCTGGGTATTTTGGATGCCAAGCAGGAGCCTATAAGGTATAGAAAGGTTACCAAAACATGCTAAAACCCTTCATAAACTCCATAAAAATAACCTAAACATTATATAGAATCAATATACATGAATAAAGGGTTATTTAATTGAAATTGATGGTGCTAAATTCTCCACACCATTGGACTTTACAAACTCATAATGTATAAAACCCTCATTTTCTAGGAAGAGTTTGGCCCATTGCTCCTCTATTTTCTTCTCACTTATCCTTGTTTCTTCTTGAATCCAACCATGTTACAATAAAACCTAGACTAGACCAATGTATTTTCCATGAAGGATCTTATCTTTTCTTCAATAATCTAAAATGATACATGAATCATTGTAGAATTTGACTCTAGGTCAACGTGATCCCATCAAATCACATGGTCAGGATCAGGTTGTTACTTCTTTTACTGAGAATCATGAAATGCATTATATAGAAAAATAATCCATGGTATAAAATCCAACTGATATTCCACCTCACCAACTTATTAAGGTATCCTAAAAGGGGATGTATATCGAGGACAAAATTTTCATTGTTTATTGAAACAACGATGCCCAAGCCTTGGATAGATTTTCCAGAACACATGAACACTCACCTCAAATGAAAAAAATCATTGATGATGAATTAGATATGATTTATGATGACATGGAGCCATCTTCATTCTCTTTTTTATCTACTAAATATTCTCTATTTTCTTTTTCCCAAGGTCAGGTCCAATTAATTAAGTCTCATATATTTCCACCCAAAAAAGTGGAGAACAATAAGGATGTCTATAAAATTCTTCAAAAGGATCAATATATATCAATCCCTTGTAATTATTATTATACAAGAACTACAATAATGTTAAATGATCCTCCCATGATCCATCAAAATCCATTAAAAAATCCATGAGCATGTCCTCTAATATTTGGATTGTCTATTCATAATATCCATCCATTTGGGAATGATAATCCAAACACATATTCAACTATTTTCTAGGTTCTTTCTTCAAGGATTTCCAAAAATGATATATAAACCTAAGTTATCTATCTGATACAATCATGACTGGATTTTCATGAATCTTTAAAATTTATTAACTGTAGATTTTAGACAAGTATTCAACTAAATTAGTTTCATGAATAGGGATGGGATGAGATAAATTTGTGGGTTGATCCATTATAACTCATATGGAATCATGTTTCCAAACAATCCTTGGTAGACCTATTAAAAAATCCATAACAATCTGATCCCATTTCCATATGGGAATTTGTAAATACTTCAACATAAATATTAGTCATTGGTGATCCACATTTACCTACTAATATGTGAGTCTTATCGAGATATACTCTACTGAATATCTTTTTTTACTGACCCTCCAAAATTTTTCTTTCAATGCTTTATACATTTTATGAATCTTAGGGTGAATAAACCATCTTGAATGGTGGTAGGCACAAATAAGTTGTTTATAACAACCCAAAGGTATGCCCATAAGATCTCTAAGTCATAGAACTAAATTCCTATCCAACATCGAACCCTCAATGCCCCCCCCACCATTTTTACCTCATAGTAACACAAACATGATCAGATGTCTGAGAAACTCTAACCTTATCAACCAAATTAGAAAAAAAAACAAAATTTAACAAAAAAATTGTAGAACTACCTTAGTTTAATAATTCAACATGAATATATTCTATGAATGATATTATTTTCCTCTAATTTGATGCCTCTTTAACAAACTTATCATATGAATTCCTACTCAATGCCTCTACCACAGAGTTCCATTTACATGATGTATACATCAAGTTAAAGTCAAACATCTACATATACTCCATCCGTATTTATTGTATTCAAATTCAAATAAATTTGTGATATTTTGTTTTTCAAAATATTATGATCCATAAAAACTATGAATTTCTCACAAAATAGGTAATTATTATGAGTCTTCAAATCATAGATCAGAAAAGATAATTTCATGTCTTGTTTTGGGTGGATAGTCTCATGATACTATATGTGTCCTCAACCATAAACAACAACATGATCTCCCTATTTGATAACATATCCCAATATAAATCTTCATGCATCATAATAGACAATATATCTCATTACATACTCTAGAAATGTGAGGATAGGAGTTGATGTAAGTCCAACCTAATGTTATTTAAAGAATATCCAATAATCTTCATTCCAATGAAAAGTAATTCCTTTTATTTTAAAAGATATCATTGGTGATTCTAAATGTCAAAAATAATATATAGAATATTTGTAATGCCCTTCTAATCCAAGGGAACTATATATCTCAACAACATTCTTCTATGTTTTATAAGAGATAATTACTTCTATCTTTTCAAGATATTCATAAAATCCTTTTTAAAAATGACATGGCCAAGGAAATGCAACTCTTGTATCCAGAAATCACACTTTGATAACTCAACATACATGTTATCTTCCCACAAGATACTTAACACTATCATCAAGTGTTACTCATGATTCTCTTTTTTTCCTAGAATACACAAGTATACCATCCAAAAACACTACCAAAAATGAATCCAGATATCTTTTTATGATTTGATTCATCAATTCCATAATGATACTTGGTGCATTCGTTAGACCAAAAGGAATATCTATATACTCATAAATTCCATATATTCTTCTAAAAGAAGTATTCAGAATATCCTCCTTCCAAACTCATAATTGGTGATATCCCAAATATAAGGAAATTTTTAGAACCACTGGGATCTCCTTAGTTGACCCAATATATAAGAAATGAATGTTTGATTATACTTATTCTTTATTATAAATTGGTTAAGCTTATGATAATCTACCCAAATTCAAAGAGTTCCATTAAGCTTCTTCACAAACAAACCTGGTGCTTCCCACAGAGACGTACTCAGTCAAATGAACCCTTTACTTTCCAACTCTTTTGATTGAACATTCAATTCCCTCAATTATTTTGGTTCCATATAAAAAGAAAGAAGTGATATGGTACTATTCCTTGGTAGGTGATCAATCATAAACTCCACTTCTCTTTTGGGTGGAACCCTTGAGAAATTATTAAATAAAACACCATGAAACTAATCAACAATAGTTGAAAAATATCCATTCCCAATATCATCCATAGATTCCAAGATAAGAAGTCTCAAATGATAAGAGAGGGTTTCAACCATCAATGCCAAAAGTATTACTTTACTAACCTTTACACCCCCAATATTCTCTAAAGATATTCTCAACACCATCTAGAAATTTTAAACTAACCATTTAGGAATAACAGTCTATGTGGGCCTTGAACAATGTCAAAAAATCCATACCCAAAATCAAGTCATATATATCCATCTCAAGAAAAACGAAATCCCAAACCAACCTAGCCCCAAAAAAAGTTATCTAATAAGTTTCTTCACATAAATGATCAACACTCTCTTTATCCAAGATGAATTTTTAGTTTTAAAACCAAAACATCATCTCAACAGACAAACCCATATTATCAACAACATGATAAGTAATAAACAATTCGGACGCACCCGTATTAAACAAATATTACATAATGGTAGAATTAAAAATAATTTTACCTCTCACCATATAAGGACTATATTTTTAATCCATTATCATTTTCTCATCTCCATATAATTTCTTAGTCATTACACATTGTTATTTGTTATCCTGCAGAGATTTCACTGGCTAAGGATTCTTGATGTTCCATAATCATCATGCCTCACTATATTCTAATGACGAAAATTATTTTATTGTACTCATACAATAAAATAATATGATGCATGAGAATTATGAGATGTTTCTCTATAACCCATCCTTGGAGCATTGTGACCATTATGTTAAATATATACCATTTTCTTCCAGTTTTGACATGATCCAGGTAGTGTTGTACAATATCACTTGATGTGATCTAGTGAACCATGTAGAAAACATATCATCTTACTTTTGGGTTGATAAGGAAGATTTATTAATCCCATTGTACGAATCTAAGGTGTCACAGAAATCTTGAAGTAGGTTTACCTATTCCTCTTATTCAAATCATTATAGTTCCCACTTATTCCCATAAGAATAAACATTCTCCCTCTAGTCGTATTTTTTGAGATATGACCTTCTTCTATAGTTGGTCTATTGACCATATATACAAAATTGATTATAAAAAGAATGAACATCTTTGATCCAATATATGTTCATAATCCTGAATAAAAAAATCATGCCTTCAAGGATGAACTTATAGCAACTTTTTTGAAAAATAAAACTAAATTCATAAATTTAGCTGCATACTCTAATACTGATTGATATTATTTCTTATAACTAAAGTATACCATTGTTCTATCAATATGAAATGTGTGAGGAAAATCGTCTTCTTAAAAAAAATTCAAAATCCTCCCATGTCATTCATTGTTATGATTTAACCTAAACATATAATTCACACCATTTGTGTTATAAATCCTCCAACATATATGTTGAAAAAATCACTTTAATTTCATCTAGTGTCCAATAGAAATCAAAGATTCATTTCATCATATTTAACTCGAATTCTACTTTTATGTCTCAGTATCCACTTAAAAGATGGTTGGATTCTTCTTTTGGAACTAAACCGAATGGTCCACTTTCTATGGTTTGTAATTCCTATTACCCTAATACATGTCCTAGAAATCCTAGAAAATGCTTTTCAACAACTTTTGTTTCACCTATGGCTCTGTAGTAACCACATTTTCAATAGCATGTTTCGATTGGTTTCTATGATTCAAACCAGATTTCATTTACTATAACCAGTACATAAATCTGTTTAGTTTCACTCATTAGAAACTGAAGGCTTATTAAGTCCAATTTTCCACATCAACGCCTCTTATGACATAGCTTTCCACAAATAAACCATCATCAAAATTTTATCAATTTTTTAAAATACTACAATGATGTTTTTCATAAACACCATTTTCTCATTTTCAAATATCACACTTTTTTCTATTTCAAAAATTATTTTTCTCCAAATAAATTATTTAGTCATATTCTGATGTATTACTATCAATGCATTTCATGAAACTCGCATTGGCTAAACCCATGATGATGAGGTGATAACTCACCTAGAAGTCTCAAAAAACACTCATATACCCAAACTCCCTAGTAATTTTTATTTTATTAATTTCATTTTCTAACAATCCTAATCCAAAATACACATAACTTCCCAACCTGGATTCTAATAAAAAAGTTCATCGATCCTATTGGTTACTAAACCTCAAGCATGCCTCCCGGTATGCTAGTGGATGTTGACTAGAAGTGAGGGAATAGGGTGTGATAGTGGGGAGACTATTCCCTCATATCAGAGTAACAAAACAATGGAAATAGATATGTTTCATAAAAATTAAAAAATAAAAAGAGTGCAGAAGTAGTAAATAAACTAAAAAATAAAATTTTGTAATAATTGTAGAAAAATCTATAAAATCTCAGATATTTATATCATAAAGACAGCACTAGTCACCAACAGGGCCAACCATACAGAAATAGGAGTACAAAAAGAAACTAAAATAAAAGTACATGGATATACTACTAACTCATATCCAAACCATGTACCCAGTCCTTAGACACTATCGAACTACACTGGCCTAAAAAAATAGCCCACATGAGCAACTCCTCTCAAACATGAAATACTGAGCCTCAGTCCTATCCACCCTAAAAATGTGCTCAACTTGAAAAGTATAAATAAGGTCTACATGAAAACTGTGGTCCATGTGAAGGGGTGATAAATTATCTCAGTAGGTCACCCCAATGAAATACTTATAAAATGCACTACTATAAGTGTATGTCAAAGTAAATTGCTCATCATATCTGAGACATAATTGAAAAGATAAGTAAAACCAATAATGTGAAACCACAGTCAACCCTCGAGACCATGATCTCGATCAACTGGTAAAGTTCTACCATGGATACCCATGTCTATATACATATACTTGTATAGTCCCATAACTATATATATATATATTTTTTAATATTCATGAGTAAGTGAATGAAATAACAAAAAACCAATCATCATTTGATCCTTGGGTCTGTAAACCCAATCGCTTATACATCCTGTGTGAAGGCATTGAGCTAAACGTTGTGTCACTCAAGACATGTACCATTAAGTAAATCTATAAGTTCTTAATCCCATTATACATATACCTGCTATGGACAATTCTAGAAATAACTCTGATAAAAATATTTCACCATAGGAGGATACTCGTCCTACACCTCGGTTCACCCGTACTCGCCTCCGATCACTATAAAGAAGGATTATAGGGAAGTAAATCTAGATATCATGTAAATAGTAATTGATCTAGTTTTCATAATTCTGATTCCATGTAAATCTAGTCCAGTGTCTGAGCCCTAGTTTCTGGTCTGTAGGAATTTATGACAATGAAACTCAGATGAACCTTAAGTGTCTGACCCCTAGGTAATATGTAGGAGAGCACACTAGTGAGATGTCATTCTCAACCATCAAGGTCTAAATTTTAATGTCAATAATAGGTGTGAAACACCATGCTTAACAAAACATAAAAGAAAACGGTCTCAAAACCTAACCCCAAAAATCATGTCTGTGGATCCTCATTATATGAAAAATTGAGGAGAGCATAGTAATCCTCCATAATCCACAGGTCAAGGGGAGCATAATCATCCCCTATAAACCATAATTTGATGAGATCCTAGTCATCCACCAATAACCCTGGGTTTAGAATAGCATAATAATCCTCATTTAAACCAAAAGCTAAGAAGATCTTAATCATCCGCATCACTCAGGTGATTGTAATCATCCACAACTATTATTTCTAGGGATGTTATGCTTTTATATCACAATAGTAGGTGCAACAGTCAGATTCTTTGAATCACATCTAGAAATCAAAATACGGTAATAATAAAATATATAAAGGATCAACATCTAGATCTTAAGTAGTACCTCTTGGTATAGAACCAAATATGAGAACTAACATGGATCAGAAGCTTGATCCCAAGAAGAACATATGGGCATCCCAAAGAGAAAGTAATATGCCTTGCATTAGGCTCAATATCCACCAACCAGAAAGTACCTCTAATAATCATTAAGGAATCAGTAATAATATTTTGAAAGTATAAAAAAAGAGTGAAGGTGCATGAATGCCTAAAATAAACACTACTGCCATATCCCCATGGAGTTACAAGTTCAACATGGGTTCTAAGGTGACACCCACTACTATCTATACCCAAACCCGACATACTATATCAATGTCGGTCAAACATCGGGGAACCCACTGGGTTACTCAAATCAGACACTATGATACAACTTACAAGGGACCCTTATAATGATACATAGGAAAAGGAATGTAAAATGGGGCCCTCGATAACCGAGTAAGAAGGAAGAGGAATCTTACATGGGACCCTCTGAAAGATCACACTAGTAAAAGGATCCTATAAGGGATTTTATATATCAACACATAAGAAAATGCATGCCATACAAGATCCTTGGTAACATGAAGAAGATAGAGGCATCCTACACATGATCCCCTAGGTTGGAACGTAAGTAGAGTAATCCTACAATGGACCCTCATAACATCAAGTCTCATGGCCTCCTCATCCAGAAGGGAATATCTCTCAAGGGATACATCCTCAAAGAAATTCTATGAAGGCAATTATTGGAGATGTCTAAATTCAATTATTGGAGTATGAACCTATGAATTATAAAAATAATTAAATTTCACATATTAGTCCTTAAACACCCCATGGGTCTTACCATCATGATCTATGTGAAAATATACCCAAAATTCACTACACATGTGTCAAATTTATACTCCTTGATGAAAATATACAAAAAATCCAAAAAGGGTTACAATGGGGCAGTACACGTAATATCTCCCTAAGTAAATGGTGTGTACTCCCAAAGCCCCACTTATGTGGGTACTCCCACCAAACATGGCATGTAAACACTCATGTACACGATGTTTAAGAAAGGTACATGTTGTATACCCTACATAGGGTACATTCCCATGAACATCACCTGACCTAGCCTTATACTTTGGCATGTTCATATACTTCTACACTGCGTGCAACCCATACGGGTTTTGGCCATACACTCTACATGACCATGTACCCCTAAATGGGCAGCATAGCCAGGTACTCGGCTATACAGATGAGTATTAGTACACCACGTGTGTGACCCATACATGGTGTATACTTATGAAAAGTCATATTCCCTATAATAGAAGAATACATGGTGCATTTTCTATAAACCACATGTCATTTAGTCGGGTTTCCCAAATGGAGAACCCTTGAATTGAGCTGGAATCCCCATTTCTTCCCCAAAAAATAAAAAACTGGGCCACAAGGGGCCATAATAAATCATATAAGGGGATTAAAACTTAAAAATGAGAAATTTATGGGGATATATGGTGAAAACATAAAAATTCAAACCTTTGGGTGGAATTCACCAAAGCCTTTCCCATTTCAGCGGTGCACGGTTTCCGCATGTCGATCAAATGAGTCTCGAGCTCCATGGCAGTACCTCTCTTTATCCCTCTATTTCCCTTTATCCCTCTCCTTCTTTTCTCTATCTCGTGTGAAGGAGGGAACCATATGTGGGTGTTTGTGATAATATAGGAAGAAAATTAGAAAAGTAAAAGAGAAAAAGTAATTAAAAAAAAGAAAAAGAAAAGAAAAGGGGGTCACGGACGACCCCAATTCCCAACATGAGTTTATACCCTTCCTAGGAAAAATTCCTTGATCCGGACTTTATAGCAAAGATAAAATATCAATATGAATCTTTTTTCAAAAGATATAACCGAACAAACCAATGTGAATAAATCAATATTTAATTTATTAAGTATTAAATATTAATTATTATGCTAAAATTTCAATGGCTTGTAATTCCACAAAACTATTATCCTAGGGTAAACACCCTATTATGGGACTAATGAAGTGGTCAAAAAAATATCCAAGATCATTTTATAGGGTAAAATTCCATTTTACCCATTATAATAATCTAAAATGTAAAATTCAAATTTTTGTTCAAAATTGAAGTCCCAAAAAATATGGGTCATTATAACATTCCCACCATAAAATTTCTCATCCCCAAGAACCATGGTGGTAAAAATAGAATTAATGCTCTCAAATTAAACATTTTCATTGACCAATCTATTTGGACTATCCAACGACCATCCTCATAGTAGAAACAACTATCTCCTACACAAAAGACACTTAAATATGATTGATCTCATACTACCCATCATAAGAATACTCTAATAATCATATCAAACCCAAAATCCATTGTCAACATCCCTTAAAATGATGAATTAAAATGGAAAATGAGAATAACCACCATCAAATGGCCAATAGTGAACTCTCTTCCATATGGATTATCTTAAACTACTCCACGAGTGAAACCTCAATAGGTTTCCTCTTCTAGGAAGGATATTTAAAAGAAAAGAAGCTTGGTGTAATGTTGAAATGCTCTCAAGATACTCAGGATGAATTCAAGATAGAACATGATCATATCCATCCAAGAGTAAACTAAGATTCCATAAAAGGAAAATGAAATTATTCTAAGCTGCGTTCACCATCCTATCAACTCTTACATCATCACATGTAACCCATGTGTACCTTTATTTCCTAACTCATTCTCCCCTCAAGTTATCCTTTATAATGCTAAGCTAACTATCCTACAAATCACATTAGTTTCATTAAGGTAGAATCTCCCTAGGAACTCCCCTTCAAAATCATGCACCTCACATATGCCATGATTAATCCCATGACCGCCCATTACCTAGTTTTATTACAATTATGAGGGTATACCCTACACTTTGGCTATGTTAGGAATAGAGGAAACACTACCTGAGTGGGGTAGGCACTCGAAAAGTCATACTCTTAAAATCCATAATTTACACAAAAGTACCCAAGGTGTTTGTCAAAAGCTCAAGGCATCAACAAGAATATAACAAAAAACCCAACCACTAATCATTCCTTAGTTTCAAAATGAACATATAACCAATCTCACTTCCTAAAAAAGCATCCAAAAACATGTTCCAACCTCAATAATGTGGTTTTCTATCAAGAAATATAGATGTCAACCTACATGGGTTTGCATCATAATTAAGGGCCCCTAGGTCTTCCACCTAGCCCTATATAACAATTCTCACAACTGGGTCACAAGGTATAACCACCTAGCCAAAAAGATTAGACCTCTCCAAAGAAGGTAAATATTAAAATGATATAAAGGGTTAAAATTTAAAATACAACCTATAAGGTCATGATCCTCACCAAGTTTCCTCATAACAAACTTCTCCTTGGACATAATGATACCAACATAGAAGATACAAAGAACTGACACTCACTAGGAATATGTATTTGGTAATACCCCCTAGAGGTCTAGTTCATTATAGAATTCATGGTAACAATCAGCATAGTACTCAGAAATCCAATTATAAAACAATGCCCTGAGAAACAACACCCTATAAGGGGTACAACATAATGGCATCATGTGGCTTATTGACCTACTAGGTTCACTAAACCTCATGTGCATAAGAACTGAGTCATCATCCTCAACACAAAATGCATCAATGTAGATCCACATAATATATATATATATATATAAGTATTCCCAATTTAATAGGCCTCATTCATCTATAAAATTGCACACTAGAAGGCCTATATGATGTGAATCCAACGTGCCACAAATCATGCATGAGATGCCTCTTTCCTTTTCAGACCAAGATTTATAATCCATTACTGTTCTATTTTCAATGGACAAGAGTAATACATTCATAGTAAATCATAACATTCACACAATATGTGTGTGAATTGAGGTTAAAATCATAAAAACCTATAACATCATAGATCAGAACAATAATCCCATAGCATTGGAAACCAAGACTTCCTGACAAAACAAGTTTTCTCGATGCACCAGTACAATATATATCACAGGTTATGAAACATTTTAAATACTCTTATCTATCATATCCTAAATAGAATATTTTTGTAAAATAACACCTATGATACCACTTTTTAATGTATTGACACAAATTCCACTAAAATGGTGCTCTGATCTGGTTGGTTACTATGACTCAAGAATTCCTACTTGTACACTAGAGGTTGTTGACTAGTAGCAAGGGACTAGGGTGTGACAGTTGGGAGACTATTACCTCATATAAAATTAAGAAAATGAAAAAAAAATAGATAAGTATCATACACAAAAGTAAATAAATATAGTGTATAAGCATTAAATAAACCAAAATAGGACATGTTGTAATAAAAAAGGAAAATCTATAAAATATTGAATGGTTATGTCATACATACAGCACCATTCACCCACTAGGTCGACCATATAGAAATAAGAGTATAAAAAGAAACTGAAATAAAAATACATGGCTATGCTCCTAACTCCAAACCATACCACATGCGTAGTCCACAAATAGTTTTGAACTATACTAGCCCAAATAGAAAATATAACATGAGCAACTCCACTCGAACATGCAACACTAGGCCTCATCCCTATCCACCACGTAACAGTGCTCAACCTAAAAATCATAAATAAGGTCTACACAAACACCGAGGTGCATGTATAGGGGTTAGAAATAATCTCAATGGGTAACATTAATGATGAACATAAAAAGTGTTCTTCTATAATTGTATACAAAATAAAACTACTCCACCAATCTGAGACACAACTGAAAAGACAAGTAAAACAACTAACATGAAACCATAGTTGAAGCATGGGTTTGTGATCCCGATCAATTGGGAAAGTTACACTACACATGTTTATATATATATATACGTATAAATGTATAGTCCCATAGCTATACATGTATATATATAAATATGAATATTCATGATTAAGTGAATGAAATAACAAAAAACCGGTTAGAAGTCGATCCTTGGGTCTATAATCCGGATTTCCTGGACATTTTGTGCATGGACATTGAGTTGGATGTCGTGTCACTCAAGTCATGTACTACTAAGTCGATACCTTGTTTTGTAATCCCAATCGACATATACCTACTTTGGCCAACACTAAAAATATATCTGAGCAAGATATGTCACTATAGGGGGGATACTCATTCTACACCTTGGTTCACCCATACTCACCTCCAATCACTATAAATAATTATTCCAGATAAGTATATATGTACATCATATAAATGTTCACTAATATAATCATAATAAAACTAATTCCATTTAAATCATGTCCAATGTATGAGCCTTAAGTCCAGGTCCATAGGTAGTCATAACATTGCGACTTAGATGAACCCTATGGTGTTAACCCCCTAAGCAATTTTTAGGAGAGCTCACTGATGAGACATCATTATCACCCCTCAAGATCCAAATGTGAATGTCAATCATTGGTGTGAGATGACATGTCCAACCACCCTAACAAGGAAAAGGTCCCATAATCCATATCTCATAAAGAACTTCTAAAGATCCTCATTATATGAAGAATCACGGAGAGCGTAATCATCCTCCATCAGCCACAAGTTGAGGATAGTGTAATTGTCCTATATAGACAACAAGTCGAGGAGAGCATAATCATCAACCGGCCACCTCAGGTTGAGGAGAGCATAAGAATCCTCATTTAACCCACGATCTAAGGAGAGTGTAATAATCCTTATCACTTGGGAGAGCATAATAATCCCTGAGTATCATTTATAGGGATGTTATTCTTGTATATCATAATAGTAGGCTCAACATCCGGATTCCATGAAGCCCCTATAAAATTATCAATAACGTAACAATCAAATATATATAGGCTCAAAATCTAGATCCCAGGTAGTACCTCTAGGTATACAACCAAATATCAGAACATACATAGATCAGAAGCCATATCCCAGGAAGAATGTCTGGGCATCCCTAAGAGAAAGGAAGACGCACTACTACAAATCTGGCCTTTAACAACACCGACATTTATCAATACTATAAAAATGCACTGAGAAAGTTCATCTTTATCTGTGCTAAAATAAGTGCAGATCAAGGGTACCCTTTAACAGAGTATTTTTTTAGTGCTGATAAAAGTTCACCTTAATTAGTGCTTTATTTTAATATTGATTAAGGTTTCCATTTATCAGTGCTTTGTTTTTAGCCCTGATAAAAGTTACCCTTTATGAGTGCAAATAACAAAGCACTAACAAATGGTTACCATTATCAACACTTTATTAGCGCTGATAAATGTTCATAAAATAAAATTAAAAAAATTATAATTTCATTAATTAAATAATTATTATTAAAAATGAATAAACATATATATAAATTTTTAAAACTAATAAATAGTATATATTAAATATTTAGCAATGTAAAATGATATAATTAAACAAATAAAAATTTAAAATGAGTCAATTAAAAAAAATATTAAACATTTTATTAATTAAATAATTATTTATAAAAATTAATAAATTATATATATATATTATAAATTTTTATAAATATAATATATTAAATGTAGATATATAAATGAATATATAATTAAACAAGAAACTTAGAAATGAATAAATTACAGAATTATTTTAAAAGAATTTAATGAAATAGTTATTAATAAAAAATATTATAATATATATATATATTAATTATAAATAGTAATAAATAATATATATTAATTATAAATATATATAAAATAAATAAAATGTTAATTAAAATCATATTAATATCTTATTCATTTTTAATGTTTTTTTTTATTTTTCAATCTAACATATATCAAATGTCATCTATTACATTGATTTCATGTACATATATATATATATATATATATGTAATTAATTCATTTTATATATAAATGCACACACAAATATATTTATGAAATATATAGAAACACATACACCTAATATTTATGTAAATTATTGAAATTTCAATATATTTTAGAATTTCATTATTAACATGATACATTTAATATATTATTTTTTTAATCATTCAATTTTATTTATTTATTTTTAATACTATTACATTTAGGGAATTCATTTTTAATATTTTTTTTATTTTTTATTTTATTTTTAAATTTGATCATTTTCTATTATTTATTTATATTTATTTATTTATAATGTTTTTTTTAATTTAAATATGAATTCATCTTTACTTCAATATATATATATATGGATATATATATCCATATTTTTTAATAATTTATATTTAATTAATAAAACTTATCCATTTTTCAATATTTTTAAAGTGCACTCATTTTGAATTATTAAATTTCACTAATTTTTAAAATGAATGTATTTAAGATTATATATCCACTAATAATGTTAAAAATATATTTGTAAATAAATATTTATAAATAAGTATATTTATAAATATATATTTAATATATATATATTTATTTATATTTAATTATTATAAATAAATTATTATTTTTTTAAATTATTATTTATATAACTATAAATAAATAATTATATATATTTAATAATTATAAAAGTAAAATAAATTTAATTAAATAAATCCATTATGAGTGCTAAAATTTTAGCACTGATAAAGATCCATATTAATCAGCCCAAAAAAGTGATGTTAAAAAGAATTTTTAATACTGCTAAAATATTAGAACAGATAAAGATGTTTTTTATGAGTGGTTTTAAAGCAATGATAAATATCAAGATTTATATGCAATTTTTTAGCACTGATAAATATTTCTTTTACCAGCGCTTATCAAATTAATGCTAATAAAAGGGATCTTTATTAGTGTTTTTCTAAGAGCATTGTTAAGAGTGTTCCCGATCTATTTAAAAGAACCCTAACCGGTACTCCCCCATCATGATTCTGAAGCCTTAACAAAACTCCTCTACTGCCAGTGCAACTACACTATGATCCATCAGATGAATCAGGGATAGAATCTAATGTATGTTATTTTCTACTTTTCTTATATCATTGTTTGATATTTTGGATTCTGCATTTTTCATTTTTGTGATGTTCTTGACCTTGACAAATCCAACATCTCATCTCCTTGCTACTTCTAGTTCAAATCCTCTGTGAATTTTAATTGCTTTATGATAAGACGAATATCTATAGTTTAACTTCATGCAACTAGGATGGGAGACGTTGTGCAATTTAGCTTCCTAGTGTCATGATGAATTTGTGTAGTCTAATGTCATTCAACCAAGACAAGATGTGTTGTAAAGTTTAACATCATTATTATAGATTCAATTTTTGTAGTTTAACATCCTATAACCCGGATGATATACAGTGTTTATTTTAATGCCTTACTACCGGGATGAATTTGTGTAGTTAAACATTATGAAAACAATATGAGAGACACTATGCAGTTTAACGTCATTATTCTAGGATTAATTTATGTAGCTTAATATCATGTAATCATGAATAGATATTATTTATTACCAGTATGAAAAGTATTTCATGATAAATATTGTATTAGTGTGGGTTTTGACTTATTCCTCATCCATCGTGGCCAATGTTCATTCTCTATTTTGTGTATCGTCTTGGCTTGGTTTTTTGAAATGGTTTTTATAAAAGGGAAATGATTTTTGAAATTGGATTTTCTTTAATATTGTGGGTTATTGTGTTGTCAAAAGTATCCTTAGAAGAAGTTGGTTTGAAATTAAAAATTAAATAGTGGTTTTTGAAGAGATAATTCTTGTTTTGTTATGAAATTTCGATTATGATCCAGTTATTTTGGCCCAAGATGTTTCTTTCGGTTGTGTTTCATATTGATTCTGAACCTGATTTTATGATTTTTTTGTTATTCATATTATGCCTCCCAAAAAGGTCCCTAAAGTTTCTAGTGGGTCCCGACCTATTTCTGGTTCTCCTCGATTGTTTCCCATATTCTGGGTAAATCAGGGTTCATTAGAGGTAGTGAAGTGGCTTTAGGAAGTTGATCATGTCTTTAGAGTATTTGGAACTCCAAAATTTTTAGTGTTCATATTGTTCTGAGTCTTCTTGGGGTCTATCATTGGAAGAATGTAATTTTTCTCCAAACCAATAATGCAAGTTGGGATGATGAGGGAATATTTTAATTCCCTCTTTTTCTTATGTTTTATACCAGAGGAGGTGAATATGCAGAAATATAAAGATCTCATGAGAGTCTAGTAAGGTCAACGGATGGTGAAGGCTTATGTTGAACACTTCAAAGAGATAGATTCCTTTTGTTTAGGGGTGGTGTCATAGGATCTATTGAAATATTCTATTTTCATTGGGGGTCTTCATCCAAAGATCAAGGAGTGAGTCCCCTTGTCTAGGGATATCCATTTTGAGAAGTTGTTGGAGGAAGTGTTTTCGCTGAGTTACTGTGAAATAAGCATAAACACATTGAATCAGTTGTTGTCTCTCGTGTTGGGGTGAAGACATTTCGAGTTTCCTCATTTTTTGTGGCAATTGTAAGTTATTATTTCATTATAAAATTCTGATTAAATTATTCTTTCATAGTTTAAATGATTTTATTTTTTTGAATGTGAACCTATAAATGGTTAGCCTTTTATGAATTAGTTCCCATATTTCAATCATTATTGTATAAAGATGTCTATTTTTTTAAATTTCTATTTGTTACTTGTGTGTGGGTTCATTTATATTCTTTATTTTGATCATTTCAACTACTATTTCAACATATGTAGTGTGTTGGAATAATATTGATGTCTATTTAGCTCCATTGATCAATGAAACCAAAACATGTAATGGTTGTGAATCACTCACAAATTTAATAACAAAAATAAGGATTCTCGGTGCACTTCACTATTATTGGTTAACTATTTATTAGCATAGCATCTGACCTAAACTTCCATTATGGTGTCCCTGTGACTCTCTCAAATCACACATGCTCACCACCATTTGTATCATATCACCATTCATCATTCACTTTTCCTTATCGTCCTACACACATTTACTATATGCATGTACCTGAATGAGTCACACGTCATTAAAATTAGTAAATGGGTGCAATAAGAAAAGGAAAGGAGAATATTGAATTATGATATGATAGAGATGGTGGAAATTTTGAGTGGGATGAGAGCATATTGAGGGCGTCAGGAAAGAAGTTCAAGTCAGATGCTATGATAAGCGGTAGTTAACCAACAATAGTGAAGTGCACATAGAATCCTTAGTTTTGTTGTTAGCTTATATCTAGACCAAAGAACCCCTTTTTAAAGATTTAAAGATAATGTTACAATATACTTTATCTATTTTACCAAAAAATTATACAATGAAACTTTGATTTAATTTTCATTGTTCCTTTCAATGTTTTTTTATTTTAGAATATTTCTATCCCTGTGTAATGCCTTTGTAGAAAGAGATAAGATGGTTTCTCTTCTCAAACACAAATAAAATATTAATGTTTTCATAGTAAAATCATTTTCCATAGAAATTAATGCATTTTTTCATATTTATATTTTATTTATTTATTTTTATTATTAATCACCAAATAATTGTATTCATATAAAGGTGGATTATTTTGTTTGAGTTGGGGTGATCTTTAAAATATTCACGATTCTTCTCCCTCATAACCTTTTCACCCTTGTAGTGTTTCATTTATCACTTTCTTACAACTTCTCTCCATTGCCTTTTCAAGAAGAGAAACGTTGTTGCCTCTGCTAAATTACAAAGGTAATCTTGATATTTGTAAAGTAAAATATTTTTCAATAGAAGTAATGTATTATTTTATATTTTTGTTTAATTTATTTCTTTTTTGTATTACTTATAATAATTGTTTTCTTATATAGGTGGATTCTTTTTTTTTTAGTTGATGTGGTTTTTTTTAAATGATCATGCAATGATGGAATTTCAACAACAAAAATCAATGGAAATCATGGTAACATTGATAGTTACGATTGTTTTTTAATGTAGTAATAATTTTTATTTATATAATTGTATAAACCCATGTCTTAAATGTTTATAATATAGTTTTTTTTCTGGTATTTGTGTGGTAAATTTAATTTCATTTAAATTATTTATTGGGTCTTGTTTTTTGTTGATATCTGGTGTGTTTGTGGTGTGTTTGTAGTGTTGCAGTGTGTTGTTAGAATACACTATATTGGTGCTACAGTGTTATGTTATAGAACACTATGGTATGGACCTCTATCAATACTTTTAAAATCCATGATAAAGGTCTCATTTATCAATTATTTTGTTATCACTAATAAATGTCCCCTTTATTAGTGTTTTTTAGCACTGATAAAAGTCTCAGGCTTTTAACATCACTCACATTGTTAGCATTTTGTTAGCACTCATAAAGGCTATTTCTATTCCCATTAAAGGTCATTTTTGTAGTAGTGAAGCCTCGTGTTAGGCTCAATATCCACCATGTAATGGCTCGGACCTCCCTGGTCCATTACTTTGTGAAAATGTGGTGTTGGAGGTGTTCCGGGAGGTCAAGGTGACTTATCCCCTAGCTGATGCCTACCGGTAGCCGGTCTACCAGTAGCTGCTGATTACCGGTAGCTCGGTCTACCAGTAGCTGCGGATTACCGGTAGCTCGGTCTACCGGTAGGTGCTGATTACCGGTACCTCGGTCTACCGGTAGCTGCTGCCTACCGGTAGCCGGTCTACCAGTAGCCGCTGATTACCGGTAGCTCGGTCTACCGGTAGCTGCTGATTATCGGTAGCTCGGTCTACCGGTAGCTGCTGATTACCAGTAGCTCGGTCTACCGGTAGCTGAATCCTACCGGTAGCTGGGTTTACCGGTAGCCACGACGTACTGATAGCTCGGTATACTGGTAGCCACAGTCCAGCAGTAGCTCGGCTAACACTTTGCCAAACTTCTAGTTCTGTGAACAGTGTTTCTATCGGTGAGGTTCAGTGAACAGTGTTTTCTATCGGTGAGGTTCTATCGGTGGACTTCTATCGGTAGACTTGAACAGTGTTTTCTATCGGTGAGGTTCTATCGGTGGACTTCTATCGGTAGACTTGAACAGTATTTTCTATCGGTGAGGTTCTATCGGTGGACTTCTATCGGTAGACTTGAACAGTGTTTCTATCGGTGAGGTTCTATCAGTGGACTTCTATCGGTAGACTTGTACAGTGTTTCCAGACTTCATGAGAGCTACCGATTCCATACTTTGCCAAATTTTGAGTATGTGAACAGTGTTTCCAGCTTCGCAAATTTGATGTTTTCTTTGATGTAAAATACTTTTAAAACCTTATTTTAAGGACTTTAAGGCCGATTCAAAGGCCATAAATCCTATATTAATTATTCCTAAGGCCGAGATGTTTTTACTTGGTAAAACTGTGTGGGTTAATGCGATCCGTTTTTAATGGAGAATAAATCAGATCTTAAACCGTCGCCTCTCTAATTTATTTTTTTAAAGGGAACGAGATATCATTCTTCGTTGTTCTTCCTCCGGGTTCTCATCTACGAGACGCTAGAACCTTGCAATCATTCCCGTAGAAGTTTCACAATCAAATGTTACTCGGATCAGCTCCGCTCTGTTTGATGCAACCAAGTTGTGTCGATCATTCTTCCATATAAGGTATGTTTTATCATCGTTCCTTCGGGGATCACCTTATCTTGTTCTTCCTTCCATATTAGCATGTAATCTCCATGGTTCTAATGGGTTTTCTTGGGGTTGGTTGGTACTGTCGTACCGTGGCATCCTCCGGTGGATGCAGTTGTTGTGAGGAGAAGAGGATCGTGACCCGTTCTGTGGATAAAGGATGTCAAGAACTCTTCGAAGTAGGGGATTCATGGCTTCTCTAATTGTATATGTGCAATCGTAGAATTAGCATGATTTATCTCTTTGGATTTCAATGAAATTGACCTAATTAAATACATGAACCGGATTAAAAGAATTGGTTGATCACATGTTGTTGCTTTATACCGTGATAACGGTTTGCCTCATGTTTTCCTAGATATAGTGATATATATGTTTTCTTTGATTTTTTGTTCATTCATGATAGAAATTGATAATGAACGTAAAGCCGGAATTAATTGTTAATTAATTGGCTAAAGATAAAGAGGCATGTAAATTAATCTGGTTATTGTCGTTGTTGTAGTTGTTCTAATTTGAGGATAATCAAATTAGGGAAGTAAGCATGGTTATTTAATTGTGATAGCTTACTGATTAGGTATCCATGATTGGAACCTACGAATAAAAAAAAATCTGTTAATTCAATATGGTTTAGAAAACAGATTATGTGGGAATTTCTAAAAGGGTTCTGAGTTACCCTCTTGTTTGTTAAAGGGATGAGAGCCCATTTTGTGATGTTTGTTTTCCTGCTACTTGTGTTGTGATGTGAGCCTGGATGGTTTTTGTGATATGTGGAGGCATGGAGACTTGTGGTTGTGGCAGCGGATGACTCCTAGTGTGGCGAGATACATCGGTTTATGCATATGGGTGTCGGGGAGGACACCAAGGGTGATGGTATGAGATGAATGTGATGGTTTGATGTTGGTGGTTTGGTTTGGTTGTTTATCTGCTTTACTTTTCCCCACTGCTCAAGGCAGCTGGTCTTGCTTACCCTCTTTCCAAAGGAGGCGAAGACACGCGGGGTATGCCACGTGCTTTCCGTGTTTAGCCTCTCGATAGAGGATGGGTCTATGCTCTTTCTATAGGCAGAAAAGACTCGACGGGTAGTATATCTACTAACCGTGTTGAGCCCTTTGTGTTTAGTAGCATAGGATGCTTTTCTAGAATGCCTGGGAATATGGGGAAGGTAATTCCATAATGAAAGTTTGTTTAAATGGTGAAAATCCATGGGGATGGAGATGCTGGAATTTAAAGGTGATGTGAATCTTAAAAAGGAGCAGTTGTTTTTGAAAGTGATGTCATTTCAGTTTAATGTGGAATTGTTCATTCTTAATTCATGTTTAAAGAATTAATTAATGTACAGTGGAACTGATAAATGAGAATGGAGTAATCTAATAAAGCTCTTCATTGTTTGTGTGCTTATAGGATACCTAGTCTTAGAAGTAGCAGCCTGGAGTCTGAGAGACGTTAGCTGCAGTTGTATCTAAGACTAGGTAATTCCCATAGTGTGGAAGTGAGTTACTCATATATTCTGTACTTTTTGTGTTTCTATACGCTACTCCACCCTATCGTTAAGGGCAACTGACACCCCGGGGATTCTGAGCCCTGGTGGGTGTTTTCCCCAATATTCTGATGGGAGGTTGAATGGCTGACTACCCCCTTTGGCCCCACTCTCTTCTCTTGGTAGATACTTGTGCCATGAGGCACAGTGGTTAGTTACCCCATATATGTGTGTAGAGGGCTGTAATGGCTTGTGGTTATTCACACACATATATTCTGGATATAGTATCCTACGGACTACTATAGGTGTAACGTGTATAGGCTATGATGGCTTGAGGATCCTTACTCGGAGTATGGGCTGTAATAGCTTGAGGTATTATACCCGACGTATGATACACATTATGCGAGCTGTGGTGGCTCCCGGAAACTACCTGGTTACTTTGGTTGTGAGGACGGTGTGGTGCTTTGCCCAGGTGTCTGCGGGCAAGCCTTTGTGGTGCACGAGGTGCAGATTGTGGATCTTAGCACAGGTGTCTGCGGGAAAGCCTTTGGAAAGAGATGCACAGGACGTATGTCGTTGGGGAAAAGCGGCAAACCAGTGGGGAAGTAGTAGCGGGGTACCCTTGATATTCTTTACTATATGATATATTCTTGTATGCGTTACTTGGTGAGAGTAGCCATGGTGAGGTTGGGAACATAGTATACCTATTTAGGTGACGAGTTAGTTTCACTTGTTGTTCACTGGGCTTTAGCATGCTTTCTTTACCTTTGCACGAGAGGCTTGGGGAGGATCCTACTGAGTATACTGTTATACTCACCCTATGTTCATATAAACTGTTTTTCAGGTCACTTGGAGCAGGTTGGAGATCAAGCTGGTTACTACTAGCTTGCGGTTGGAGGAGGAGCTGTTCGGGCTTGTGGTCGCTGCCGTTTTACTTTCTTTTGGGTACTTTTAGTTTTCCCTTTCAGTTGTAGTACTTTTGCATGACATTTCATATATGTACTTGGTTTCCTTTGATATTTCAGTTCTGAGTTGGAGTTGATTGGAGTCTATTCTATCTCTCTCTTCTACATGTGTTCTCTTAGAGGGTAATGCCTCCCTTTTGTGTGTTATTATACCCTCGGTGCTAGTCGCCAACCCGGGGCCTACTGGAAGCGGGACTCGGGGGTCATTATCTCCCTTTTCACATTTCCGGCCCAGGAGGGGTACACTTTGTGGGGAGGGGGTCGTGACAGAGTGGTATCAGAGCTCTGGTTGAGGGATAGGATGGAGTTTGGAGTTAGGAACAGGTGAGGATGCATGGGATGGTAGAGAAATGGTGTCATTCATGTTTAGCAAGTGGGGTAAACACTGGAGACCGGTAGAGACATAGGCGTTCAGGGCCCCCTATGATCTGTTGCACGGACCTTTAAGTTTACGATGGATACTAAACAATGTGATACTAGTTGCAGGGTAGAGACCTAGGAAAGGATCATGCATCATTATTCTTTGCGCCTGTGTTTGAATGGGTAGACCTTGGGATAGGTAACCTAAAATTAATAAAACAAAACAATTAATTAATGTTGAGTCTTCCATATTCCAGGCTTAGGAGCTCTAATAGTTGTTATTTTGCAGGTATGGCTCCAGGTCGACGTCCTCGTCAGGTTTGCGCAGAAGGTGCCCAGCAGGCTGTTCCAGCAAATCGCCGCCGGGTAGAGGTTGACGACGATGACACTTGGAGGAAGACACTCCGAGAGTTTCAGCGCCAGAGTCTACAGAAGTACGAGGGCTCCGTTTCAGATGCAGTCACAGAAGACTGGTTGGAGGAGGTTGAGATAGGCTTCAGTTCGATTCGTGCTCGGAAGGAACACTGGGTGTCCTTGGTTGTGACGATGTTGCGTGGAGCAGCGAGACAGTGGTGGTTCTTGTTCCTCGGGGATCGTGAGGAGTCAGCGATCTAATTGGAGGAGTTTCGAGACAGGTTTAGAGTCGAGTTTCTTTCATCGACTGCGAAGGCGTCCAGTCGCCAGGAGCTTCTTACCCTTCGACAGGGGAGCTCCAGTGTTCGGGAGTTTGGAATCCGTTTCAGGAACCTTCTACGATATGCTTCAGACCTGTTACCAGATGATGAGGCTAGGGCGAGGCATTTCGAGGAGGCTTTGCGTCCAGAGATCCAGCGCCAGGTCACCCCATTTATGCTGAAGACATATCTAGAGGTGCTGGAGAGGGCAGAGGTTGTTGAGAGGACTTTGGCAAGGACCGGATCATCACGAGAGGAGAATCATCATGATTCCTCATGAAGCAGAGCTGTGGTCCGGGGTTCCCGGTTTTCAGGGCAGAAGAGTTTCTGTTCACCTGGGGGTAGGTCCCAGCCCTTTCCATCTCGTTTCTCCGGAGGCAGCAACTCTTAGGCCTATGAAAAGGGATCAGGCGCTTGTTTTTCTTGTGGTGGATGTGGTCATCAGCAGCGGGAGTGCCCAACTTTTCAGAGCAGTCATCGTGCACCAGGCGCTCCACTCCAGGTTCCTCCGTTGAGGCAGTTCCAGCCGAGGCAGCAGCAGCAGGTGGAAATAGCTTTAGATCACCAGAGGGTAGATGGAGCAGGCAAAGGACAACCCCATGACGCTCCCCGTCCTTAGAGAGCAGAGCGCGGCCGTTGTCGTGGTCGTCATCAGGGTCAGAGAGGCCGTGGAGGTGGTCGTGGTCAGCTTCATGCTATAGCGTTGCCAGCCCCAGGTGAGCCAGACGTCGTCTGAGGTACCCTTTGCTTGTTTTCTACCTTGGTGTATGCCTTGTTTGATTCGGGAGCGACACACTCCTTTATATCCCCTACCCTTGTCCACGCTTTGGGACTTGAGGTAGAGAGGCTTCTAGTGCCCTTGGCGTTGACTACGCCAGTTGGAGGTCGAGCTAGCTTGTTTGAAGTATGTAGAGACTGTGAGCTAGTGTTGGGGCAACACCGCTCTTGGGGAGATTTCCTATGTTTGCGAATACAACCATATGATGTCATTCTTGGCATGGATTGGTTGTATTCGGTGCAGGCTATTGTGGATTTCTACAGGAAGAAGGTCGTTTTCTTTGATGAAGATGGAGAGAAAGTGGTGTTTGTTGGTGAGAGAGATCCTCGGATGAGTCATAGACGAGTTTCATCCTTATCATCCATGATGGCTGGGATGATGCTGAGTTCTTCAGAGGTTCAACAACTGGAATTTCCTAGGGTCGTAGAAGAGTACCCTGATGTCTTTCCAGAAGAGGTTGTATCCTTACCCCCTCGACGAGAGATCAAGTTTGGGATCGAGCTACAGCCGGGAGCGTCTCCTATCTCTATGTCTCCGTATTGGATGGCCCCTTCTGAGTTACGAGAGCTACGTATTCAGCTTGATGGTCTGTTGTAGTGTGGTTTTGTTCGGCCAAGTGTGTCACCTTGGGGTGCACCAGTTTTGTTTGTGAAAAAGGCTGATGGCAGTTTGCGGTTGTGCGTCGATTATCGTCGGTTAAACAAAGTGACAATAAAGAACCGCTATCCTCTCCTGTGGATTTATGACCTATTCGATCAACTGAAGGGTGCAAGTTGGTTTTCAAAGATCGACTTGTGGTCAGGATATTATCAGATGCGTGTAAAGGATGAGGATATCCCGAAGACTTCTTTCCGCTGTCGTCATGGGCATTATGAGTTTGTTGTAATGCCATTCGGCGTGACAAATGCTCCAGCTGTTTTCATGGGGTTGATGAATGTTGTGTTCCGTGAATTCCTGGACAAGTTTGTTGTGGTTTTCATCGATGACATCCTTGTATACTCCACATCTGAAGAGGAGCATGCGGAGCATCTACGAGCCGTTTTGGGAGTTCTTCGCCAACATCGGTTGTTTGGGAAGTTGTCCAAGTGTGAGTTCTGGGCTCGAGAAGTTCATTTCTTGGGACATGTTGTGTCCCAACAGGGAGTAGCTGTGGATCCTTCGAAGATAGAAGCAGTGGTGTCTTGGCCAGCCCCCAAGACCGTGTCAGAGGTGCGAAGTTTCCTTGTTCTCGCAGGCTATTACAGGAGGTTTGTGGCTAATTTCTCCTGAGTTGCGACTCCTCTGACATCTTTGACCAGGAAGGATCAAGCGTTCATATGGACTGATCAGTGTCAGATAGCTTTCGAGTATCTAAAGGAGAAGTTGGTAAGTGCTCCAGTCCATTGTCTTCCAGCGGAGGGAGTCCAGTTTGATGTTTTCTGTGATGCTTCACATCTGGGGCTAGGCTGTGTTCTCATGCAGCAGAGGTCCGTTGTTTCTTATGGGTCTCGGCAGTTGCGTCCCCATGAACGCAACTATGCCACCCATGATCTTGAGTTGGCATCCGTGGTGTTTGCTCTGAATTTGTGGAGACATTACCTCATTGGTGAGCACTTTGTGGTTTTCACCGATCATAAGAGTTTGAGGTATGTTTTCTCCCAACGTGACTTGAACTTGAGGCAGCGTCGGTGGATGGAGTTCTTGCAGGAATACGACTTTGAAATATCGTATACACCTGGAAAAGGGAATGTTGTTGCTGATGCACTAAGCCGAAAGTCATGTGATGATGTTGTGCGTGAATCTGGTGATTCCTGGAGAGTGATGGAAGAGTTATCATCTTTGCATCTTGATATGGGAGAAGTTGGGGGAACAGGTTGTCTTTTCCAGATGACGGTGCAGTCATCCCTAATGCAGAAGGTGGAAGAGTCTCAGTTGGGTGATTTAGAGGTGGAAGTTTGCAGAGATAGAGTTGTTTGTGGGGAGGCCCCTGATGGTTGGTCGGAAGATGAACAACACCGAGTGTTGTATCATGGCAGGCTTTTTATTCCCTTGGCGATGTGCGAGATGGTTCTCCGAGAGTTCCATAGTTCACCCTTGGCAGTACATCCTGGTGTAACGAAGATGTACCGATCCTTAAGGAGTCAGTTCTGGTGGCCTGGGCTGAAACGTATGGGTGCAGAGTGTGTGTCTCGATGTTTAGTCTGCCAGAAGGTGAAGGCCGAACACCGTGTTCCTGGTGGTCTTCTCCAACACATAGAGATTCCTTAGTGGAAGTGGGAGGACATCTCAATGGAATTTGTTACAGGTTTACCTCGAGCTCCGGGAGGACGTGATGCTATATGGGTGGTAGTGGATCGTTTAACTAAATCGGCCCACTTCATAGCAATCAAGGAGTCGAGCTCAGTGGAGGTTTTGTCGAGGCAGTATCTGGAGGAGGTGGTGAGGCTTCACGGAGTTCCTAAGACGATCATTTCTGATCGAGATCCTTGTTTTACCTCTAGGGTGTGGAGAGGTCTCCAGCATGCTTTTGGATCTCAATTGTGCCTTAGCACTGCTTTTCATCCTCAAACGGATGGTCAGACAGAGCGAACCATCCAGACTCTGGAAGACATGTTGCGCTCTTGTGTTCTTGATTTTGGAGGTTCATGGGTGAAGCACTTACACTTGGTAGAGTTTTCTTACAATAATTGTTTTCACTCTACCATCGGCATGGCGCCGTTTGAAGCCTTGTATGGTCGGCCATGTCGTTCTCCGTTGTGCTGGACTGGGGTCGAAGAGTCAGCAATTCTCGGACCAGAACTAGTGCAGAATACAACAGAGATGGTTCAAGTGATTCGTGAGAGGATGAATACAGCACAAGATCGTCAGAAATCATATGTTGATCAAAGAAGGAGACCGTTAGAGTTTAATGTTGGGGATCATGTGTTTCTGAAGGTGACTCCCCGTCGTGGGCAGTGAAGGTTTGGTCGTGGAAGTGAGCTTTCTCCCTGTTTTGTTGGGCCTTTCGAGGTGTTAGCTCGTGTTGGAGCTGTGGCATATCGAGTAGCACTTCCCCCTCAGATGAGTCGGATACATGATGTTTTCCATGTATCGCAGCTCCGATGTTATCTTCATGATGAATCTCATGTTATCGATTGGGGAGAGATCGATATTGACGATGATGCAAGCTTCGAGGAGCGACCTGTGGAGATCCAAGACCGCAAGGAGAAAGTGTTGCGTGGGCGTTCTATCCCCTTAGTTCGTGTCTTGTGGCGACACGGTGGCATGGAGGAGACTACCTGGGAGCGTGAGTCACAGATACGTGCTCAGTACCCAGAGTTGTTTAATGTTTATCTCCTTTCATGTAATGATGTTTCCTCTCTTGTTAGACCTTTCATGTTTTATTTATGTACCTTTGATGTGATGTTATGAATGAATTGTTTGGGTATGGATTGTTTGTTCCCATACTCCCGGATGTCGTAGTTTTGTTCCAGATTTCGAACAACTCATGGTGGTTTTCCCCTGAGAGGTATCTTATGGGGTGGTTGTTCGGACCCCTCTTTTCTTCTAGGTTGGTTTTTAGTTCTCGAGGACGAGAATGTTTTTAGAGGTATCTAATGTAATGGCCCGGACCTCCCTGGTCCATTACTTTGTGAAAATGTGGTGTTGGAGGTGTTCCGGGAGGTCAAGGTGACTTATCCCCTAGCTGCTGCCTACCGGTAGCCGGTCTACCAGTAGCTGCTGATTACCGGTAGCTCGGTCTACTGGTAGCTGCTGATTACCAGTAGCTCGGTCTACCGGTAGGTGCTGATTACCAGTAGCTCGGTCTACCGGTAGCTGCTGCCTACCGGTAGCCGGTCTACCAGTAGCTGCTGATTACCGGTAGCTCGGTCTACCGGTAGCTGCTGATTATCGGTAGCTCGGTCTACCGGTAGCTGCTGATTACCGGTAGCTCGGTCTACCGGTAGCCGCATCCTACCGGTAGCTGGGTTTACTGGTAGCCACGACGTACTGATAGCTCGGTATACTGGTAGCCACATTCCAGCAGTATCTCGGCTAACACTTTTCCAAATTTCTAGTTCTGTGAACAGTGTTTCTATCAGTGAGGTTCAGTGAACAGTGTTTTCTATCGGTGGACTTCTATCGGTAGACTTGAACAGTGTTTTCTATCGGTGAGGTTCTATCGGTGGACTTCTATCGGTAGACTTGAACAGTGTTTTCTATCGGTGAGGTTCTATCGGTGGACTTCTATTGGTAGACTTGAACAGTGTTTCTATCGGTGAGGTTCTATCAGTGGACTTCTATCGGTAGACTTGTTGTAGAGACCCGAAGCCTGACGTACATGGATATTACATTACTTTTGCGGAATACTTAGTACATAACAAAAACACACACACAAGGATCGTAATAGTTTAGTGTCTTTGGAAACTCGGAACATAATCTTCTAATCGTGGTGAAAGATCTTCAATATCTCCCATAAAGATCTTCCTTTTTTTTACCTAAAACATTTCTTTATATCCTGGGGAAAAGAAAACATAAAAGGGTGAGCTCAAATGCTCAGTAAGGGTATACAAAAGAAATAAAAATCATATCATATCTTTTTGAAGATCATAACCTGCAAAAGAGATCATAATATCTTAACATGGAACAAATCATAGAAGTGAAAATGAAACCCTTACTTAAAACATTACTCATTGTGGCATACACACATAATCATAGAGAATCATTTCTTGTTAGTCAAGACTCATTGCCAAGACTATCTTAGTGGACAAAGTCCCTTTTTGAATCGAGTAATCCTCGTTTCAGTCCTGTTTCACTGAACCGGTATAACCTACCATTCCAGCCATGTCTATCTCATGAGATATTAAATCTTTACCCAATGCATTGGAGGGAGATATAGGTCCCACCCATCTCTTAATGAATCCTTTCTTATGTGTGCCACAAAATCATAAATCATACATCATTGCATAACCCATGTAATAAAAATGGGATTCTTAAACAACATGACATCATAAAACCATTCATATAAGATAAAGGAATTCATAAACATAATTTCATCACAACATAGTCAAATAAATGTAAAAATATGGATAGAAACATAACCCTTTATTATCTTATATGGAAAATAATTTTGATAAAACACTTGAAATGAATTCTTGAGGAAAATATCCTTTCTTCTTCAAAATCAATTTCTTTTCACAAAACATCATGCAATTTTAAAAGAAAGAGATTTTATTAAAAATAGTCATGAAATCTTTTGGAGTAAGCTTCATGAAAATAAGGCTTTATAAAACAATAGAAATCCGTTCGTGCCGTATAAGTTAAAAAAAACATTCTTCGTACTTTTGTCGGAAAAGTCAAAAAGTACCTCGTATGAAAAAGCGACAAAAGATTCCTTTCATATTCTTTACAAAAAACTCACCGAAGAGTAAAATTGGATTTAAACTATTGTAAGTGGATGGAAACAATATTACATATTGAAGGAACATGGATGTGGATGATAAAATACACCCCAGTAAATACTTACGAATAAACAATCTCGGATAAAAATGAGATTGTGATATTTCCCTTACCTTAGGTCCGACTTGCTTTGTAAGTGTCCGAACCTCCTGTATAATGATTTAAATCATGTTATTGACTTATTACAGAATCATATTTATTGTTATGATATCATATATGGTTCACTTATGACACTATATTACCCGTTCTTTTGTAAATTCCATGTTAAAGAAGCGTTTTGGGTAAAATCGTTTCATTTATCGTAGGTGTTTTGACTTGTTGTTCTTGACATCATTGTTACTTATATCATGATTTACTTACTTCCAGAATATAAAATATGATTTATATATCATATATATTCAGTATATATATATATATAATAGGTAGATAAATAAAATGAAAAACACTGTTCATGGAGACGGTAGTGCGTACGTACGCATGAACGCTATTTTCCTTTCCTTATTGTCTTGAAATGGAAGTAAGTAGATGACATACATATGTATATATATACATAAATCCAGTAGATTTATAGTGTCATATATTTCATTATTATTTCTTATATATACTTTATAATCATTCTTAAATGGTTAACATGGAGAATGAATCTCATCGCGTCGTGGAGACGGTAGTCCGTACGTACGCACGAGCGATGATATCATTTCTATAAATATTGAATTGAATTGGAGTGGATTATACAATATATCAGAATCAATATGATGTTGTAATAACTATGTATAGTTATTCTTTACACCATTATACCCATCCATGTAAGGTGGTGGTGGAAAATAGATTACACCACGGCATGGAGACAGTATTCCGTACGTACGCACGCGCGGTGATTTCTTTTTCCGTAGGATGGATAGATGGTGAAATAGGGTTGTTTCATACTTATAATAACATATCAGTATATGAGTGATACTGATGTTATTACTTCATAATGAAACAACCTAAGAAGAAGAAGTGGAAGAAGAAATAAAGATGAAAGAATTGGTAACGGTAATTACCTCTTCTTTGAAGTGCCTCTTTGAGACCTCCTCTTAGGGCACTAGAATTGGTCTTTGAGGAAGACCAGAACCTCTAGGATGTTGATAAGGAAGTGGAGAGGATAAATTGGCAGGGGTTGGCCGAGCTTGAGTGCTCAATTTGGTGTGAGGAGGAGGGGGAGGAGGTGTCCTTTTATAGGGGAGGAGAGGGGCACCTTAGGAATTCTTAAAAATATTAATTTATAATAAATCTAACCCCACTTAAAAACCTCCAAAAATGACTCATATTCGAAGATTAGATGAGATAGGGTTGTAATCTCATCAACCAATCAAATTTAGACATGTTTTGATATTATTTTAAACCTTATCAATTAGATTTAACTCTAAGTTAAATAATTTAACTTTTACCGTGTCTTTTTGTTTTCTTTCACTATATGGTTAATAAACTTACTATAACATGCCAAACGAACCCCAAATTGTTTATTATTAATACATATATCCTTATCTAAGTCATTTGGCCGAACCTTAGATTTTTAGGAATAAAATAACAATTAATAATATAATATTTGATTTAAAAACTATTTTGTGTCAATTTTGACACTATTTGATACATGATTTTTGTGAAAGTCATAACAGAATTATATGTTCGAACCAAGTTGATTAAATCCACACTAATATGTCATAGTAACCTAGAAAATTAGTGGAATTCATAAAAAGTCTCAAATTATATTTAGTTTGGTGTTTATAACATCAATTATGTCAATATTTCATTAATAAGATAATTACTGCATCATCTTTGTGTCATAAATAAATTAACTTATTTGATGTTTACAAATTACAAATAAAATACCATTATGTAGGAAATTGTTTTAGCTTTCTAATGAATATTTACAATCGAATTTATCTTATGTATAACCCCATATTAAAAATGATTTACTTATTAAACTTTGATTTTAACTATTTTAACCCTTCTTTAAATAAATTAATAATAAATGTCCTAATCTAATCCAAGTGGGCCTAAATGGTCATATTTTATTCCTAAGTTTGTTTTTGGTCGAATTACACTTGTACAATAGAATTAGGACATGTGTTAGGGTAATATTAATATCATATTTACCCTTAGTTACCCTATTTACTATTAACCGTGGTAAAAAAAGTAAAAAGTTACTATTCACCAAAAAATTATTTTCATCTCATTGAACCACATTTTAGTCCTTGATATTAACCGTGTCTCTCGGATTTTCGAAATTCCATTTACAGAAGCGGTAAAATTAGGTTTTATGCAAAATTCCGTTTTTAACCTACCACTTAGTGGTTTCACTATTCATCAAAAATTGAAAGTTTTCTATAAAAATGCCAAAATTTCATCCTAAGCTATATTTCATATTCCGAATTCAAAAATGAAGTCTATTTTACCAAATTCATAACATAAAAGTTGAATTAATTAATTTTATAATTAAATCCCGCTGTTAAAACAAATAGCGTGTTTTTAAGAAACAATATCTATCAAAAGATTGACACTTGTTTATGTCTAGTTTAAATGTGAAATTACATCCAATGACCAACATTGTATTAAATTGTAAAAATATATTCTAAATATACTTTAAAACCACTCAAATTAATGATTTATCACTATTAATTATTTCGATTAAAAAAGTTGTTTTTAATTATAATTTAGTAATTTTCACTATTCATCAGAATATGAAAGTTATCCGAAAAGTACCAAAATTTCACCTTAGGCTAAATTCGATACTCCGAATCCAAAAATAAAGTTCATTTTGAAAAATAAGATTTACTGGATTTCAAAAAGTGGTTATTACTATTCATAACAGCTAGTTTTAATAATATTTTTATAGCATATCGTTGTTTAGTGAAACTCGGTATTGCGTACTACACACGCTATCGAGGAAGGTCGCGATTGCGTGTAATGCAAGTCAAGTCAAGGATGTGTGTTGTGCAAGCTCCTTTGGGTGTAGCGTACAACACAAGACATTAATAAAATTAAAAAGAATATTTTTTTATAAAATCTTGGGCTGTTACATTCTACCCCCCTTAAAATGAATTTCGCCCTCGAAATTCGTCGGGGTTATAAATGGTTTACTATTTCAAAGTTTCTTTAATAGAAACCCACATCGTAAAAGGGAATACCAAAACTTGGCTTTAAAAAACTAAAGTATGAAATGTAACGATTACCCAAATAAACTAATCATTGGGTTTCCACATAGGTGAAAATATGGATATGGAAGAGAAATCTAACCATCATGTTCTGATGGAGAGTGGTAGAGAACATGGCTATGGAAAAGCCAGTAATCACAAATCCATTGATTTGTGATGATATAAGGTACCATCTGATTCATCAGGTATAAGATCACTAGGACAACATTTTTGGTTTTCAAGATCATTTCCCCTAAAGTAGAAAATTTGAATTTTAATAAATACTTACTTTATTTTGGTACAATCTCACTATTGTTCATGACTTGAACAATTTCCACTTCATCTCTTAAATAAATGAAGTTGAATTTGTTATTCGTGAAGTGTTAGCAGATCATGTGATAGAATGACGGGTCATTCCATCTGTCTCAAACAAAAGATTAGCAAAAATTATATGCATAAATAGATCTATAGTGAGATTAATCATATATGGTTCCTAAAATGGACTTATACTTCATATATCATACTGCTTAATATAATAAAACTAGTTTCTACTAAACAGGGACTTCCTGTAGGTCAGTGGTAGGCGATAAAGGCCAGTCGCACTTCGGTTGTGGGTTCGATTCCTACAACCTTGTCCGAAGCGATGGGCTGTCGCCCGTCCTGCAGGTTGTCCTTTTTCTAAAACTACGTCACTATAACATCCCATCAATAATATCGAAAATCTTCTATCCTTAAACAATACTAACTTATGTCCAACACAATCCAGTCTAATCTTTAGGCTTATACATAATACTGCAGTCCACTCTCATAATATAGTGACAACAATTACCAAAGATTTAATACTGTCGTTGATCCCCACATATCATAAGATATGTCTTGTTGGTCACATTCAAAACATTCAAAGTCCTTAATCGTGTATTCTCTTGAATACCTTAGTGAAAACATGAGTGCAGTTAAAAGTTAATACTTTCCATATACCAAAATCCTCAAAATTCTATATACTCAAATCATGATATCACTTAGTCCTTATATCAATCATGAGCTCATGAATACTATCAAACATTTAATTTTCTCCTTATCCCTTCATTATGCGCATATCATCTACATTCCAAAAATATCTGAATAACCTTTCATGGATACTGGTAACATTAATCATATACTTTCAAAACACAAGGAAAGACAACAGTGTAACAATCCATAGATGTCTCTTTATTCCAAAATTACACATGATAAACATGTAATCATGCCACTACATTCTCAAACCATTGACCGAGCTTCAAAAATTCTTTCATCTCACAAATCATTTGTAGTCTCTTCATCATCATCCACATAAATACTACCCATATGACCATACTGATTCTCTTTATGAGTCTTTCCCTTAGGGAATTTGTTTGCATAATGCCCATACATTCCACATTTAAAACACTTAACCATTTTTGATGTCGTAGCAATACCATTATCCTCATCCATGGTGTTAACCGACCCTTTTCCTTTTCACTTACTTGCTTTGTGTCCTTATTTTCCACACCCAAAGCATCTTCCAGTTCCCTTGAAACATTCTCATTGATGCCTCTTCCCACATGATTTACATAGGGGAAATTGAACTTTCTTTCCTCTATGATCATCATGGAACTCCATCTTTCCCTTATTAGTCGAGTCAGGAAACTTACCAAATTTTACTTTATTGATCATGTTGTGAGATTGCTGATTCGGCATAATAATGATGTTTGGACATCCAAATCCCATTTCATTTGGTTGCTCATGAAGAATATCATTCCATTGTCCATCATATCCTCCATTATTGTGAATCATCTTGTTTCCAGCCATTTTCTAAAACCCAAACAGAATAGTGTTAGATGCAAAAATCATGCTAGGGAAAACAACATAATAAAGGGGGTGTACCTTCAATATCCAACATCTTAGGTTTAATTCTATGATCGTTAGCGTAATTCTATTACTATAACCTATACGTATACTTAACCTTAGGGACATACCTAGACATACCTTAGAAATATCTCTAGGAATCTCACTAACGTTTTCGCATCCTAGTTTCCAAAGGTTGACTAAACCTTTCCTCTGATACCAACTGTAGAGACCCGAAGCCTGACGTACATGGATATTACATTACTTTTGTGGAATACTTAGTACATAACAAAAACACACACACAAGGATCGTAATAGTTTAGTGTCTTTGGAAACTCGGAACATAATCTTCTAATCGTGGTGAAAGATCTTCAATATCTCCCATAAAGATCTTCCTTTTTTTTTACCTAAAACATTTCTTTATATCCTGGGGAAAAGAAAACATAAAAGGGTGAGCTCAAATGCTCAGTAAGGGTATACAAAAGAAATAAAAATCATATCATATCTTTTTGAAAATCATAACCTGCAAAAGAGATCATAATATCTTAACATGGAACAAATCATAGAAGTGAAAATGAAACCCTTACTTAAAACATTACTCATTGTGGCATACACACATAATCATATAGAATCATTTCTTGTTAGTCAAGACTCATTGCCAAGACTATCTTAGTGGACAAAGTCCCTTTCTGAATCGAGTAATCCTCGTTTCAGTCCTGTTTCACTGAACCGGTATAACCTACCATTCCAGCCATGTCTATCTCATGAGATATTAAATCTTTACCCAATGCATTGGAGGGAGATATAGGTCCCACCCATCTCTTAATGAATCCTTTCTTATGTGTGCCACAAAATCATAAATCATACATCATTGCATAACCCATGTAATAAAAATGGGATTCTTAAACAACATGACATCATAAAACCATTCATATAAGATAAAGGAATTCATAAACATAATTTCATCACAACATAGTCAAATCAATGTAAAAATATGGATAGAAACAGAACCCTTTATTATCTTATATGGAAAATAATTTTGATAAAACACTTGAAATGAATTCTTGAGGAAAATATCCTTTCTTCTTCAAAATCAATTTCTTTTCACAAAACATCATGCAATTTTAAAAGAAAGAGATTTTATTAAAAATAGTCATGAAATCTTTTGGAGTAAGCTTCATGAAAATAAGGCTTTATAAAACAATAGAAATCCGTTCGTGCCGTATAAGTTAAAAAAAACATTCTTCGTACTTTTGTCGGAAAAGTCAAAAAGTACCTCGTATGAAAAAGCGACAAAAGATTCCTTTCATATTCTTTACAAAAAACTCACCGAAGAGTAAAATTGGATTTAAACTATTGTAAGTGGATGGAAACAATATTACATATTGAAGGAACATGGATGTGGATGATAAAATACACCCCAGTAAATACTTACGAATAAACAATCTCGGATAAAAATGAGATTGTGATATTTCCCTTACCTTAGGTCCGACTTGCTTTGTAAGTGTCCGAACCTCCTGTATAATGATTTAAATCATGTTATTGACTTATTACAGAATCATATTTATTGTTATGATATCATATATGGTTCACTTATGACACTATATTACCCGTTCTTTTGTAAATTCCATGTTAAAGAAGCGTTTTGGGTAAAATCGTTTCATTTATCGTAGGTGTTTTGACTTGTTGTTCTTGACATCATTGTTACTTATATCATGATTTACTTACTTCCAGAATATAAAATATGATTTATATATCATATATATTCAGTATATATATATATATAATAGGTAGATAAATAAAATGAAAAACACTGTTCATGGAGATGGTAGTCCGTACGTACGCATGAACGCTATTTTCCTTTCCTTACTGTCTTGAAATGGAAGTAAGTAGATGACATACATATGTATATATATACATAAATCCAGTAGATTTATAGTGTCATATATTTCATTATTATTTCTTATATATACTTTATAATCATTCTTAAATGGTTAACATGGAGAATGAATCTCATCGCGTCGTGGAGACGGTAGTCCGTACGTACGCACGAGCGATGATATCATTTCTATAAATATTGAATTGAATTGGAGTGGATTATACAATATATCAGAATCAATATGATGTTGTAATAACTATGTATAGTTATTCTTTACACCATTATACCCATCCATGTAAGGTGGTGGTGGAAAATAGATTACACCACGGCGTGGAGACAGTATTCCGTACGTACGCACGCGCGGTGATTTCTTTTTCCGTAGGATGGATAGATGGTGAAATAGGGTTGTTTCATACTTATAATAACATATCAGTATATGAGTGATACTGATGTTATTACTTCATAATGAAACAACCTAAGAAGAAGAAGTGGAAGAAGAAATAAAGATGAAAGAATTGGTAACGGTAATTACCTCTTCTTTGAAGTGCCTCTTTGAGACCTCCTCTTAGGGCACTAGAATTGGTCTTTGAGGAAGACCAGAACCTCTAGGATGTTGCTAAGGAAGTGGAGAGGATAAATTGGCAGGGGTTGGCCGAGCTTGAGTGCTCAATTTGGTGTGAGGAGGAGGGGGAGGAGGTGTCCTTTTATAGGGGAGGAGAGGGGCACCTTAGGAATTCTTAAAAATATTAATTTATAATAAATCTAACCCCACTTAAAAACCTCCAAAAATGACTCATATTCGAAGATTAGATGAGATAGGGTTGTAATCTCATCAACCAATCAAATTTAGACATGTTTGGATATTATTTTAAACCTTATCAATTAGATTTAACTCTAAGTTAAATAATTTAACTTTTACCGTGTCTTTTTGTTTTCTTTCACTATATGGTTAATAAACTTACTATAACATGCCAAACGAACCCCAAATTGTTTATTATTAATACATATATCCTTATCTAAGTCATTTGGCCGAACCTTAGATTTTTAGGAATAAAATAACAATTAATAATATAATATTTGATTTAAAAACTATTTTGTGTCAATTTTGACACTATTTGATACATGATTTTTGTGAAAGTCATAACAGAATTATATGTTCGAACCAAGTTGATTAAATCCACACTAATATGTCATAGTAACCTAGAAAATTAGTGGAATTCATAAAAAGTCTCAAATTATATTTAGTTTGGTGTTTATAACATCAATTATGTCAATATTTCATTAATAAGATAATTACTGCATCATCTTTGTGTCATAAATAAATTAACTTATTTGATGTTTACAAATTACAAATAAAATACCATTATGTAGGAAATTGTTTTAGCTTTCTAATGAATATTTACAATCGAATTTATCTTATGTATAACCCCATATTAAAAATGATTTACTTATTAAACTTTGATTTTAACTATTTTAACCCTTCTTTAAATAAATTAATAATAAATGTCCTAATCTAATCCAAGTGGGCCTAAATGGTCATATTTTATTCCTAAGTTTGTTTTTGGTCGAATTACACTTGTCCAATAGAATTAGGACATGTGTTAGGGTAATATTAATATCATATTTACCCTTAGTTACCCTATTTACTATTAACCGTGGTAAAAAAAGTAAAAAGTTACTATTCACCAAAAAATTATTTTCATCTCATTGAACCACATTTTAGTCCTTGATATTAACCGTGTCTCTCGGATTTTCGAAATTCCATTTACAGAAGCGGTAAAATTAGGTTTTATGCAAAATTCCGTTTTTAACCTACCACTTAGTGGTTTCACTATTCATCAAAAATTGAAAGTTTTCTATAAAAATGCCAAAATTTCATCCTAAGCTATATTTCATATTCCGAATTCAAAAATGAAGTCTATTTTACCAAATTCATAACATAAAAGTTGAATTAATTAATTTTATAATTAAATCCCGCTGTTAAAACAAATAGCGTGTTTTTAAGAAACAATATCTATCAAAAGATTGACACTTGTTTATGTCTAGTTTAAATGTGAAATTACATCCAATGACCAACATTGTATTAAATTGTAAAAATATATTCTAAATATACTTTAAAACCACTCAAATTAATGATTTATCACTATTAATTATTTCGATTAAAAAAGTTGTTTTTAATTATAATTTAGTAATTTTCACTATTCATCAGAATATGAAAGTTATCCGAAAAGTACCAAAATTTCACCTTAGGCTAAATTCGATACTCCGAATCCAAAAATAAAGTTCATTTTGAAAAATAAGATTTACTGGATTTCAAAAAGTGGTTATTACTATTCATAACAGCTAGTTTTAATAATATTTTTATAGCATATCGTTGTTTAGTGAAACTCGGTATTGCGTACTACACACGCTATCGAGGAAGGTCGCGATTGCGTGTAATGCAAGTCAAGTCAAGGATGTGTGTTGTGCAAGCTCCTTTGGGTGTAGCGTACAACACAAGACATTAATAAAATTAAAAAGAATATTTTTTTATAAAATCTTGGGCTGTTACATTCTACCCCCCTTAAAATGAATTTCGCCCTCGAAATTCGTCGGGGTTATAAATGGTTTACTATTTCAAAGTTTCTTTAATAGAAACCCACATCGTAAAAGGGAATACCAAAACTTGGCTTTAAAAAACTAAAGTATGAAATGTAACGATTACCCAAATAAACTAATCATTGGGTTTCCACATAGGTGAAAATATGGATATGGAAGAGAAATCTAACCATCATGTTCTGATGGAGAGTGGTAGAGAACATGGCTATGGAAAAGCCAGTAATCACAAATCCATTGATTTGTGATGATATAAGGTACCATCTGATTCATCAGGTATAAGATCACTAGGACAACATTTTTGGTTTTCAAGATCATTTCCCCTAAAGTAGAAAATTTGAATTTTAATAAATACTTACTTTATTTTGGTACAATCTCACTATTGTTCATGACTTGAACAATTTCCACTTCATCTCTTAAATAAATGAAGTTGAATTTGTTATTCGTGAAGTGTTAGCAGATCATGTGATAGAATGACGGGTCATTCCATCTGTCTCAAACAAAAGATTAGCAAAAATTATATGCATAAATAGATCTATAGTGAGATTAATCATATATGGTTCCTAAAATGGACTTATACTTCATATATCATACTGCTTAATATAATAAAACTAGTTTCTACTAAACAGGGACTTCCTGTAGGTCAGTGGTAGGCGATAAAGGCCAGTCGCACTTCGGTTGTGGGTTCGATTCCTACAACCTTGTCCGAAGCGATGGGCTGTCGCCCGTCCTGCAGGTTGTCCTTTTTCTAAAACTACGTCACTATAACATCCCATCAATAATATCGAAAATCTTCTATCCTTAAACAATACTAACTTATGTCCAACACAATCCAGTCTAATCTTTAGGCTTATACATAATACTGCAGTCCACTCTCATAATATAGTGACAACAATTACCAAAGATTTAATACTGTCGTTGATCCCCACATATCATAAGATATGTCTTGTTGGTCACATTCAAAACATTCAAAGTCCTTAATCGTGTATTCTCTTGAATACCTTAGTGAAAACATGAGTGCAGTTAAAAGTTAATACTTTCCATATACCAAAATCCTCAAAATTCTATATACTCAAATCATGATATCACTTAGTCCTTATATCAATCATGAGCTCATGAATACTATCAAACATTTAATTTTCTCCTTATCCCTTCATTATGCGCATATCATCTACATTCCAAAAATATCTGAATAACCTTTCATGGATACTGGTAACATTAATCATATACTTTCAAAACACAAGGAAAGACAACAGTGTAACAATCCATAGATGTCTCTTTATTCCAAAATTACACATGATAAACATGTAATCATGCCACTACATTCTCAAACCATTGACCGAGCTTCAAAAATTCTTTCATCTCACAAATCATTTGTAGTCTCTTCATCATCATCCACATAAATACTACCCATATGACCATACTGATTCTCTTTATGAGTCTTTCCCTTAGGGAATTTGTTTGCATAATGCCCATACATTCCACATTTAAAACACTTAACCATTTTTGATGTCGTAGCAATACCATTATCCTCATCCATGGTGTTAACCGACCCTTTTCCTTTTCACTTACTTGCTTTGTGTCCTTATTTTCCACACCCAAAGCATCTTCCAGTTCCCTTGAAACATTCTCATTGATGCCTCTTCCCACATGATTTACATAGGGGAAATTGAACTTTCTTTCCTCTATGATCATCATGGAACTCCATCTTTCCCTTATTAGTCGAGTCAGGAAACTTACCAAATTTTACTTTATTGATCATGTTGTGAGATTGCTGATTCGGCATAATAATGATGTTTGGACATCCAAATCCCATTTCATTTGGTTGCTCATGAAGAATATCATTCCATTGTCCATCATATCCTCCATTATTGTGAATCATCTTGTTTCCAGCCATTTTCTAAAACCCAAACAGAATAGTGTTAGATGCAAAAATCATGCTAGGGAAAACAACATAATAAAGGGGGTGTACCTTCAATATCCAACATCTTAGGTTTAATTCTATGATCGTTAGCGTAATTCTATTACTATAACCTATACGTATACTTAACCTTAGGGACATACCTAGACATACCTTAGAAATATCTCTAGGAATCTCACTAACGTTTTCGCATCCTAGTTTCCAAAGGTTGACTAAACCTTTCCTCTGATACCAACTGTAGAGACCCGAAGCCTGACGTACATGGATATTACATTACTTTTGTGGAATACTTAGTACATAACAAAAACACACACACAAGGATCGTAATAGTTTAGTGTCTTTGGAAACTCGGAACATAATCTTCTAATCGTGGTGAAAGATCTTCAATATCTCCCATAAAGATCTTCCTTTTTTTTTACCTAAAACATTTCTTTATATCCTGGGGAAAAGAAAACATAAAAGGGTGAGCTCAAATGCTCAGTAAGGGTATACAAAAGAAATAAAAATCATATCATATCTTTTTGAAAATCATAACCTGCAAAAGAGATCATAATATCTTAACATGGAACAAATCATAGAAGTGAAAATGAAACCCTTACTTAAAACATTACTCATTGTGGCATACACACATAATCATATAGAATCATTTCTTGTTAGTCAAGACTCATTGCCAAGACTATCTTAGTGGACAAAGTCCCTTTCTGAATCGAGTAATCCTCGTTTCAGTCCTGTTTCACTGAACCGGTATAACCTACCATTCCAGCCATGTCTATCTCATGAGATATTAAATCTTTACCCAATGCATTGGAGGGAGATATAGGTCCCACCCATCTCTTAATGAATCCTTTCTTATGTGTGCCACAAAATCATAAATCATACATCATTGCATAACCCATGTAATAAAAATGGGATTCTTAAACAACATGACATCATAAAACCATTCATATAAGATAAAGGAATTCATAAACATAATTTCATCACAACATAGTCAAATCAATGTAAAAATATGGATAGAAACAGAACCCTTTATTATCTTATATGGAAAATAATTTTGATAAAACACTTGAAATGAATTCTTGAGGAAAATATCCTTTCTTCTTCAAAATCAATTTCTTTTCACAAAACATCATGCAATTTTAAAAGAAAGAGATTTTATTAAAAATAGTCATGAAATCTTTTGGAGTAAGCTTCATGAAAATAAGGCTTTATAAAACAATAGAAATCCGTTCGTGCCGTATAAGTTAAAAAAAACATTCTTCGTACTTTTGTCGGAAAAGTCAAAAAGTACCTCGTATGAAAAAGCGACAAAAGATTCCTTTCATATTCTTTACAAAAAACTCACCGAAGAGTAAAATTGGATTTAAACTATTGTAAGTGGATGGAAAAAATATTACATATTGAAGGAACATGGATGTGGATGATAAAATACACCCCAGTAAATACTTACGAATAAACAATCTCGGATAAAAATGAGATTGTGATATTTCCCTTACCTTAGGTCCGACTTGCTTTGTAAGTGTCCGAACCTCCTGTATAATGATTTAAATCATGTTATTGACTTATTACAGAATCATATTTATTGTTATGATATCATATATGGTTCAATTATGACATTATATTACCCGTTCTTTTGTAAATTCCATGTTAAAGAAGCGTTTTGGGTAAAATCGTTTCATTTATCGTAGGTGTTTTGACTTGTTGTTCTTGACATCATTGTTACTTATATCATGATTTACTTACTTCCAGAATATAAAATATGATTTATATATCATATATATTCAGTATATATATATATATAATAGGTAGATAAATAAAATGAAAAACACTGTTCATGGAGACGGTAGTCCGTACGTACGCATGAACGCTATTTTCCTTTCCTTATTGTCTTGAAATGGAAGTAAGTAGATGACATACATATGTATATATATACATAAATCCAGTAGCTTTATAGTGTCATATATTTAATTATTATTTCTTATATATACTTTATAATCATTCTTAAATGGTTAACATGGAGAATGAATCTCATCGCGTCGTGGAGACGGTAGTCCGTACGTACGCACGAGCGATGATATCATTTCTATAAATATTGAATTGAATTGGAGTGGATTATACAATATATCAGAATCAATATGATGTTGTAATAACTATGTATAGTTATTCTTTACACCATTATACCCATCCATGTAAGGTGGTGGTGGAAAATAGATTACACCACGGCGTGGAGACAGTATTCCGTACGTACGCACGCGCGGTGATTTCTTTTTCCGTAGGATGGATAGATGGTGAAATAGGGTTGTTTCATACTTATAATAACATATCAGTATATGAGTGATACTGATGTTATTACTTCATAATGAAACAACCTAAGAAGAAGAAGTGGAAGAAGAAATAAAGATGAAAGAATTGGTAACGGTAATTACCTCTTCTTTGAAGTGCCTCTTTGAGACCTCCTCTTAGGGCACTAGAATTGGTCTTTGAGGAAGACCAGAACCTCTAGGATGTTGCTAGGGAAGTGGAGAGGATAAATTGGCAGGGGTTGGCCGAGCTTGAGTGCTCAATTTGGTGTGAGGAGGAGGGGGAGGAGGTGTCCTTTTATAGGGGAGGAGAGGGGCACCTTAGGAATTCTTAAAAATATTAATTTATAATAAATCTAACCCCACTTAAAAACCTCCAAAAATGACTCATATTCTAAGATTAGATGAGATAGGGTTGTAATCTCATCAACCAATCAAATTTAGACATGTTTGGATATTATTTTAAACCTTATCAATTAGATTTAACTCTAAGTTAAATAATTTAACTTTTACCGTGTCTTTTTGTTTTCTTTCACTATATGGTTAATAAACTTACTATAACATGCCAAACGAACCCCAAATTGTTTATTATTAATACATATATCCTTATCTAAGTCATTTGGCCGAACCTTAGATTTTTAGGAATAAAATAACAATTAATAATATAATATTTGATTTAAAAACTATTTTGTGTCAATTTTGACACTATTTGATACATGATTTTTGTGAAAGTCATAACAGAATTATATGTTCGAACCAAGTTGATTAAATCCACACTAATATGTCATAGTAACCTAGAAAATTAGTGGAATTCATAAAAAGTCTCAAATTATATTTAGTTTGGTGTTTATAACATCAATTATGTCAATATTTCATTAATAAGATAATTACTGCATCATCTTTGTGTCATAAATAAATTAACTTATTTGATGTTTACAAATTACAAATAAAATACCATTATGTAGGAAATTGTTTTAGCTTTCTAATGAATATTTAAAATCGAATTTATCTTATGTATAACCCCATATTAAAAATGATTTACTTATTAAACTTTGATTTTAACTATTTTAACCCTTCTTTAAATAAATTAATAATAAATGTCCTAATCTAATCCAAGTGGGCCTAAATGGTCATATTTTATTCCTAAGTTTGTTTTTGGTCGAATTACACTTGTCCAATAGAATTAGGACATGTGTTAGGGTAATATTAATATCATATTTACCCTTAGTTACCCTATTTACTATTAACCGTGGTAAAAAAAAGTAAAAAGTTACTATTCACCAAAAAATTATTTTCATCTCATTGAACCACATTTTAGTCCTTGATATTAACCGTGTCTCTCGGATTTTCGAAATTCCATTCACAGAAGCGGTAAAATTAAGTTTTATGCAAAATTCCGTTTTTAACCTACCACTTAGTGGTTTCACTATTCATCAAAAATTGAAAGTTTTCAGAAAAATGTCAAAATTTCATCCTAAGCTATATTTCATATTCCTAATTCAAAAATGAAGTCTATTTTACCAAATTCATAACATAAAAGTTGAATTAATTAATTTTATAATTAAATCCCGCTGTTAAAACAAATAGCGTGTTTTTAAGAAACAATATCTATCAAAAGATTGACACTTGTTTATGTCTAGTTTAAATGTGAAATTACATCCAATGACCAACATTGTATTAAATTGTAAAAATATATTCTAAATATAATTTAAAACCACTCAAATTAATGATTTATCACTATTAATTATTTCGATTAAAAAAGTTGTTTTTAATTATAATTTAGTAATTTTCACTATTCATCAGAATATGAAAGTTATCCGAAAAGTACCAAAATTTCACCTTAGGCTAAATTCGATACTCCGAATCCAAAAATAAAGTTCATTTTGAAAAATAAGATTTACTGGATTTCAAAAAGTGGTTATTACTATTCATAACAGCTAGTTTTAATAATATTTTTATAGCATATCGTTGTTTAGTGAAACTCGGTATTGCGTACTACACACGCTATCGAGGAAGGTCGCGATTGCGTGTAATGCAAGTCAAGTCAAGGATGTGTGTTGTGCAAGCTCCTTTGGGTGTAGCGTACAACACAAGACATTAATAAAATTAAAAAGAATATTTTTTTATAAAATCTTGGGCTGTTACACTTGTACAGTGTTTCCAGACTTCATGAGAGCTACCGATTCCATACTTTGCGAAATTTTGAGTATGTGAACAGTGTTTCCAGCTTCGCAAATTTGATGTTTTCTTTGACGTAAAATACTTTTAAAACCTTATTTTAAGGACTTTAAGGCCGATTCAAAGGCCATAAATCCTATATTAATTATTCCTAAGGCTGAGATGTTTTTACTTGGTCAAACCGCGTGGGTTAATGTGATCCGTTTTTTATGGAGAATAAATCGGATCTTAAACCGTCGCCTCTCTAATTTATTTTTTTAAAGGGAACGATATATCATTCTTCGTTGTTCTTCCTCCTGGTTCTCATCTACGAGACGCTAGAACCTTGCAATCATTCCCATAGGAGTTTCACAATCAAATGTTACTCGGATCAGTTCCGCTCTGTTTGATGCAACCAAGTTGTGTTGATCGTTCTTCCATATAAGGTATGTTTTATCATCGTTCCTTCGGGGATCACCTTATCTTTTTCTTCCTTCCATATTAGCATGTAATCTCCATGGTTCTAATGGGTTTTCTTGGGGTTGGTTGGTACTGTCGTACCGTGGCATCCTCCGGTGATGCAGCTGTCGTGAGGAGAAGAGGACTGTGACCCGTTGTGTGGATAAAGGACGTCAAGAACTCTTCGAAGTAGGGGATTCATGGCTTCTCTAATTGTATATGTGCAATCGTAGAATTAGCATGATTTATCTCTTTGGATTACAATGAAATTGACCTAATTAAATACTTGAACCGGATTAAAAGAATTGGTTGATCACATGTTGTTGCTTTATACCGTGATAACGGTTTGCCTCATGTTTTCCTAGATATAGTGATATCTATGTTTTCTTTGATTTGTTGTTCATTCATGATAGAAATTGATAATGAACGTAAAGCCGGAATTAATTGTTAATTAATTGGCTAAAGATAAAGAGGCATGTAAATTAATCTGGTTATTGTCGCTGTTGTAGTTGTTCTAATTTGAGGATAATAAAATTAGGGAAGTAAGCATGGTTATTTAATTGTGATAGCTTACTGATTAGGTATCCATGATTGGAACCTACGAATAAAAAAAATCTGTTAATTCAATATGGTTTAGAAAACAGATTATGTGGGAATTTCTAAAAGGGTTCTGAGTTACCCTCTTGTTTGTTAAAGGGCCGAGATCCCATTTTGTGATGTTTGTTTTCCTGCTGCTTGTGCTGTGATGTGATCCTGGATGGTTTTTGTGATATGTGGAGGCATGGAGACTTATGGTTGTGGCAGCGGATGACTCCTAGTGTGGCGAGATACATCGGTTTATGCATATGGGTGTCGGGGAGGACACCAAGGGTGATGGTATGAGATGAATGTGATGGTTTGATGTTGGTGGTTTGGTTTGGTTGTTTATCTGCTTTACTTTTCCCCACTGCTCAAGGCAGCTGGTCTTGCTTACCCTCTTTACAAAGGAGGCGAAGACATGCGGGGTATGCCACGTGCTTTCCGTGTTTAGCCTCTCGATGGAGGATGGGTCTATGCTCTTTCTATAGGTGGAAAAGACTCGATGGGTAGTATATCTACTCACCGTGTTGAGCCCTTTGTGTTTAGTAGCATAGGATGATTTTCTAGAATGCCTGGGAATATGGGGAAGGTAATTCCATAATGAAAGTTTTTTTAAATGGTGAAAAGCCATGGGGATGGAGATGCTGGAATTTAAAGGTGATGTGAATCTTAAAAAGGAGCAGTTGTTTTTGAAAGTGATGTCATTTCAGTTTAATGTGGAATTGTTCATTCTTAATTCATGTTTAAAGAATAAATTAATGTACAGTGGAACTGATAAATGAGAATGGAGTAATCTAATAAAGCTCTTCATTGTTTGTGTCCTTATAGGATACCTAGTCTTAGAAGTAGCAGCCTGGAGTCTGAGAGACATTAGCTGCAGTTGTATCTTAGACTAGGTAATGCCCATAGTGTGGATGTGAATTACTTATATATTCTGTACTTTTTGTGTTTCTATACGCTACTCCACCCTGTCGGTAAGGGCAACTGACACCCCGGGGATTCTGAGCCCTGGGGAGGTGTTCTCCCCAACATTCTGATGGGAGGTTGAATGGCTGACTACCCCCTTTGTCCCTGCTCTCTTCTCTTGGTAGATACTTGTTCCATGAGGAACAGTGGTTAGTTACCCCATATATGTTTGTAGAGGGCTGTAATGGCTTGTGGTTATTCACACACATATATTCTAGATATAGTATCCTACGGACTACTATAGGTGTAACGTGTATAGGCTATGATGGCTTGAGGATCCTTACTCGGAGTATGGGCTGTAATGGCTTGAGGTATTATACCCGACGTATGATACACATTATGCGAGCTGTGGTGGCTCCTGGAAACTACCTGGTTACTTTGGTTGTGAGGACGGTGTGGTGCTTTGCCCAGGTGTCTGCGGGCAAGCCTTTGTGGTGCACGAGGTGCAGATTGTGGAGCTTAGCCCAGGTGTCTACGGGCAAGCCTTTGGAAAGAGATGCACAGGACGTATGTCGTTGGGGCAAAGCGGAAAACCAGTGGGGAAGTAGTAGCGGGGTACCCTTGATATTCTTTACTATATGATATATTCTTGTATGCGTTACTTGGTGAGAGTAGCCATGGTGAGGTTGGGAACATAGTATACCTGTTTAGGTGACGAGTTAGTTTCACTTGTTGTTCACTGGGCTTTAGCATGCTTTCTTTACCTTTGCACGAGAGGCTTGGGGAGGATCCTACTGAGTGTACTGTTATACTCACCGTATGTTCATATAAACTGTTTTTCAGGTCACTTGGAGCAGGTTGGAGATCAAGATGGTTACTACTAGCTTGCGTTTGGAGGAGGAGCTGTTCGGGCTTGTGGTCACTATCGTTTTACTTTCTTTTGGGTACTTTTAGTTTTCCCTTTCAGTTGTAGTACTTTTGCATGACATTTCATATATGTACTTGGTTTCCTTTGATATTTCAGTTCTGAGTTGGAGTTGATTGGAGTCTATTCTATCTCTCTCTTCTGCATGTGTTCTCTTAGAGGGTAATGCCTCCCATTTGTGTGTTATTATACCCTCGGTGCTAGTCGCCAACCCGGGGCCTACTGGAGGTGGGACTCGGGGGACATTATCTCCCTTTTCACATTGCCGACCCAGGAGGGGTACACTTTGTGGGGAGGGGGTCGTGACACACCAACTAGAAAGTACCTCTAGTAATCATCACTACATCATCAATAAAATTGTGAAATCATAAACAAAAGAGTGAGGGTGGCCAAATGACTAAATAAAACACTACTTTCACTTCCCCTTGGGATTATAAGTTCTTAATGGGTTCTAAGGAGACACACACTACCATCTTTACCCAATCCCAACATATTATCTTGGGGTCTATCAAACATAGAGGTACCCACTAGGTTCCTCAAGTCAAACACTAAAAGGAATCCTATAAGGGATCCTCAAAATGGTACATAGTAAAATTTATCCTGCAAGTGACACTTAACCATCAAGTACTAAATTAGAGGGTTCCTACATGGGAACTAATGAACAACCACATAGGTAAAGGGATCCTAAAAGATATTCCCTAGGTCAACACATATGCAAAGGCATCCCATAGGGGATCCTTGGTAATATGAAAATGATATATACATCCTACATAGGATCCTCTAGGTTGAAACGTAAGAAGAGTAATCCTAAAAAGGACCCTCAGAACATCAAATATCAAGGTCTCCTGGGATAGAAGGGAACATCTCGCAAGGGAGACATCCTCAAAGGAAACTGCAAAGGAAACATCCAAAAGATACAGATCATATCCCATCTTAGATCATGTTCTCAAACTAGGTCGGTCCGAACACACAATCAATTATTATCACTTCAAATATCTCTTAGGAGATGATTGAATTTAATTACTGGAGGAAGGACCTATCCACTAAAAAAATATTGAAACACCACCTATGAATACTTAAAACACCCCATGGGTCTTACCATTACAATCTACAGGGAATGATACTCAGAATGGATTACTCATGGGTCTAATTCTAACTCTTGTGCAAAAATATAAAAAAACCAAAAAGGGTTATAAGGGGGAAGTACGCAGTGTGTCTCTCCAAGTACATGGTGTGTACTCCCAAAGTCCCCCATGGTTGTGTAATCCCACCAAACATGTCATGTAAATGATCATATGCATGGAATGTAAGGTTTTAACACTGAGTGTACCCTACATGGGGTACCTTTAAGTGTCCTTCACTTGAATTGTACATATACTTCTTCCTCACCTTGTAATTATACATGATGTATGACCCACACGGGGTCTGGTCGTGTACTCTACATAGACAAGTTCCCCTACACATGTAGCTTGGCCAGGTACTCAGCTACATGGTTGAGTACTATTAATTGGTGTGTGTGACCCCTACATGGAATTTATTTATAAAAAAATAATCTCGTCCTAATCAAAAGAACACACGACGTGTGTTCCCTGAACCACACACTATGTATTTGGGTTTTCCCAAATGGAAAATGATTAAATAACCCTCGGAACACCAGTTTATTCCCCAAAAATAGTAGATCAAGCCACAAGGGTCTATAATTAATCATATAAAATGATTGAAACATAAAAATAACAAATCTACATGATATAAAGTGAAAACTTAAAAAGGGATACCTCTGGGAGGAATCTACTAAATATTCACTAATTTTTTCTGTCCATGGTTGCTCATGTCGATCAAACGTATCCCTAGCTCTATGGTGGTACCACTCTTTATCCATATATCTACTCTTTATCCCTCTACCTATTTTATATCTATAATTTGAAGTAGGAACCCATAGTGGGTATCCATGAGAATATAAGAGGATAAGAATAAAATTAAAATAAAATTGGAAAAATAAGAAGAAGAAAAGAAAAGAAAAGAAAAGAAAAGGGGGGTCGGCTGGCCCTTCCTCCCAACTCATGTTTATTCCCCACCTAGGTAAAACTCAATATTCTAGAATCAAGAGGGAAGACAAAATCTCAATATGAATCTCTATTTCAACGATATGACCAAATGAATCAATGTGAATAAATTTATTTTTAATTTATTAAGTGTTAAATATTAATTATTCCGCTAAAAATAAAATGGGTCATAATTCCACCAAAATCATGTCCTAGGGTAGAAAAAATATTTAGAGACCAATGGAGTGGTCATAAAAATAATCTGGGATCATATTCTAGGTAAAAACTATAATTTTACCGCTTAAAAGCATCTAGAAGCAAAAAATCAAATTTTGTCCCAAAATTCCTGTCTAGAAAAATACAACTCATCATACTACCATCCAAATAGAAAAACTGATCCTATTTCCAACTCTAGGATCAAAAAAATATGACACCATTTCCAATGTCAAGTATTTAATTATGGGGATTCCATTTTTAACAAAAATATTAATGGACCAAATGAAGTTGATACCATTTTTCTCTAACATATATTTTTAATGAATATGACTGATACCATTTGTCTTTAAAATATATTTGGATTTACCAAGACATATACCATTTGTAAATACCTTCCTTTCATCATTGGATTGAAGAGTGACGGGGAATCTACTCATCCTTAGGTGACATCCCCAAGGCACAAAAAGTTGAAAATAAATTACAAGGAACTCAAGAACACTTGGGGGATGATTTTCTATTTGAAAGATAAAACATTCAACCAAAAAACGATAACCATAAAAACATCTATATGATGAATGAGTATAAAGTAAAACTCAATACATAACCAAACGAATAAACCACATTATAGTACAAGCAGAAAAAATACATACTCAAGAGGACCAAAAAGGGAAAACACTCAAGACTCTAAAGTGACATAAACCAGCCACACCCAAATAGCTCCAAGATCTAATCCACATGTCAAGCCCATAGTATTAAGAAGCATCACTAAATAACTGAGATACATTTCCTTTACATATGTCTCAATAGATTACATATTAAAACACACAATAGTTCCCAAGAAGGGTGTGATCCTAAACTCAGTAAGATTTCCCAAATTATGTTCCAACTCATTCCACTAGGATAAAAATTGTTTGAATATTTATTAAAATAGTTTCAAGTAGTACAACTAGTCCATATAAAATACATAATCCGGTTTTTTTAGGAATTAATAAACAAAACCATTAAAGAATTTGTCATTTTATATGGTATATTCTTTTTAATTTCTACACACACAACCACACACAAAAATAATCTTGGTGTCATTGTTGATGGTGTAACTTCACATACATAATCCATCACATGTGATCATGGTAATTCATAACCATTATCCATTCCATTCATCTCACACCCATCAATTTTTTCAAACATCATGCCAAGTCATTTCAATCAGAACATTTATTTATTTTTAGTCATTTTAAAAACTTCATTACATTCCTCGAACCAAACAATAATTTTAAAATTATAAACAATGGGTTTTTTCAAAACCAGTCACTTAACAAAATTTCCAATACAATAACAAAATAATATTGAAAATAAGAATCATAAAAATATTTTAAAATAATATCAATAAAATCATTCAATTAAACCAAGACCTCAAATTATAAATCAAGTGGAGTTGATATAGAATCCAACTACCTCTCAAACATTGTAAAAAATGAAGAACGGCACAATAAAACCTAAATATCTGAACAAAACCCAATTTCAATTCACTAAACCCAACAATCTATAATCATAAAACCAATTAAAACAAATAGATCTATCTATAAGAACTAGATATATGGTTCTGATAGAGATAGAAAAATCATGTATCTAAGAATATAAAAGAAGAATGGTCACTTGTCAATGAATATAGGCATCTAACACACTTTAACCCACTTATGAATCATTCCTAGATTAAAGTGAATCATCTCTCACACCTTGGGAGAAAATAATATTTTATTTATGGGAAGAATAGTGTGAAAACAAGGTTTAAAAGGCCTAATTTAGATTATAAAAAAAATTTAAGGAGGGCCAACTGTACACCTCATGGTTAGGCTATAAAATTTGGAAAACTATGCACCAACCATGATGTGATACTATCATAAGTCCATAACCTATGTGGTTAGATAAAATGGTTATAAAAACCATGTTCAAATCAATAAATTACCTCTATTTCAAGATGCATGGTTTCTCCTAGTAATTCTCATGGTTTGGCCAAATTTTGTGCCAACTATGTAACTACCTAGTGTCTAATGTCTTCCCTTTCACGATTTCATTGAGATTTTTCACATTTTATTCTAAATATGCACAAACTTTTCACCTTAGTAAAAGACTCTAAAACATGCCAAAATTTCTTGGAACCTCTATAAACATATCCCTAACATTATATGGACTCAAAATACATGAATAATGGGTCATGTATCGAAAACCGGGGGTGACAAAAAATTTACCACCCCTATAAATTGAATCTTGTAAAAAGGATACAATATTTGTAATCATAATATTCAAATTATATAATAAGTTACATTTCACTTATAGTAATAAAATTAAGTACCATACTAATAGTTTGTCACCGTGATAGGGGTTAAAAGGGTTTACAATGGGGTTAAACTAATATATAATGTTTAAAATACCAAAACACATACCTTTATTTGGATTAATTGAGTGTATTTGAAACTAGTCTATCATATGTTTTAATTTTGGATAACTTTAATCCAATTTACTATAATAAATATATTTATATTACTTTAAACTTGTGATTATTTACAAAAGTTCCCTTCCCCTCACTTGTAAAAGGACCCATTCTCTCCTCACTTTTCTATAAACTTTGAGCACTTTATCTACACTAATCTCAACACAAATCACTTTAAAACCCATTATTCGTGACTTAGATGTTATGGTATCACTAAAATACCAACCAAATAATTCATAAGGTGAGATACAAAGGAGGATAACCAAGTAATAGTTAATCTTCTTAAACTAATTTATTCAAGATTATTTCTTCTTCTAACTCCTCCAAATAATATATAACCATATAAACATAAAATAATTAGTATAATTGTTTTTATTATATTTTTTAATGTTTGTGAAACCACAATTATATATCGTTCTTACCTATAATTCATTAAAAAATGAAAAGGTCACTCATGTGTACCTGTAGACCACCACCTCCACAAATGTCGTATTTAATCTTTCATCACCAACTTACATGGATAGTTATAAAAGATATATTTATTTAATAAATATGATATTTATGAAATAATTATGATTATAAAATTTATAAATCATTATCCACACTTATTATTTCCCATTCATTAGAAAATGATAATGTTGTACGTGTGTATATGTGGAGTACCTCCTCCAGAAAAGGTGTATTTCATCTTCCAGCACTACTTAAAATGGATTGTTCAAAAAATAGATTTAATGAATAAATATGATATTTATAACATATTTTAGTTTTTTTAAATATATTTTTTCCATCATATTAATGATAATAACAATAAATGGTAATAGAAAAATTTAACCGCTTAATATGACCATATCGAAATAATTTTATTAATTTGATTTATTTTACAACATATTAATCTAAAAAAATTATAATAAAATAATGATAAATAAAAAATATCAATAAGACTATGTAGTTTATGAATCTATTTCTAAAAAACATTTACCATGGTTAACATGTAAAAATTTTTTTTGGAAAAAATGATTGAACAACTTCATGTGGTCAACATAAGTAAAAAATATATAATAAATGAATGGAATATGATAATAAATGAAAATTAAAAAATAAACTATAGATTAAGAAGTTTATTTATTAATTATTTTATATATTTAATTTCATTATTCAAGAGTTTAGTGTGTGTTTAGCTGAAGGGAAGTATGAGGTAAGGGTTTCTCATCTCAAATTTACTTTGAGATTAGTTTTGAATTATGCACCAATTTATATTATATGGTCTCTTTAAAATATTATATCATGATCCAATCATTAATAATTTTATCTAATGATACATTTAAAGTGATATATTTTAATATTTTTTGATTCAGGTGTTATAATATCCTCGACAGTTCTTGGTCTCAATTTCGATTTCTTAAGACACTATTCAAATTTTACGCCATTATTTCTTTTTTTATAGTTCACTTATTTCACAATGAGTACATATTTCTCTTATTATTTCATGTAATCCAAGGAATTTATTAAATAATTTCATGTTATAACTTTTATGTAATTTTATTCGAATTTTACCAAATTTGTAAGGGTTTATTATACAATCTCATATTTGGTATAGAATTTCTTTCCACAATATCCATGTTATTTATTTTAATATAATAAATTTATTCAATATACATAAATTATTTTCAAAATTCATTTTATATTAACATGTAATTTTTTAAAAAAAATTATGAGGACTATTTTTAAATTTTTTTTGAGTAAGTTGTTTTGTACTCTCTTTACAAAAGTGTGAAATGAATCTCCATTTAAACATTATCTTTATGAATGTATTTTACCGATAAAATAACCTTTCATCATGATTTAACTTCATATACATGTTTTAATTGTTTTTAAAATGTAATATATATTCACATTATTTAATGAATTTTTCAAAAGAAAATTTTATTATATTCTTAAAAGTTTTGAAATGGGATTTCATTAAATTTGTAGATATTTTTATCTTCCATTAAACATTTTCTTACTTAAGTATAGTTTATATTAAAGATTCCAATATTGTGAATTATTTTAAAAATATTTTAAAAATTTCTACATGAAAACTAATGAAAAAAAACTATAAATGAATTATTTTCAACAATATTTAAGGAAAATTCTTTTAAAAGTTTTGATTTTATTTTCTTATTTATATCTAAAAATATTTGTTTATTCTATTAAACCATCAACTATAATTAATTTATGGTATCCTTTATCAAGGATGTATTCAATATAATTTATAGTATAGAATTAAATATATACTCATTATGCTATAAGATGTAAATACCCTATCATAAATAAATCAGATTGGAGGGTGTCTATCAAGAATGATAGTTCAGTTATTGCCTAAAAAATATTGATAATATGAATACATATTAACTCTATATAGATTATTATTGACTGATAATGTAGGATAATTATATACTAGAAAAATATAGACATTTATATACTTGATTCAAGTCTCTCTTAGGAGATGTCTAAATTCAATTATTAGAGGAAGAACCTCTACATTAGTAAAATAATTAAATTACACCTATTAATACTTAAAACACCCCATGGGTCTTACCATCATGATATATGTGAAAAGATACAAAAAATTGACTACTCATGGGACCAATTTTGACTCCTGGGTGAAAAGATACAGAAACCCCAAAAAGGGTTACAATGGGGTAGTACACAGAATCTCTCCCTACGTACATGGTGAGTACTCCCAAAGACCCATTTAGGAGTCTACTCCTACCAATCATTGCATGTAAACACTCATGTATGGGATGTTTAAGAAAGGTACATAGTGTGTACCTTACACGGGGTACATTCCCATGATCCTCACCTAACCTGGACTTATACTTTGGAATGGTCATGTACTTCTACATGGCATGTGACCCACACAGTGTCTAGAAATATACTCTACATGACCATGTACCCCTAAATGGGAATCTTAGCCAGGTACTTGGATATACATATGAGTATTAGTACACGGCGTGTGTGACTGATACCTGGTGTGTACTTCTAAAAAATCATCTTCCCCATAATGGAAGAACACATGGTGTGTGTTCCCAGAACCACACATCATGTTTTTAGGTTTTTCCAAATGTAAAACCCTTGAATCGACCCGAAACCCCCATTTCATCCCCAAAAAATAATAGATCAGGCTGTAAGGGCCCTAAGAAATCATATAATGGGATTAAAACTTAAAAATGACAAATTTATGGGGATATATTTTGAAAAAAATAAAAATTCATACCTTTGGGTGGAATTCATCGAAGATTTTCCCATTTCTACGGTCCACAATTGTCACATGTTGATCAAATGAGTCACAAGATCCATAAAAGTACCTCTATTTCTCCCTCTGTTTCTCTTTCTCCCTCTCCTTATTTTCTCTATCTCATCTAAAGGAGGAACCCATAGGGGGCATCTGTGAGAAGTTAGGAGGAAAATAAAAAATGGAAAATAGAAAAAGAAAATAAAGAAAAAGAAAAAAGAAATGAAAAGGGGGGGCCCCAACCAACCCCAATTCTATACTCAAGTTTATACCTTGCTTAAGACAAACTACACTATATGGACTTAATGGCAGATATTAAATCTCAATATGAAACTATGTTCAAAATATATTACCAAATGAACTGGCGTGAATAAATTAATATTTAATTTATTAAGTATTAATTATTAATTATTCTGCTAAAATTAAAATGTATTGGAATTCCAAAATGCTCTAATCCTATGGTAAACACCCTATTCTGGGACTAATGAAGTGGTCAAAAAATATCTGAGAACATTTTATAGGGTAAAATTCCATTTTACCCATTATAAGAATCTAAAAGGTAAAATTCAAATTTTTGTTCCAAATTCCAGGCTGAAAAAACATGGGTTATTATAACTTTCCCACTATAAACATTCTCATCCCCGAGAAGCATAGTAGTAAAACTAGAAGTAATGATCTCAACCTAAACATCTTCACAAACCAAGCTATTTGGACTTTCCAATGACCATCCTCATATTAGCAACAATTATATCCTACACAAAAGACACTTAACTATGATAGATCTCGTACTCCCCACCATAGGACTACCCTAATCATCATCTCAAACTCAAAATCCATGGTCAACATCCCATTAAAATGGGGAATTAAAATGGAAAAAGAGATTCACCACTATGAAATGGCCAATGGTGCACTCTCCACCATATGTATTATCTTAAACCGCTCCTCTATTTAAACCTCAATTGGTTTCTTCTTCTAGGAAGGATATTTAAAAGAAAATAAAATTGGTGTAAGGATGAAACTCTCTTATGATAATCAAGATGAATTCATGATAGATCATGATCATATCTAAACAATAGTACACTAAGATTCCACAAAAGGAAAATAAAACTCTTCTGGGCCACATTCACTATCCTCTAAACTATTATAGCACCACATGCTACTTGAATGTACCTTTATCACCAGACTCATGCTTCATAAAGTCATCTATTACAAGGCTATTCTAACTATTCTATGTAGCACATTAGTTTCAGTATTCCATAATCTCCCTAGGAAATCCTCTTCAAAATCAGGCACCTCACAAATGCCATGATTTATTCCACGACCACCTGTTACCAAGTTGCATTCCCATTATGAGGGTATACCCCATGCTCTGGAAACATTAGAAACAAAAAAAACACTACCTGAGTGGGGTAGGCACCCAAATAGTCTTATTCATTGAATCCATTTTGGACACCAAATTACCAATGGTGTTTGTCAAAAGATGAAGGCATTAACAATAATATAATGAAAAACCCGAGCACTAATCATGCATTAGTTTCAAAATGGACATATAACCAAGATCATTCCCTAAAAAGGAATCTAAAAACATGGTCTAACCTCTCTCATGTGTGTTTCCCTAAAAATATAGATGTCAACCTACATGGGTTTGTGTCAATATTAAGGTCCACTATGTCTCCCACTGATCCATACATAACAATTCTCAAAACTGGATTACAAGGTCTAACCACCTAGCCTAAACTATCAAACCTCTCCAAAAAAGGTAAATATTACAATGATATACAAGGGTTAAAATAGAAAACAAAACCTATAAGATAATAATCCTCCCCTAGTTTCCTCAAAATAAACTGCTCCCGGGAGGTCACAATACCAATATAGAAGATACATGAAGCTAACACTCACTTGGAATCTGTATATGGTAATACCCCTTGAGGTTCAGTTCATAAGAGAAGTCAGGGTCTGTCAGCATCAAACTTAGCGATCTAATTAGAAATTAATTCCTATAGAAACAACACCCTATAAGGGGTACAACATAAGGTCATCACGTGCCTTATCAAGCTACTAGGGTCACTACACCTCCTGTGTGTAAGGAATGAGTCATCATCCTCAACACCAAATTCATCAATGTAGATCCACATAACCATCCATCATAATGAAATATATATATATATATATATGTATGTATTCCCAATTTAATAAGCCACATTCGTCACTAAAATCACACACTAGTAGGCCTATATGATGTAAATCCTATGTGCCAAGAATGATGCATGAGATGCCTCTTGCCTTTTTATACCAAGAGTAAAAATTTATTACTGTCTTCTTTCTAATGTCCAAGAGAAATAGATTCATAGTAAATCATAACATTCACACAATATGTGTGTCGCTTGAGTTTAAAATCATAAAAAAACTATAACATCATATATCAAAACAATAATACCATACCACTGGAAACTAAGTCTTCTTAACAAAACAAGTATTCTTGATGCACCAGTCCAATATCCATCTGAGGTTATGCAATATTCCTAATACTTCAATCTATCATATCCCATATAGTAAAGGCTAAAAAAATAACACATATAATATAAAATTGTAATGTATAGACTTGGATTCCACTAAAATGGTTCTTTGAGATGGTTAGTTACTAGGCTTTAATAATGCCTCCCTGTATGCTAGAGGTTGCTGACTAGTAGCGAGGGACTAGGGTGTGACAATAAGGAGACTATTCCCTCATTTTAGAGTAATAAAACAACAAAAAAAGATAAGTATCATACACAAAAGTAAATAAATTAGTGTAGAATCATTAAATAATACATAATAGGACATTTGGTAATAAAAAAAGAAAAATCTAAAAAATGCTGAACAGTTATGTCATACATACAACACTGGTTACCCACTAGGCCGACAATATTGAAATAGAAGTACAGAAAAGAAACTGAAATAAAGATGCATGGCTCTAATACTAACTCCAAACCATACAACATACATAGTCTATAAATAGTTTCTAACTACACTATCCCAAATATAAAAACCCACACGAGAAAATCCACTCAAACATGCAACACTATGCCTCAGCCCTATCCACCACACAACTATGCTCAACCTACAAAACATAAATAAGGTCTATACATACACTGAGGTGCATTTGTAGGGGTGAGAAATAATCTCAGTAGGTCTCCTGAATGATAAACCAAAAAAATGTGCTTCTATAATTGTATACAAAAGAAAACTACTCCACCTAGCTGAGACACAACTGAAAAGATAAGTAAAACAAATAATGTGATACCACAATTGAACCTTGGTTCTGTGATCCCTATCAATTGGTAAAGTGACCCTACACATTTTTATATCTATATACGTATACATTTATAGTCCTAAACCTATACATATATACATAAATATGAATATTCATGAGTAAGTGAATGAAATAACATAAAACCAGTCAGCAGTCGACCCTTGGGTTTGTAATCCTGACTGCCTGGACATCCTGTGCATTCACATTGAGCTGGACGTCGTGTCACTCAAGACATGAACCATTAAGTTGATACATGGTTCAATAGTCACAATAGACATATACCTACTTTATTCAATACCAAAAATATCTCTAAGAAAGATATTTCATTATAGGGGGATACTCATTCTACACCTCGGTTCACCCATACTCACATCCAATCACTATAAGGAAGGATTTTAGGGAAGTACATCCGGACATCCTATAAATGGTCACTAAAAAAATCATCATACTGCTCATTCCATGTAAATCCAGTCCAACTTATGAGCCCTAGGTCCCGATTCATAGGTAGTCACAAAATTGCAACTTAGATGAACCCTAAGGTTCTGACCCCGTGAGCGATTTGTAGGATATCTCACCGATGAGACATCATTTTTACCCCTCAAGATCCAAATGTGAATGTCCTAGGTGTGAGAGGCCATGCCCAACCACCCTGACAAGGAAAAGGTCTCATAATCATGATCCCTTATAAAATATATGGATATCCTCGTCCTATGAAAAATAAATGAGAGATTAATCATCCTTCATAAACCACAAGTTGAGGAGAGTGTAATCATCTTATATATACAACAAGTCAAGGAGAGCGTAATCATCAACCGACCACCCCAGGTTGAGGAGAGAGTAATCATCCTCATTTAACCCATGATTTGAGGAGAGCATAATCATCCTCATCACTTAAGAGAGAATAATAATCCATGAGTATCATTTATAGATATGTTATGCTTGTATATCGTCATAGTAGGCTCAATAGCTGGATTCTAGGAAGCCCCTATAGAATTCCCAATAACGTAACAATCATATATATATATAGGCTCAAAATTTAGATCCCAAGTAGTACCTATAGGTATACAACCAAATATCAGAACTAATATAGATCAGAAACCAAATCCAAGGAAGAACGTTTGACCATACCTAAGAGAAAGGAAGACATACTGCTACAAAATTGGGCTTTAATAAATTTAGCATTTATCACCACTAGAAAAATGCACTGAGAAATTCCATCTTTATTAGCGCTAAAATAAGCGATGCTAAAGGGTACCCTTTATTAGCGTATTTTATATAGTGCTGATAAAAGTTAACCTTAATTAGTGATTTATTTTAGCATTAATAAAGGTTACCATTTATCAGTGCTTTATTTTTAGCACTGATAAAAGTTACCCTTTATGAGCGCTAATAATAAAGTGTTGACAAATGGTAACCATTATCAGTGCTTTATTAGCACTGATAATTGTTCAGAAAATAAAATTAAAAAAATTAATAATTTCATTAATTAAATAATTATTGTTAAAAATGAATAAACATATATATAAATTTTAAAAATTAATAAATAGTATATATTAAATATATAGCTATGTAAAGTGAATTAACTAAAAAATAAAAATTTAAAACGAGTAAATTAATAAAAATATTAAAATATTTATTAATTAAATAATTATTGATAAAAATGAATAAATTTAATATATATAGATATATATATATTTATAGATTATAAATATTGATAAATCTAATATATTAAATGTAGATATATAAATGAATATATAATTAAACAAAAAAATAAAAATGAATGAATTAAAAAATTATTTAAAAAATTATTGATGAAATAATTGTTAATGAAAATAATTATAATATATATATATATATATTATTTATAAATAGTAATAAATAACATATGTTAAATATAAATATATAAAAAATGAATAAAATGTTAATTAGAAACATATTAATATCTTATTCGTTTTTAATGTTTTTTTATTTTTCAATTTAACATATATCAAACATCTTCTGTTACATTGATTTCATGTACATATATATATATATAATGCAGTTTATATATAAATGTACTCACAAATATATTTACGTAATATAAAGAAACACATACACCTATTATTTATGTGAATTTTTTAAATTTCAGAATATTTTAGAATTTCATTGTTAACATGATACATTTATATATTATTTTTTTAATCTGTCAATTTTATTTATTTATTTTTAATACTATTACTATTAGGGCATTAATTTTTATTAATTTTTTATTTTTTATTTTATTTTTAAGTTTTATCATTTTATATTATTTATTTATATTTATTTATTTATTATGTTTTTGTATTTTAAATATGTATTCATCTTTACATCAATATATATCCATATTTATAAAAAATATATATATATTTAATTAATTAAACTTATCCATTTTTTCAATATTTTTAAAGAGCACTCATTTTGAATTACTCAATTTCACTCATTTTTAAAATTCATGTATTTAAGATTATATGTCCAATAATAATGTTAAAAATATATTTGTGAATAAAAATTTATAAATAAGTATATTTATAAATATATATTTATATATTTATATATTTATATATTTATATATTTATATATTTATATATTTATAATTATTATAAAAAAATAAATACTTTTTAAAAAAGTATTTATATAAATATAAATAAATAATTTTATATATTTAATAATTATAAAATTATAATAAATTTATTTAAATATATCCTTTATGAGCTCTAAAATTTTAGTGCTTATAAAGATCCATATTTATAATTCCTAAAAAGTACTGTTAAAAACTTATTATTGCTAAAATATTAGCATAGATAAAGATGTTTTTTATCATTGGTTTTTGAGAACTGATAAACATCAAGATTTATCAGTGCTTTTTTAGCAGTGTTAGATATCTCTTTTATCTGTGCTTATCAATTTAATGCTAATAAAAGGGATATTTATCAGTATTTTTCTGAGAGTGATGTTAAAAGTGTTCCCAGACTATTTAAAAGAGCCCTACCTGGTACTCACTCATCACGATTCTGATGCTCTTTCACAACTCATCTACTTCTGGTGAAACTCCATTATAATCCATCAGATGAATCAAGGATAGAATCCAATGTATGTAATTTTTTACTTTTTATATATCTTTTTTTGATATTTTGGGTTCCTCATTTTTCATTTTTGTGATGTTCTTATCCTTGATGAACCCTATATCTCATCTTCTTACTACTGCCAGCACAACTCCTCTGTTAATTTTAATTGCTTGATGATAAGATGAATATCAATATTTTAACTTCATGCAACCAGGATGAGAGATGCTATGCAATTTTACTTCTTAGTGTCATGATGAATTTTTGAAGTCTAATGTCATTCAACCAAGATGAGATATGTTTTGAACTTTAACATATTTCTTATATAATTAATTTGTGTAGTTTAACATCCTATAACTAGAATGAGATAAAATGTTCAGTTTAACGCCTTACTGCTAGGATGAATTTGTGCAGTTTAACATCATGAAAACTGGATGAGAGAAACTATGCAGTTTAACGTCATTCTTCTAGGATTAATTTTCGCAGTATAACATCATAGAAGAATGACTAGATATGATTGATGACTACTATGAAATGTATTTCATGAAAAATAATGTATTAGTGTGTGTTTTGTCTCATTCCTCATCCATTGTGGCCAATGTTCATGATCTGTTTAGTGTATCATCTTGGTTTGGTTTTCCAAAATGGTTTTTGTAAAGGGGGAAATTATTTTTGAAATTGGATTTTTTTAAAATGTGGGTTTTTATATTGTTGATAGTGGCCTTAGAAGAAAGTGGTTTGAAATTAAAAATAAAGTAGTGGTTTTAGAAGAGAGAATTCTATTTTTGTTAGCAAATTTGTCTTGTTATCTAGTTGTTTTGGCCGAATATGTTTTTTTTGGTTGTGTTTCATAGTGATTTTGAACCTTCTTTTAAAATTTTTATGTTACTTAGAATATAACACCCAGAAAGGTCCCCAAATTTTCTAGTGGGTCTTAGAATATTTATGGTTCTCCTTAGTTTTTTCCCATCATCCATATAAATCAAGGTTCTTTAGAGATAATTAAGTGGCTTAAGGATGTTGAGCATGTCTTTAGACTATTTGGGACTCCCGAAGTTATTAGAGTTCATACTACTCTGGGTCTTCTTGGGGTCCATCTTTGGAAGAATGGGAGTTTTCTTCCCCACCCACGATGCAAGTTGGGATGATGAGGGAAGATTTTAATTCCCTCTTTTTCTGATAGTTTATACAAGAGGAGGCAAAGAAAAAGAAAATGGAAGAGCTCATGAGTGTCTAATAAGGTCAGCAGATGATGAAGGATTATGTTAAACACTTAAAAGAGATGGTTTCCTTTTGTCTAGAGGTGGTGTCACATGATCTCTTGAAAATTTCTTTTTCATTGGGGGTATTAATATTGAGATCAAGTAGTGATTCCTCTTCTCTAGGGATCTATTTTTTGAGAAGTTTTTCGAGGAAGTGTTTTTGGCTGAGTAATTTTTAAAGAAGAATAAACACATTGGATCAGATTTTGTATCCCATTTGGGGGTGAAGACATTCTGAGTTTTCTCATTTTTGTTTTATGGCTATTGTATGTTCATTTATCATTATAAAAGACTAATAAAATTATCCTTTCATAGTTCAACTAGTTTTTTTAATGTTAATATTTAAATGGTTATCCTTTTATGAATTACTTCCACTCTTTCTATCATTATTGTCTGGATATGTCTATTTTTGTGGAAATTTATCTGTGTTCCTTGTGTAAAAGTTAATTTATATTCTTTATTTTGATCATTTCTACTGATATTTCTACTAATGTAGTGTGTTGTAAGAATATTGATGTCTATTTGGCTCAATCGATCAATGAAACCAAAACATGGATTGGTTGTGCATCACTCACAAATTTAATAACAAAACTAAGGATTCTCTTTGCATTTCACTACTGTTGGTTAACTACTGTTTGTCATAGAATATAACTGAAAAATCCTTTCCATTGTCCCTATTATTCTCTCATCTCACACATTCTCTCCACCATTTGTATCATATCCCCATTCAGTATTCATGTTTCCTTCTCTTTTTTCACCCATTTACCATATGCATGTAGCTGAATGTATCATGCATCTTTACAAGTAGTTAATGGGTGAAAGAAGAGAAGTAAAAGTGAATACTGAATGGTGATATTATAGAGATTTTGGAAAGCGTGTGTGGGATGAGAGCATCATAAGGACATTGGGTAGGAAGTTCAGGTTAGATTCTATGATAAGCAGTAGTTAACCAATATTAGTGAAGTGCATAGAGAATCCTAAGTTTTGTTATTAGCTTATATATGGACCAAATTAACCCTTTGGAAATATGTAAAGGTAATTTTATGATATATGTTCTCTATTTTATAGAAAAAATATATAATGAAATGTTTATTTAATTATCATTGTTCTATTCAGAGTTCGTTTATTTTATAATATTTACGTCCATGTGTCATGCCTCTGTAGGAAGAGCAATGAAGATGTATCTGCTCAATCACAGGGGTAATATTGATGTTTTCATAGTAAAATATTTTTCCATAGAAATTTATGCATTTTTTCATATTTATATTTAATTTATTTCTTTTTATTATTACTCATGTAATAATTTTTTTCTTATAAAACTAGATTCTTTTCATCGAGTTGGGGTGATCTATCCAACTTTCATGATTCTTCTCCATCGGTACCTTTTCACCCTACTAGTGTTTCATTTATAGTTTTCTTTCAACTTCTCTCCATTGCATTTGTATACAGAGAAACGTTGTAGCATATTCTCAATTACAAAGGAAATCTTTATATTTTTATAGTAAAATCATTTTCCATAGAAGTAAGGTATTGTTTCATATTTATTTTTAGTATTACTCATAATAATTGTTTTCTTATATAGGTGGATTTGTTTTTTCGATTTGATGTTGTTTGTTTGAATATACTCATGCAATGTTTTAAATACAACAAAAATTCAATGGAAAACATGGTAACATTGATAGTTAGGATTGTTTTTTAATGTATGTAATAATTTTCATTTATGTAATTTTATAAACCAATGTTTTAAATGTTTATAATAAAGCTTTTTTCTTATATTTGTGTTTTAAATTTCAATTCATTTAAATTATTTATTGGGGCTTGATTTTTGTTGATATCTGGTGTGTTTTTGGTGTGTTTCTAGTGTTGCAGTGTGATTTTATATCACACCCTAGTGGTGCTACAGTGTGATGTTACAGAACACTAATGTATGACATTTTATCACCTCTTTTAAAAGCCTTGATAAAGGTCCCATTTATCAATTCTTTTGTTAGTACTGATAAATTTACCCTTTATCAGTATTTTTTCAGCACTGATAAGAGTCTTGGGCTTTTAACATCACTCATGTTGTCAGCATTTTTATAGTGTTGATAAATTCTATTTCTAGCGCTATTAAAGGCCAGCTTTTTTGTAGTGACACCTCACATTAGGCTCAACATCCACCAACTAGAAAGTACTTTGGGTAATCATCACTACATTAGCAATAAACTTATAAAATCATAAAAAAAAAGAGTGAGGGTGGACAAACGCCTAAAATAAACACTACTTTGAGATCCCCAGGGGATTATAAGTTCGTTATGGTTTCTAAGGTGACACACACTACCATCTCAACCCAATCCAAACATATTGTCTCAGGGTTTGTCAAACATTAGGGTACCCACTGGGTCCCTCAATTCTAATTCTGACATGAATCCTATAACGGATCCTCGAAATGGTACCTAAGAAAAACCATCCTATAAGTGACCCTTAACAATCGAGTATAAAAGAAAAGGCATCCTTCATGGGAACCTCTAAATAACCACATAGGTAAAGTGATCCTAAAAGGAATTCCCAAGGTCAACACATATTAAAAGTCATCTCATAGGGGGTCCATAGTAACATGAATAAGATAGAGGTATCCTACATGGGATCCTCTAGGTTGAAACGTAAGAAGAGTAATCCAAAAAATGATCCTCAAAACATCAAATATCAAGGCCTCCTAGGCTAGAAGGGAACATGTCTCAAAGGAGACATCCTGAATGGAAAACTATTACCAAAACATCCAAAAAAAATAGATTATAGCCTATCTCTGATCAAGTTCTCAAACTAGGTTGGTCCAAACACCCAACCGATTATTCTCATGTCAAATATCTCTTAGGAGATGACTGAATTCAATTACTAGGGGAAGATCCCCTCCATTAATAAAAGCTTGAAACACCACCTAGGAGTCCTTGAAACAACCCCTAGGACTTACCATTACAATCTACGGGGAATGATACTCAGAATAGATTACTTATGGGTATAATTCAAACTCATGGGCGAAAATATACAAAAAAACCAAAAAGGGTTACAAGGGGGAAGTATGCAGCGTGTATCCCCAGTACATGGAGTGTACTCCCAAATCCCCACATGGGTGTGTACTCCCACCAGAAATGGCATGTAAATGCTCATATGTAGGAAATGTAAGGTGGTTATACAGAGTGTACCCTACACGGGGTACCTTCCTGTGTCCTTCACTTGACTTGTCTATATACATAGGCCTCACTATGTACTTATACATGATGTACGACCCACACAGGGTCTATCTATATACTCTACATGGCCAAGTTCCCCTACATGTGTAGCTTGGTCGAGTACTCAGCTACACGGTAGAGTAATATCAATCTCTCTATGTGTCCTAATCATGGAATGTACTTACAAAAATTCATCTCCTCCTAATCTAAATAACACATATTGTGTGTTCCCTGAACCACATGTTGTGTATTCACGTTTTCCCATATTGAAAACCATTAAATCACCCCCAAAACCACATTTTCTTACCCAAAAATAGCAGATCAAGTCCCAAGGGTAAATAAGTAAGAATATAAGATGATTAAAACTTAAAAACAAAAAATATACATTATGTATAGTGAAAACTTAAAAATGGATACATTTGGGATGAATCCACCAAAGATTCGCCCATTTCTGAAGTCTATAGTAGCTCTTGTCCTTCAAGAGTATCCTTAGCTCTATGGTGGTACCTCTCTTTCTCCCTATATCTAATCTTTATACCTATACCAATTTTATATCTATAATGTGAAGGAGGATCACAAAGGGGTATCCATGAGAAGACAGTAAGATAAGAAGAAAATGAAAATAGAAAAGGAAAAATAAGAAAAAGAAAATAAAATAAAATAAAATAAAAGGGAGGCCATGGCTGACCCTAGTGCCCAACTCAAGTATATTCCCCACTTAGGAAAAAATCAATGTTCTAGACTCAAAAGGGAAGAAAAAATCTCAACATGAAACTCTGTTCAAATGATATGACCAAATAAATCTAAACGAATAAATTTATATTTAATTTATTATGTATTAAATATTAATTATTAATCTGAAATTCAAATGGCTTGTAATTACACCAAACTCATGTATTAGGGTAGACACCCTATTATGAGACCAATAGAGTGGTCATAAAGATTATATTGGATTATATTCTTGGGAAAAACTAAAATTTTACCCCTTATAAGCATCTAGAATAAAACATTTCAATTTGTTTTAAAAATTGAAGTCTGGAAAAATATGATTCATTATACATCCATACCAGGAGACAAACTAATACTATTTCCAACTCCAAGATCAAAAATATATATGACACCATTTCCAATGTCAAGGATTGAACAATTGTGATTCCATTTTTACCAAAAATATTAATGGACCAAATGAAGTTGATACCATTATTCTCTAAAGTATATTTTTAATGAATATGACTAATACCATTTGTCCCTAAAAGATATTCATATTTACCAAGACTGATACCGTTTTTAAAAACCAGCCTCTCCTTATTCTATTGAAGGGTAATGGAGGAGCTACTCATCCTTAGGTTGCATCCCCAAGGCACGAAAAGATGAAAATAAATTCCAAGGACCTCAAGAATATTTGGGGGATGATTTTCACTTTGAAAGATAAAACATTAAAACCACAAAACTACAACCATAAAAACATATATATTATGAATGAGTAGAAAGTAAAACTCAATACATAAACAAAACAATAAACCATATTATATTAAAATATGGAAAAAAAATACTCAAGAGTACCAAAAGGGGAAAAAACTCAAGAGTCTAAAGTGATGTAAACCAGCCACACCCAAAAAAATCCAATATCCAAATACACATGTCAATACCATATTATTAAGGAGCATCACTAAATAACTGAGATACATTTCCTTTACCTATTTATTGAAATATGAAATCTGTAAATACACAACAGTTCCCAAGAAGGCAGTGATTTTAAATACAGTAGAATTTCCCAAATTACTTTCCAACTCATTCCACTAAGATAAAAAATTGTTATCATATTTATTAAATTAGTTTCAAGTAGTAAAAATAGTTCATATCAAATCCTTAAACCATTTTTTTATGGAAATAATAAATAAACCTTAAAACATTTCTCATTTGATTTGGTATATTCTCTTAAATGTCCACACACACAACCACACCCAAAAATAAACTTAGAGTCACCATTGATGATGGAACTTCACATAGATAATCTTTCCCATTTGATCATGGTAATTCATGACCATTAATCATCCCATTCATCTCACACTCATCCATTTATTCCAAAATCATGCCAAATTATTTCAATCAAAATATTTATTTATTTTTAAATAATTTAAAAAAATACATTACATGCATCAAACCAAACCATAATTTTAAAATTATAAACAACTGGTTTTTTTCAAAACTAGTCACTTCCCTCAATTTTTAATCCAATACCAAAATAATATTTATATCAATAATCACATAAATATTTTAAAATAATATCAAAAAAAATTATTCAATTAAAGACAAGACTTCAAGTTTTAAATAAAGTGGAGTTGAGATAGAATCCCCCTACCTCTCAAACATTGGAAAAATAAAGAACGACACATTAAAACCTCAGGATCTGAACCCAACCCTCAGTCCCTTCACTAGATCCACAAATATATAATCATAAAACCATTAAAAACACATATATCTATCCAAAAGGACTATATCTATGGTTATGAGAGAGATAAAAAACATGGATCTAAGATGAAGAAAGAATAATGGGCACTTGTCAATGAATCCAGGCCTCCAACACACTTTTACTCGCCAAAAAATCATTCTTAGATCGATGTGAATCATCTCTCATGCCTTGGGAGAAAACAAAATTTTATTTATGGATAGAATCAGGTAAAAACAAGGTTTAGAAGGCTTAATTTAGATTAGATCAACTTTTTAAGGAGGTCCAACTGTACATCTCATGGTTAGGCCACCCAGTTTGGAAAACTACACACCAACTATGCAGTGATACTGTCATAAGTCCATACCTCACATTCTTAGCTCACATGGTTAGAAAAAAAAATTTAAAACCATGAATTTACCTCTATTTAAAGATGTAGGGTTTCTCCTAGTAATTTGCATGGTTTGGCTAAATCATGTGCCAACTTTGCACCTACGAAGTGTCTATTTTCTTCCTTTTCACAATTTCATAGAGATGTTTCATGGTTTCTTCTAAACATACACAACATTTTCACCTCAGGAAAAGTCTATAAAACATGATAAAACTTTTTGGAACCTCTAAAAACTTAGCCCAAACATTATATATACTTGAAATACATGAATAATGGGTCATGTACCTAAAACTAGGGGTGATGAAATTGTTTACCACCCTTATAAATTAAATCGTTTTAAAAGGATACAATATTTGTAATCATAATATTCAAATTATATAATAAGTTACATTTCATTTATATTAATAAAATTAAGTACCATAATAATATTTTTTCACCATGATAGGGTTTAAAAGGGTTTAAAATGGGGTTAAACTAATATATAATGTTTAAAATACCAAAACACATACCTTTATTTTTATTGATTGAGTGTATCTGAAACTATTCTATCGTATATTTTAATTGTAGATACCTTTTATCCAATTTAATATAATAAAGATATTTATATTAATTTAAACATATTATTATTTACAAGAGTTACCCTCCCCTCACTTATAAAAGGACCCTTGATCTTGTCACATTTCTACCAACTTTGAACACATTATCTACACTAATATCAACCCAAATCACTTCAAAATGCATTATTCATAACTTATATGTTCTTGTCTCACAAAAATACTAACCTAATAATTCATAAGGTGATATCTAAATGATGATACCCAAGGAAAAGGTAATCATCTTAAGCAATTTCATTCAAGTTTATTTATTCTTCCAACACCTCTAAATCATATATAACCACCTTGACATAAAATCATTATTATAATTATTTTTATTATATTTTTTAATGTTTATGAAATGAACATTATATATAGTTCTTACCTCTCATTCATTAGAAAATGAAAATACCGCTAGTGCGTACCTGTAGACCACCACCTCCACAAATGAGGTATTTAATTTTTCATCACCACCTTACATGGATAGTTATAAAATATATATTTAATTAATAAACATGATATTTAGGAAATAATTATGATACTAAAAAGTATATATCATTATATACCCTTATTCTTTCTTATTCATTAGAAAATGATAATGTTGTATGTGTGTATATGTAGAGTTCCTCCTCTACAAATGGTGTATTTAATTTTCCTACACTTCCTAAAATGGATTGTTCTAAAAATAGATTTTATGAATAAATATGATATTGATAAAATAATTTAGTTTTTTAAAATCTATTTTTTTATCATATTAATGACAATAAGAATAAATAGTCATAGAAAAATTTAACCACTTAAGATGAGCATATCAAAATTATTTTCTTAATTTGATTTTTTTACAACATATTAATCTAAAAAAATTATAATACAAGAATGATAAATAAAAAAATCTATAATACCATATAAGTTATAAAGCTATTTCCTGACAACATTTACCATGGTTAACATATCAAATCAGTTTCTGGAAAAATGACTGATCAACTTCATGTGGTAAACATATGTAAAAACTATATAATAAATGAATGGAATGTGATAATAAATGAAAATTAAAAAATATAATATATATTAAAAAGGTTATTTATTAATTAGTTAACATATTTAATTTCATTATTCAAGAGTTTAGAGTGTGTTTGGCTGAAGGTAAGTAAGAGGTAAGGGTTTCTCATCTCAAATTCCCTTTGAGACGTGTTTTGAATTATGAACCAATTTATATTATATAGTATATTTAAAATATTATATCATGATCCAATATTTAATAATTTTAACTATTTTTACATTTCAAGTGATATATTTTAATATTTTTTTATTCTGGTGTTATAATATCCATGACAGTTCTTGGTCTCAATTTTGATTTCTTAAGAAACTATCAATGTTGTGCACCATTATTTATTTTTTATAGTTCATTTATTTCAAAATGATTATATATTTTCTCTTGTTATTTCATGTAATACAAGGGATTTATTAAATAATTTCATGTTATAACTCTTATTTAATTTTATTCGAATGTTACCAAAGTCGTAAGGATTTATTTTACCATCTCATTTTTGGTATGGAATCTTTTTTTAAAATATACATATTATTTATTTTTCTAAAAGAAATGTTTTCTATATACATAAATTATTTTCAAAATTCATTTTGTATTAATATGGAATTTATTTAAAAAACTAAAAGGAATATTTTTAATAATTTCTGAATAAGCCATTTTTTACTCTCTTTACAAAAGTGTTAAATGAATCTCCTTTTAAACATTTTCTTAATGAATGTATTTACCTGATAACATAAAATTTTATCAAGATTTAACTTGAAATACATGTTTTAATGGTTTTTAAAAAGTAATATATATGCAAATTATTCAATTAAATTTTTGAAATGGAAATGTTGTTATATTCTTATAAGTTTTGAAATTATATTTCATTCAATTTATAAATATTTTTATCTTCCACTCCATATTTCCTTACTTGGGTATAGTTTATCTTCAAGATTCCAATATTATAAATTTTTTTTAAAATATTTTTAAAAAATTATGTATGAAATGTAATGAAAATATTTTTATAATTGAATTATTTTCAACAATATTTAAAGAAAATTATTATAAAATTTTTGCTTTTATTTTCATATTTATCTGTAAAAATATTTTTTATATGCTATATAACATTAAAATATAATGAATTGATGGTCTACTTTATCAAGTATGTATTCTATATCATTTATAGTATTGAATTAAATATATACTCATTACTCTATATGATTTAAATACCCTATCATAAATAAATCCAATTGGATGGTGTCTATAAAGAATGATAGTTTTATTATTTCATAAAAAATATTGACAATATGAATACGTATTAGCTCTATATAGATAATTATTGACTGGTAATGTTGGATAATTATATACTAGAGAAATATAGACATCCATATACTTGATTCAATATGGATAAATATTATTTTATAAGGAATAATGATAAAGTATTGTATACTATGAATGTATTGAACATATTTAATGAGTGGTGGGGCCCATAATTTTATAACCCTATGATGCATCAGTAGGTATCAACTATAAAATGTATTTGGTGTATGTATACAGAATTATTTTTTATGCCTTGGATGAGGCATTATCGGTATGTATGATTTCTTGGAATGTGGCATTAATGGTCGCATTTATATGTGTAACAATATGAATTATATCACTATGAAATCAGTTAATATTTTATATGTGGTTATTTATGTTGTTATTCCATCCAAGGATATTTTTATGATCAAGTTATTAATTGTATATAATATTTATTTATTAATCACTCCACCATATGATTTATTCCTTTTTTTCATGATATATTATGATGTACACTTTCCCTTACTAAGAATCGTAGCTTTACACTTCTTATATTTCCATTTCCCTAGGATATGAAGTTGATTAATAAATATCATATGTCTATAAATAAATGTTTTTGGGTAATGTTTTTGAAAATATTAAAGAATTATTATGGAATAAGAAAATTTTGGTATAATAGGTAAATTTTCCATTGGATAGAATAAAAAATAGTTTTATTAAGTAATGGGTTTTCCTAACTCTATAAATCTTGAAGAATGAAAAGGTATTTGGAATATAAGTGACTCAATAATTTATTTTGATGTTTTAATTATGAATGGTCAAAATTGGGTCTCTTGAGTTGGTATGAATTAAAATATGTAATTATTGTGTTTTTAGAACCAGATCTCGGTGTATGGATATCACACTATCTCAGCCAGTATCAGAGCAGGGTTTAGATAAATTTAGAGTTTAGGATGTTATAATATAAGTATATTTTAAGAGATTTGGATTACATTATGGGTTAATAATTCTAAGTTTTATCATCATATAAAAGGCATAGATACCCTTTTGATGTCTTATTTTATTGTATTTTAAGGTGATTAATGATATTTTGGGAGATGTTTGTTGGGTTTTAATAGAGAATTGTGGCACATGAAACCATTAATTTAACATCTGATTTGGGTGAAAGTTATTTTTGAAGATGTTTATTATATTTTTTGTGACATTATATGATTAAGGTGAATGAATAATTATTGGCTAGTATAGAATTTGTTAGTCTAAGTTATTATTATTTTTTGAGGAAAAAATATTGAGTTAACTTTTGGAAGCATATATGATTTTATTATGGTTTCATGACATGGTGATTCAGGTTATTGTTTTAAATGGTTAGTATAATTTTGTGAATATATGATTAGGTAATATACTTTTTTGGGGTGAAACTTTATTATTAATTAATTTTTATTGAAGATAAATGTTAAGTTGATTTTGTAAGAATATGTGATCAAATAATTTTCATTTTTAGGTTTTGAATTTGATTAGGAATATTTTTAATAGTTTTAGGAATAATCATAAGTGTAATTATTTATGTTCATCTTTGGATGTTATTGCTGTGTTTTTAATGATTAATAGATTATTCCATCATATGAAGATTTATTCACATTGGTTAGTATCTTAACTTGTGATAACCATTTTTATTTTAGTAAATTATTTTTACTTTTTTGTGGATATTATGATCTATTAAAAAAAATCATTCTTAAATATTTAAAAAATCATTATTTTTATTTACTATTTAGAATATGATATGAAGTAGAGGTGGAAAACTGATTGAAATACAATCTAAGGATAAAATTACACTTATAAAATGGAAATAATTCAATTAAGTGTTTTTTCTCAAACTATATTTATTAATGGTAAAATAATTCCTCAAACTTAAGTGAGATGAAGATAAATCTTTCAAGTCTTGTGTGGAAAATATAACTCACCTATCAAGATATGCTTTTGAGGACTCATTCACAAGTATGAGTCTTGTAATGGTATAGACCTAGTTTTAGAAATATTTATTTACGAAGCACTAAGTTTCCTAGCAGTAAAATAGAAATTAATTATTATGATAAAATATATATATTATTCAGGATGTATTTATTATGTATTTAATACATTAAAATTTTAAGGAAGAAATTTATTTTGGGTAGGAATATAAAATCTAAATATTTTAGTATATATTATCCTTTAATTAAAATTAGTTTGTAAAATAGATTATGGTAAATGAAAAATAGAACTATAATTAACCATGATACATTTTATTGAGATAAAATATTATAAAAAATATGAAAATTAATGAATTATGTTGTTGTAATATGAAACATATTTTAGAAAATTACATGTGGAGTAAATGAACATGTCTATAAAAATACAACGAACATAAAATCTTTATTCTCAGTGATCACCATGAATATTGTAACCCCAAATGAAACTATAGAAATAAGGAAACCAATTATAAATATAATATACATGTTTAGAGATAATTAATTTAATAATATTCATAAATTTTAGTAAATCATGTAAGGAAATATATAGAAATAGAATACGGTCATTTGACATGTTGTCATTGTACTTATTGTCATTGAATATATAGTATTCAAATATAAATCCATTATATTTATTTAAATACAGTAGTTATATAATTTATTGTAATAAATTAAAAATAACATCATTCATATAATTCACATAATTTTTAATTTATATTAAATAGGGTTACAAAACAATTACTTTTTAAAAGGTATTTTTCTATATAAAGTTTCTTAATTTATTTTTATATTTTTACTTTAAATTAAATTTAAAAATATTAAAATATTAATTGGATAAATTAAACACCATTTTTTGGAATATAAAAATTATCATAGAGTGAATTTTTAGTATTTTTAAAAAAATATTTTTAAGTAAATTGTGAAAATATTGCTTTTACAAATACTATCACTTTTATGAAATCATCATGATATAATAAATACATAAAATTTATAAAAAAATTTCTATATACATACTAGGTTTTTATCGATTAAAATAAAACATCTAAAAATTTTGTGTTAAATATAGAAACCTATATTTGATAATTTGAAACCAAAGTGATGTTTAATTCTAATATAATAACTATTTTTTATCTTTTTATTTAATTAAGTAATTTCAATCTTAAATTACGTTTTTTATTATTTATAGATTTCAAAAATATCCTTTTTTATTAATAAACCAATAAATTTTGTGGGATAAATTCTATACATGATTTCACTGAAAATTTATTTTTTATGATTTAAAATATGTTTTTCTAAAAACTGTTTTTAGTTTTATTTTGTGTACTTATATTAAATGTAATTTTTACTAATACAAATATTTAATATTTTAAAATGGATTAAATATTTTGAATCATAATATTCAAATTTTTTACTATGCTATATTTCATTTTTATACATAAAATTATGTTAGCATTGTAAATTCCAGTTATCATAATAAGAGTAAAAGGGGTTCACAAGGGGGTTAGACAAAGAGATAAGGTTTAAAATACCAACAAACCATACCTTTAATTTGATTAATTTTTTGTATTTTAACCTATAATATCTTATATTATAATCTGTTTTATCTTGGTGCCACTTTACCATTATAAATACAATTATATTATTTTTCAAGTTAAGAGTACTTACAAGACTTCCACTCCCCTCACTTATAAAATAATCCTTCCTCTTTTCAATTCTACACCAACATTAAGAACTTTATATTTACCAATATATAAAAAAATAACTTCTAAAAAACCCTATCTATGACCTATAAGTTTAAGTTTCACCCAAATACCAACCTAATAATTCTTAAGCAGAGATCCCAAGGATGATATAAAAAGAAGAGGTAATCATCTTTATCATGTTCATTCAAGTTTATTTCTTCCTACATCTTAGAAAAATATTATATAACCATATTAACATAACATAATTAGTTAAATTAGTTTACTTAAATAATATTATGTTGATTAAATAATTAATATTTAACTTCCTTCCCTCCCATTCCCTAGAAAATGTAAAAATTTCTCTTGTATATGTGATGACTACCACCACAAATGAAGTATTTCATTTTTTCTTCATTGTATAACATGGATAGTTATAAATGAGGTATTTAATGAATAAATAATATATTTATGAAAAAATTATTATTATTTAAATATAAATCAATATCATCCTCCATTCTCCCTCATTCAGTAGAAAATGAAAACACTACATGTGTGTACATGCGTACTACCACCTCCATGAATGACATATTTTATTTTACATCCTCATCTAATTTATATGGTTCAAATAATAGATTAAATGAATGAATATTATATTTGTAACATTATTAAGGTTATGTAAAGAATTTTTTTCATAAAATTAATTAAATTAACAGTAAATATTCATCATAAAAATCTACCACTTAAAATGAGAGTAGCGATGAAATTTTCTTAATTTGAATTTATTTTTGATGAATTATTAAACTAAAAAATTATATTTTTATAATAAAGTGATCAATAAAAAATATCTATATAATTATGAAAATGAAGAAACTATTTCATAACATCTTTTATCATAGTCAACATACCAAATCAGTTTTGTAAAAATTGACCGAACAATCAGAAGTGGTCAACGTAAGAAAAAACTATACAATGAATGGATAAAATATGATAATAAATGACCTTAAAGAATTAAATATTTTATTAAAATGGTTCATAAAAAATTATTTAATTAAAAATATGGTATTTATATCATTATTGAGGTTCTATGAAGTTAATTTTTTCATTATATTAATAACATTAGCAATAAATGGTCATCATAAAATTTAACCACTTAAAATGAGAATATCGAGACACTTTATAAGTAATAAATGATTAAAATTCAATTTAATTTTTATTTTTCATCTACCTATTCTTGAAAATAATTTATAAATTTAATAACATGATTTAAAATCTTTAAGATTCGGTGAAAATGATATTATCCTCGTCAAATAGCATGTTCTTTCTCATCCAACTATTTTTATACACTATTTTTGGGGTCTATCTATCCAACTATTTGAACAATGTTATAATATTTATATCTTGAATTATTGTGGAATTTTAAATACTGATAATATAATGTATTATTGAATATTTCAAGATGTTTTCATAATTTTATAGTTGGTATATATCTATGTATATTGGTTAATAAAATCAACTATTTTTATCAAATTAATATATATATATAATGGTATTTTTAATCATTAAGTGTGAATTATAACACCCTAATACATTAAAATTTATTTTCAACTAAATAAATTAAATCTCTTCGATATCTTGTGATGCACGTAACACCGAGTTCAAATGAAACATGACACTCTATTAAAATATTATGTAAACGTGACCATTATAACCTAGCTGGTAAATTTATGAGTTTGAATAGGACTAAATAAATTATAAAAATATATATTTTATGCATGTTAATTTTTTATTTATGTATTTTAAATAAAAATAAAAAAACACTTGAAGGGAAGAAAATTATTTTATGAAAAGATGTTTTTTAATGAAAACGGTTTCATCACTTCTTGCTTATATATAATAAAATTAAATTTTCAAAATTTTATAATTTTTTTATAAAATTAAATTTAATATATATATAATAACATCAAAATTATATTAGGGTTAATATTTTGGATTTTTTGGACAAGTTTCATTTTTTATGAATAGTGAAAAATACTGATTTTTAATTAAAATTTACCATTTCATTTAAATTATTTATAATGTTAAATTATATTTTAAATTTGTTTTAAAGTAAAATTAGTTCGATTATATTATAAAAGATTAAATTTATTTCATTTTTAAGAATTTCATATTGACTTGTTATATTAAAACCTTCCATACTTGAGAGAATTTTCTCTTTGAAAATTCACTTTTTCATCACATCTATAGGTATAATTTTAAATTGGTTCTAGACACTTATGTGAATTTAATTTTTAAAAATGGATTAACTATTTTTAATAATCATAATTTATATTATATAAAAATATTACCTTAATTTTTTACCAAAATGAACAGTGAAAACAACAAAAAATAATTATAGTGGGTCAAGTAAAAAATGGTTTGTAGAGGGTGAAACTAAAATGATAATGGTTAAAATAGCATATCAAATTTTCAAAAAATTATTGTGTGCGCATAATTATTCCTTACCAAATATTAAAATAAAACCTAATGTTATTTGGAATATTTTTTCCTGTGGATGAATTTATCATTTACAATTATTTTGGGAAATTTCCATGTAATTTCCAAGGTGGTACCCTTTCCACACTTATAAAAGGGAACTCCCTCCCCTCACTTCTTAACACCTCCAAATCCCCTTTTTCCAACATAACCTTAAAAATATATCTCCCCTTCTTCATTAAAACTATTCAAGATCTATGTTTCCTCCCAAAATACCTTCCCTAGGGTCCTTAAGAGAGGACCAAAGGAGGTTTCTCTTAGTGAAGGTAATTGTCTTAATAAATCACTTTTGTTTGGTTTCTTCTAATTACACCTTAAATTATGTATTAAAAAATTAAATATAATAAAACTATTATATCTCATACACTCATATGTTATTATTTTTATTTAATAGTATTTACCCATCTCCACTTCCATAAAATGGGAAATGAAATCATCGACTATGTGTACAGAGGACTACCACCTCACGAACTGATATGACATGTTTTTCATAAACACCTATTAGAGTTGGATATGATTATAGATATATAAAGTATATATATGATATTTATAATATTATTTTACCTCTATATTCATTATAGCATATATACCTTTTTTTTCTTTTCATTCCATAAGAGATATGATAATTTGGCTTATGTGTACGACAGACTACCACCTTGTAAAACGATGATATTTTCTTCCACTAACAAATTACTTGGAAGATAATAAATATATATTTAATGTAAAAATGTGAAATTAATGAAATAATAATTATATTTATGAAATATTTATCATTTATAAAATATTTTATTTTATTTTATTTCTTACCTTTTCACTCATTGATATAGGATAACGCAGTTTGTGTACGTGTGGACTACCACCGTTATGAAGTGGTGTGACTCTCTTTTCATAACCACAACACATGGATAATATATATAAGTATATTTAAATAATTAATATGTTATTTATCATATTATTATCATTTTTTGAAGATAAAATATTACTTACCTCCTTTCTATAATGATCTTTGAAAAATGGAAATGATACTCATTTGTACGTACGACCTACCATCTACATGATCATAACATACTTTATTTATCAAAAAAATATTTCATGATTGGTATTGAATGTATAATTGATGTATAAATATGATAATTACTTCATTATTATTGTTTTATAGGTGTTTAAATAAAGCCCTCTTAGACCAATAGTCAACCTACCGAAGTTATTTTTGACACATAAGTCAAATATCATTGAAACAACCAACATAAAATTAATTTAATATATAATTATATATAACATAGAAATAATAGAAATAAAATTAATAATAAACTTTAAAGTTTTTATTAGAAAAATGAATAATTAACATAAGTTTATTATTCCATAATATATGTGATGATTCAGACTCGAGGTAAGGTATTTCATCTCAATTACCCTTCATTGAGGCATATTGTAATGTTATGAACCTAATTGGTTTTATAAGGTGTATATATTGATAATTTTACATGTAATACTAGGATTCCTTAACAGTCAATGTTATTTTAATTTTCAATTTTGAATTATTTTATCCAAGGGTATTTGACTTGAAAATTACCAATTGGTAAAAGTTATTGTACAATCTCACTTTATTTTGTGATTATTAACTTTATCTTAAAAGAGTCACTTTATTGTGATAATTATTTAGAAATTAAATTTCTATTAAATATACATATTATCATATGATAAATATAATTATTTCTTAAAACTTATACCATTTTTACATATGGATTTTAATTTGGCGGTTATTTGATTAGTTGGGGAAATATTGATAAATATATATCCTTTACTAAATAGAGATATTTAATGATAATGAATATTTATTCATGAATAAAATATATTATTCAAGATATAATGAATGCTTTGGACATGTATTAATGGGTGGGGCATGTAATTATATATCCCCTCAATGCATAAACATGTCTCATGAGACAAATTAGTTTTCCAATTAAATTGGTTTCTACCTGTAGTTTTAAACCGTCTTTTTAATGGTATTGATAGTAGAGGTATCATGTTCTGGAGAAAATGACATCCAATTATTAAAAATTTACTTCATTAATAATTTATTAATTATAATCCATGATATTTTCATAATGATGTTATCTTTGGATTCATTTCAATCTTAGTTAATTGATTATATGGAATGTTTGTCTACATATTTACCTTTCTATATTCATTATGTCTTATCCAATAATGATATCCAAGTTATTGATTAAATGTAATTTATCTTTAGTTATTTTAATTTCTATATTTATTATAATTTATTTATTCATGATAGACTCTATTGTATCTAACCCTTACTGAGAATTTTACCTCACCCTTATTTTCTTTCCTTTCAATGTGAAATGGATAATAAATATTTGAATGAGTTTTTAAGGATGCAGGTAATTTTATATTTTCTCTATATTATGTTTTTTTTATTTTCCCAACATAAAATGTGTAACGTATATGTATCTAGTTCTCATAAAATGTTAAAATAATCAATTATTATGGATTTAACCCCATGTTTCTAAGTCAATGTAATAAATTATGCATAAACACTATATTACTAGAATTGGTATCATTACAAATGGTATCAAAATAATTCTAGTTTATTCCTTAGGAACTGGATTGTTGAAAATATATATTAGGGAAAATAACCCTATGATAGAATTTTAGGATAAGTATATAATAATATCCAAATATTTTCTTAAGGAATATATTATGTTGTTTTTCCTAGAAATACATCCTTCTTTGGATACAACTAGAAGATGTGGTCCTAACATAGAGGTACCTTGGGGTAATAACTCTAAAAAGGTAACATTAGGCTTAACTTGGTCATCACCTGATGATGGAAAATGGGCCTTACAATGAACCTAGTTTGAAACTCCCATGGGGTATTGTTAGGATAATTTGCATTTTATTTACAAACCAATATGAATCATTTGAAAATAATGATATCCATGAAGAAACCAAGTTTATGATTTTAATATTAACAATGGTGAAATTTTAATTTGTGTTAGTATTTGAAAATATTTAGAATTAAAAATTGTGATTTAAAATTCATAATTTCATGAGCTAGTATAGCATATTTCATTTTTTTAGAAATGGTTCCAAGAAAGAAGAATGGTGTCACACTCATAGATAATGTAGAGATTTTCCTATTAAGGAAGCCAATACAGATGGTATTGGAACTGAAAAAATTATATCTATATTAGGGAAGCATAATTGGGTTATAAAAAAATACCTTTCCATGATAGAGAAACTTGTTATTATATAGTGTGATTATCCTATGTTAAACCTCTTCATGTGAAAAAGTCCCTCATCATTTAATGGGACTAATGATCCAGTAGTAGATGAGCAATGGATTAAGTCTATAAAGAAGATATTTATGGCCTTGTGATGTGATGGAAATGAAAGGGTTACACTTTTAGTGTATTTTCTTAATGATGATATTGATTAATGGTGGTTGCTAATCAAGAATACCCAGGAGGAACAAAAAATATTAATCATGGAATGTAAATATTTTATATAGACGTTCTTATACAAATATTTCCCTCATGAGCAACAAAATAAAAAAAAGAGAATGTTACTTGGATTAAAATAAAAGGAAGAATAAAGGTTTGTTGAGTATGAGGATACCATTACAAGGTTATCCAAGTATTATAAGGATTACACAAGCAACATGGAGTGAAATATTGTCCATTTCATTGAAGGGTTTAAGAAAAGTCTCTGAAGGGTGATGGTATCTTAAACTTTTCCAACATACAATGAAATATTTTTATGTGACATAAAAATAGATAATAAATTCTATATATCATACATATATAAGGGAAATAAATAAAATAAGAGGTTGAATAAGAACAATAAAAAATAGAATGTGACTTAGAAGAAGAAGAAGAGAACAAAGAAATTTTCACCTTGGGAAACCAATGGAAAGAATCATCCTAGTAAATGCCTAAAGGGTATGGGACTTTGTTATAAGATTGAAAATAAGGGTCATTTTTCTCATGAATTCAAGGGGAATAAATGAATAAATTTTGTTCAGTGATTCAGTTGTAATGAAATGGTTATTTTTTAACACTAATGTACAAAGCATCAAGGTAATCTACCACAAAAGAGTCCAAGGGGAGAAGTCCAAGCTTACATGATCACTACAGCTAAGGTAGAAATTCCTAATGATGTGGTGTCATGTAGTTTAATCAAATATTCAAATTTAGATGATGATTCATTTGATTTTATATATCTTCCCTCTTTCTAACTACTCAGATTTGCAAGAAAATTAGATACTTTCCTTTTATTTTAGGAAAAGTGTTGTTTGTCAAAACTCTTCTATAACAAGGACATATAATGAAGTCTCTATTATGACATATAAACATAATTTATTAGTTTTAATTATTAACATACATATGGTTTACCTCAATATAATCCTAGGTATGGATTGGATTTCAAAATCTGATGAAAAAAATTATTTCAAGAAGAAAGAAATTATGATTCGTCATGAAGATGTTGAATTCCATATCATGGTAGAAAATACATATTTATATAAGTCATGTATATATCCACACATAATTCCTCTACTAAATAATATTATTGGGTAAGAATAAAAAATAAAATCTAGGGATATAGAATGTGATATTTAAATTAAGGATGTACCTATTGTATAGGAATACAGTGATATAGTTTCAGAGTAATTACCTAAGAATCCCCTAGAGCATGAAGTTCAGTTTTACATTGATTTAAACCCTTATGAAATACCTATATAAATATATCCCTATAGAATATCAACTATGAAATTAGTGGAGTTAAAGAAACAACTAAATGAGATGGATGATAAGGGATTTATTCTCCAAAGTGTTTCACCATAGGGAGCCATTTTCCACTTCGTTAATAAGAAATAGGGATACATGATAATTTGAATTGATTATAAAGAAATAAATGTTATTATGATAAATAAAAAGTATCATATTCCTTTCACAGACGAATTATTAGATCAACTTCAAGGGGACCAATATTTTTCAAAGATTGGTCCCTATTCTAGGTATCACCAATTGTGAGTAAATAAGGATCTGAAGATATCTTTCCAAACAAGTTATAGAAATTATAATTTTATAGTAATTCTATTGTTATTGAATAATTAACCCTTGTTTATGGGTCTTATGTATAGAGTATTAATGGATGATAATGTTTATTTTATTGTGTTATTAATTAATGATATCTTAGTGTATTCTAAAACCTATGTGGACCATGAGAATCACTTTTAAAGTATTCTTGAGACTCTTAGAAGGAAATATTTATATGGAAAATATAGTAAGTGTAATTTATGGTTTAAATAAGTTTCTTTTCTTGTCCATATTATCTCCAAGTATGGATTCTCAATTGATCCTATGAAGAAAAATGTAGTCATGGAATAGGATACACCAATGAACATAACTGCGGTATATAGTTTTATTGGTTTTTCATGTTAATATAGGTGATTTATTCATAATTTATCCTTATTTTATAACCCATTAAGTATGATTACATGAGAATGGGTTAACTTTTTTTAGAAAAAGGAATGTGAATAATATTTTGATGAACTAAAGAAGAGATTGGTCAATGCTCAGATTTTGACTCTATATTTGGAAATAATGAATTTCTTATATATAGTGATGAATATAAGAAGGGAAATTGTTGTTTCCTAATTAAAGATGATAAATTTATTTCATATGCATCATGGAAATTGGAGAATCGTTAATAGAACTATTCAAACCATGGTCTTTTATTTGAAACTGTAATCCTTTCTTTGAAGATATGGAGAAATTATCTCTATGGTGAAAGATGTGAGACATACAGGAATCATAGAATCATAAAATGAATATTTTAATATAAATAGCTTAATATAATCCAAATTATATGTATTGAGCTAATCAAGGGTTATTATTTCTCAATATACTACCACCCAGGGAAAATAAATAAGGTAACATATTCATTGAGTTGGAAAGATCATCGAGTTATGAATCAAATGAGGATTTACTGGGATCTTATGTCAATGGATCCAGAAAATATAGATATGGGAAGAAAGAGGATACATCACTAATTTTTAAAATTAATGACAAACCAAATTTATTATAAAATATAAAAATTTAATAATATGATGATGAGAAATTTTAAAAGAAAATTAAATCTATGAATGATGGAAAATTACCATACTTCATTTTTAAATATGGTGTCATGAAATTTGGGAAGATTCTAAGTGTATCATCTATAAATGAGATGAAAATGGAATTGTTGGATGTTTATCATTGCTCAAATTTCACTATACACCCTATTACTACAAATATGTATAGATATTGAAAGGAATATTTTTGGTGGGATAAAATGAAATATGAAATTTATGATTATGTGTCAAGATGTTTTTTTCAATAAGTTAATGTATTAATATAACCTACTATAGGAATCATGAAAACTTTTCCTATTTATATGTGTATATGGGATGACATGACTACGAAAATTTTCATGGGGATACTAAAGACTCCTGGGAATAAAGATGCAATATGGGTTATCAATGATCTCTTAAAAAAATATGTTCATTTCTTATCTATAAGAAAATATTTTCCTCTTGAGTGCCTCACAAGTATATATATTAATGAATATGAAACACTTCATGGAAGACCCATTTTAATCATTTCTTCTTGTGATCCTCATTTTATATTTAAATTATAGAAGAGTATTTGTATGGATCCTGATACTAAGCTTTCTTCAAGAACTTCCTACCATCCTAAAACTGATAAATGTTTCAAAAGTACTATTAAAAGAATGGAATACATGTTTAAGTCATGTTAACTTTTATTTAAAGGTATGTATAATCTATATATACATTTACTAGAGTTTTCCAATAAAAAAATTTCCCATTCAATTATTCAAATGGCATTTTATAAAGCATTATATGGATAAAGATTTTGTTCTCCAACTTGTTGGGATGAAGTTAGTGAAAAAAAATCATATTCCCAAAACCTTTTAAAGATACTAAAATAAAGGTAAAGTCTATTTAGGCTCACATGAAAGAATCTCAAATATGGAAAAAGAGTTATGTTGATAATCGGAGGAAAGATTTTTAATTCCATGTGGGGGATCATGTTTTCTTAAAAGTGTCTCCATAGAAGGGTGTTATAAGGTTCGGTAAGAAGGGAAACATTGGCCCTATATACATAAAACCCATTGAAATACTTGAAATAACTAGATTTATTTCTTATCATTTGGAAACACCACTATGTATCTCAAAATTAGATGATGTGTTTTATATATCATTGTTAAGGAAATACATGCAAGACACAATTCATGTGCTCACCTCTGATGAAATAGAATTACAACCTGATCTATCTTAATATGAATAAAACATCCTGATTTTTGATACTATAAATCATGTACTGATTAACTAGATTGCTCTTATGGTAAGGTTACTTTGGATAAACCACAAAATTTAGGAAGTAATATGGGAACTAGATGATGTTATGAATAAGAACTACCATAATATATTTATAAAGAAATGCCCATGAAATTTATAGGTTCACATTTTTTATGAGGGAAGAATGTAACAAACTGAGGCTTAAAATTTTATTTCTATTTAAATAAATTAAATATCTTTGATAGCTTGTGATGTATGCAACACCAAGTTTTAAATGAGCCATGATGCTCTAATAAATATTATTTAAACATGATCATCCTAAATTAACTGCTAAATTGGAAAGTATGAATTGGAATAATAAAATTATAAAACTATATTTTTTAAACATATTAATTTGTTATCTATTAATTATAAATTAAAATATGAATCATTTTAAAGTAAAATAAATGTTTTCTGAAAAAATAGTTTTTTTCAAAGAAAATGGTTTTGTTGCTTCTTATGCACTTATGATAAAATTAATTTTTGAAAATTTTATAAAAAATTCTTTATAAAATTAAATTAATTTTTGAAATAATAATATAAAAATTATCTTAGAGTGAGTTTTTTGTATTTTTTATAATATTTTTATTTTTTTATGAATATTAAAAATACTGATTTCTATTTGAAATTTAGATTTTCATTTAAATTTTTTACAATGATAAATTATATTTTGATTTTGTTTTAAAGAAAAATTTGTTCAATTATATTATAATAAATACAATTTAAGTCATTTTATTAAATTTTATTTTTAATTTTGATATTAAAGCCTTTCATAACTATGATAATTTTCTCTTTGAAAATCTACTTTTTCATCGTGATTGTGGGTATCATTTTAAACAGGTTCATGCCACTTCTGTCGACTTAATTTCAAAAAAATGAATAAATATTTATAATAATCCTAATTTATATCATATAATAAGTTTAACTTAATTTTTTCCAAAATTAATATTCAAAATAGTAAAAACTGATTATCGCAGTTGAGGTAAAAATTAGTTTATCAGGGAAAAACTAAGAAGATAAGGGTTAAAAATGACCTCCCAACTTGTAAAAATATTATTATATAAGAATATTTCCACCTTATCCTATCCAAAATTAAAAAATAACTTTATTGGTACAATTATTTCATGAGAATGAATTCATCCTTTTAGATTATTCTGAGAAATTTTGAAGTAATTTCCAAGGAGGTTCAATTTCCCTAGTTATAAAAGGGCACTCCCTACCCTCACTTCTTTACACATCCAAAACGAATTTTTATTGAAAAAATCTACAAAAATCTATCCCAAAAAATATTATAAATCTTTTTTTCCTCCCAACATATCATCCCAAAGGTCCTTAATATGAGATCGAAAGGAGGTTTCTCTTAGAGAAGGTAATTGTATTAATAAATATTTTTCATTTTATTTCTTCTTTTTCCACCATAAATTCTTTATTATGCAATGAAAAGAAAATTTTTAAATGGAAATTCCCTTCTTAATTTTTTTTCATATAGTATAAACCAAATAAAATCAATTTTAGAACACAATACTAACTTTATAAATTAATAATGAATGAAATTAGAGGTATTTCTAGAAATTAAGGAACTTATCCTAATGGAATAGTAACCTAACCCTTTGAATACTAACATTACCATTAAAAATATTAGTTCCTATAATATAATATTAACCTCATATATAAAAGTATAAATAAAATTTAGGCATTTTATAAATGAAAATATGATATAATTGTATCATGGTATAAGTAAATAAATTCTTTAAAAAGTAATAATTAAGTGTTTGTATTTTTGTAAAAAAAAATGTTTATTTATAATTTTATAATTAAAAAATTATTTAAAAAAATTATTTTCATAAAATAGATTCATAAATTAACATTTTTTACTTATTATTATAATATAATTTTATGAGAACTTAATTAATTTTTCAAAGTGTCATGAAATTAGTTATAATTTTAAAATTGGTATTTTCCAAGTAAATTATGATTTTAATTAAATAATAAATTTCTCATATTTAGAATATTAATTTCATAAAATCTATTTAATTTTTTAATTATACAAATTAAAAAATGGTTAGGGTTTATTTATTGTATTTTTTTAAAATACTTGAATTTTTGTGAATAATAAAATATGATAATTTATGATAAAATCAAACTACATGATTATTTGAATCATTGTTGATGTGAGGATGGTTTAAGAAAAAAATATCAAACACACATTAATTATTTTAATATATTTAGTTATAAGGTTTAAATTATTCATAGTCTTGATCCAAAATAACAAACTAATGAATAAAATAATGAGAAAACACCCCTCTCCTCCTCTATAAATACCACCCCTCACCACCTCTTCCAATCAAACATTCCAAAACATGAATCTTGTCCAAGTTATTCTTGATAAACTTCCCAATACCCTACCTCATTTCAAGGATAATTTGGTCTCATTAAAATACAAAACCATTTTCCCAAGGGGGATCCTAAGGAGGATAAATTCAAGAGGTAAAATCCCCTTTCTTTTTCTTTTAATTTTTTTTCAATTTCATTTCCTTTATTATACACTCCTAAACTAAACTTATCCAAATGTACTGATAACTATATTATATTTTATATAATATAATTTTATTATTTTATTGCAATAATTTATCTTCAAATATATTCCCTTTTACTTTTATTCTAAAATTGAAAATATTTTTTGTGATGTGTCGATTTACCGCCACCATGGATGATGTATTTTCATTTTTCACTACCTCTATCAAGGATGGTCATAAAACCATTATTATGATTAAATGGGATTTTATTATAAATATTGTAATTTATATAATTTTATATAATCTATATATATATATATACATGATGATATAATCTCATAATTGTCTTAAAAAACACTAAATAAATTAAATAATTTTCATTACCATTATATCTAATAAATCATACTCATGACATATAACCAAATGATATATAAGACTTATTTATCCTCTCTATGTTCATTAATAATATATATTTTCAATTATTTAGAATCATTCTCATTGTACACGAACTTACAAACATATAAACAAGTGAACTAATCATGAAAACCTTGAAAATAAACACTCTCCGAATGACGAAATTAAACTCTATAACTCATAATAATGACCATAAACAAAATTAATAAATTTATAATGAATTAAAAACATTTATAAAAGGTTATTTATTTATTAATTAATGAATTTAATTTGATTATATAAGATATTAAAGTAAATAAGGCACTTGAACATAAGGTAAGTGTGATTCTTTAACCTAACTCTGTTTCATTGGGTTCTCCCACTATCACTCCATTTTAAATATGTTTGTTTCTTTAATATAATTTCTATTTCCTTAACTTTTCTTTTATGGGATATACATGTTTACAATCTAGTTTTATTACAAATGAAAAGATTTTTTTCCAAAATAACTCTACTTTCTTAAAACACATCTTTTACTTTTCTTTAGATTGTTTCTTATTCACTCAAAATTGAACCAATCATTTTATTCACTTTTTATTTTAGGAACCCCAAAGAATTTTCATGAACAATTTATGCCCTATGAAATTATCATGAAACCCATTCCTTTTTATGGGTTGTTTTATTACCATGATTGATATACTTTCTATGTGGAAAGCATGATTATGTAAATATTATGATGTGATGGGTGTGCTCAAAATTATATAGTATTCCAATGAATTGGGTAAAGTGGTGTATCTCATGAGATAATGTGAAATATTCATGAACATGATGCTATATTTTTTAAAAATAATTATATTATGATTATTCACATATTTTATGTGTGAACATGATGCTAGATTTATTCATAATTATGTGTTGTAGTTAACCACATGGACATGATGTTTCACTTTCATGCATTTCCATATTCCATGAATTTTTCTAATGATTTCTATAATGCTTATTATTATGATCCTTTTCTTATGTTATGATGATTATGATTATTATAACCTATGTTTCACACCTCTTATTCATTATCTTACTAGGATTTTATCTCACCCCTTCTTCTGATGTATATCCTTAGGTGAATACTTGTACTATAGAAAACACAGGAGGCAATAAGAAGCTAAAGATGAAGTAACTAATTAAGTGTTTATTTTTTATTATGTAAAATTTATGTATGGTCCCAATTTTCCCAGGACACTAATCCTTTATATCCTGGTTTTGTATTACTATTATGTTTTTTATCTTTAAAATAATATAATAGTCATATAATAAAAATAAAGGTCGTTATAGTTGGTATCAGAGCACGGTTTAGTTAATTTTAGAATTAGGATTGTAGAAACATAATGATACCCCTTAGTATGAGACTAAGTATATGTAAGCACCCAAGAAGCATTGTTTTAGAAAATTATAAACATATGGATCCCAAAAGATATGACTTTATAGTTAATTTCACAAATGAATAAATTATTTATTCATGATTTATTGGCTTATGTTTTGTTCAAAATATTTTTTATTTTAGAAAATTGTGTGAACCCAAAGAAACCAAGCCAAAAACCTATGTGATGTACAATGTAGAGATTTCTCTAACAATATCCCCAATGCCTTGTGAGGTGGAGTTCAAAATTTCAGTGCAATTCTTACCGAGATGTCCAATGTTACAAACAATAACCTGAATAATGTGTAATTTCCTACTTAACCTGAGGGGAAGCAACTAGATATTGAGTCTTTTATGCGACAATGACCACCAATGCTAAGTGGATCTTCTGATCCACTAGTAATGTAATAGTGGGTCAAATCAATGGATAATATCTTTTTTGTGATTTATAATTTTTGGATGGAGAAGTTCACTCTAGTCATTTATCATTTAGATGAAGAGGTTGATCAATAGTGGGAGTTGATTAAGAAAACCAAGACAAAGGATAAAATTGAATTTATAGAGTGGGAACACTTTAAGAAAATATTTCATAATAATTATTTCCCTAAAACTTTTCATATTAATATTGAGAGAGAACTTTTATAACTAAATAAAAAAGGAAGGTTATTCTATCATGGATTATGAAGAAAATTTCACAAGGATTTCAAGGTACACCACAAGTTGTTTTATCTAAAATGATACAAAAATATATACATTATTTAGTGGTTTAAAAATACACCTTCGAAAGCGTATAGCAATTTGATACTTTGGGAGTTATGAAGAAGTTGTTCTATGTGCTCTCAAAGTGGATATGGATTTTGGAGAGTAGTCACATGGCTATGGTGATAAGAAACAAAAGATGAACTTTCAAGCTATAGGATCTAATAAAAAGGGGGAAAGAAAACTCAAACACTCACATGTCAAAAATGTGGGAAGAAGAATCATGGTAATTACCTCAAAGGGAAGGGAAATTCTTCAAGTGTGGGAGATAATCACACCATGCACATGAATGTAGAATATACATGAGGAAGCTAGAAAATGTGGTGGAAGAAAGGAGAGCACCACCTATAGTTCAATGTTTCAATTATAGGTAGAAAAGGCACTATGTAAACTAGTGCACTAAACCTTGAGTTCATGATGGTAATCCTCATCAGCAGCAATAAAATCATAAGGATAAAGGGAAATATTATGTTATAAATACTACTAAGGAGGAGCCCAAAATTGATGTCATGATAGGTACACTGGTTATTCATTCAATAATAGAAAATTTACTCTTTGATTTTGGTTCTAAACATTCTTCCATATCTTCTAATATTAGTAAAACTATTCAACCACCACCTAAAAATATGGAGGTTGATTAATATATGAGAATAAAAAATTTGGAAATTATTGTATTCAAAGTATATAAATCATCACTATTTAATTTTATTGGAATGAATCTCCTTGTCAATATAAACTTACTTCCTTTAGTGGATTTTAATGCTATTTTGGGAATGGATTGACTCTCTTTATCCAAATCCAACATCAACTATTTTGAAAGGGAGATAACTATTCACATATTGAGGTATCCTTCAATTCTATATAAGATTAAGGAGGAGGATGAATCTTATTTAGAACCGTCATCTCAAGTTTGGATATTATTTCCTTTTGAGAAAACATAAGTAGATCAAATGATTGAGACAAAGTAGATAATCGTGCTCAAAGACATTCCCATTGTGAGGGACTACATTAATGTGTTCCCCAATGAATTTTCCAGTCTTCATCTTGAATTAGAGGTTGAGTTCTCAATTGAACTTATTTCTGGATCACTTTCTATATCAAATACACCTTATAGAATGGCCATCATTGAGTAGTAGGAACTAAAGAACCAATTACAAGAGAATCTGGACAAGGGTTTTATACAGTCAAGTGCTTCACCATGGGGTGAAATAGTCCTCTTTATCAAAAAGAAGGATAGATCAATGTTCCACTTCATTTATTATCATTATATGAAAAAAATCATGATGAAGAACAAATATCTCTTTCAACTGATAGATGACACATTTGATCAACTATGTGGGGAAAATTATTTCTCTAAGGTCGATATTCAGTCAGCATATCACCAATTAAAGGTAAGTAAAGAAGATATTACAAAGAATGCATTTCAAAAAAAGGTATGGAAACTATGATTTAATAGTTATTCCTTTAGGAATCACTAATTCTCTAGTAATATTCATGGACTTAATGAATATAGTCTTTAAATATTAGCTCGATAAATTTTCGGTAGTCTTTATTAATGATATTCTGATGTACTCCAAGAGCTTGGGGAATTGGGTTCATTTTAATATTGTGCTAAAGACTTTGATAAGGGAGAAACATTATGAAAATTATAGTAAATGTGAGTTCTATATGGAGCAAGTATCATTCTTGAGTCATGTTATCACCTACAAAAGAATAACTATGAACCCTACTAAGGCAAAGGAAATAGAAGAGTGTCCTAGGACAACATCTATAACAGAGATCTATAGTTTCCTTGGTCTAGCTAGGTATTTCCAGTGATTTTTGAAGAACTTATCATGATTTTCAAACCCATTAACCAAGCTGACTCAGATGGGAGAAAATATTTTCTGGACCATTGAATGTGAATAATGTTTTAAAGAGTTAAAAAAGATGTTTATCAACATATCAATAATCACACTTTAGACAAGTGTGGAAATCATTGTGATATACATCAATGATTAAAATAAGTTATTTGGATTTTTACTGATTAATAATGATAAAGTGATAGTTTATGCCTCAAAGAAGTTAAAAATTCAGGAAAAAACTATCACTTGCATGATCTAGAGTTGGAAACTATGATCTTTTCATTGAAAATATGGTGATAATATCTCTATTGGGAGAAGTGTGAAATATATACTGATCGTAAGAGCCTAAAATATATATTCACACAGAACGAGCTTAATATTCACTAGTGAAGATGTTTAGAGCTCATTAAAGATTATGAATGCTCAATCCACTACCATCCTGGCAAGGAGAATAAAGTGGTGGATGCTCTAAGTAGAAAGGATCCTACAACATTATTAATGATGATAATTGGGAAGGATTCAATATTATTATATTTGAAAAGGATATATATGGGAATTATTATGGAAGGAACATAATCAATCGTTTCTCAAATGATTGATCAATCATCCCTCATGGATAAAATAAAGAATGATCAAATAAATGATGTGAAAATTTAGAAAAATCAGGAATCTATCAAAAATGATAAATCAAAATAGTTAAAACTGTATGAGGAATGAATCATGATATTTGGGTCACAACTATGTGTACAAACCATTCTAGAAATAAATAAAGATCTTTTGAATGATGCACATAGATCAACCTTATCTATTTACCTTGGAAGCACAAAGATGTATCAAGATCTGTGAGAGAATTATTGGTGGGAGAATATGAAGAAGGTGATCACTAAGTATACATCAAAGTTCTTGGTATGTTAATAAGTGAAGGAAAAAAAAGACTAAAGGGATGATGAAACCATTACCCATACCAACATGGAAATGGGAAAACATCACCATATACTTTGTCATCGAACTTCCCAAGACATCTAGAGGAAACAATGCTATATGGGATTTTAGGGATCATCTCACAAATACAGCTCACTTTATCACCATTTTTGAGGACTTATCACTAGATCAACTTTCATGGATATGTATCATATAAGTGGTAAGGATTCATAGAGTACAACTATCTGTTGTATCTAACTGATATCCTAGATTCACCTCCAAGTTAGAGAAAATTATCCAAAATTCTCTAAACACTAAACAAAAATTCATTATGGATTATCATCCTCAAATTGATGGCCAATCAGATCAAAATATTCAGACACTATAAAACATGTTGAGAGCATGTTCTATGGACATAAAAGGAGGATGGGACCAACATCTACCTCTATCTGAGTTCTCTTACAAAAAATTTTCCAATCAAACATCCAAATGGATCCATATGAATCCTTTTATAGGAAAAGATTTATAATACCACAATTTTCAGATTAAGTCAGTGAATTTAAGATTCTAGGGCCTGAAATGTTCGAAGAAATGGGGGAAAAGGTGTAAATCATTAAGAATCACATCAAGAGAGCCTAAATTTGATAGAATATCTATTCATAGAATCATCAATGGAAAATATAGTTTAACTTTAGAGACATGTTATTCCTCTATATATCTCCATGGAATAGGATCATGAGATTTATGAAGAAAGGAAAGTTGAGTCTTAGGTACATTGGCCCCTTCAAGATTATTGATCGTGTTAGAGTTGTGGCCTATTGAATGGAACATAAACCTACCATATCTCAAGTACATAATGTATTCCATGTATCTCCCTTGAGGAAGTAAATATGATATCCCTCACATTAAATGAATCTAGAGGTGGTACAATTCAAAAATTATATCTCTTATGAGGAGAATCCAGTGAAGATATTGTACTATAGAGATAAAGTCTTACACAACAATACTAATAACTAAGTCAAAGTACTTTGGAGGAACCATAATTAATAAGAGGAAATATGGTAACCAAAGGAACAAATGAAGGGTAAGTACACTCATTTTTTCATCGTAGTATGTAAAATGAAATTTCGAGGGAGAAATTTCAGAAGGGGAAGAATGTAACGACCCAGAATTTTATAAATGTAAATTCCCTTATTATAATTATTTTAAATAATATAAACCACATAAAATCACTTTTATAACACAATAAGAACTTTATAAATGAATAATTAATGAAATAAGAGGTATTTCTAGAAATTAAGGAACTTATCCCAATGGAATAGTAACCCGGACCTCGGAATAGTAACATGACCATTAGGAATAGTAATTCAACCAATACAATAGAAACCTCATCTACTAAATTATAAATAAAATTAATGAATCTTATAAATGATAATATGGTATAATTATATCATGGTGTAAGTAAATAAATATTTTAAAAATTCTTAATTAAGTGTTAGTATTTTTTTAAAACATAAATGTTTATTTATAATTTTAAAATTAATATAATTATTTAAAATAAAATTTAATTTCATAAAATATATTTGTAAATTAAAAATTTTTGTCATTTTATTATAAGATAATTTTAGGAGACCTTAATAAATTTCCAAAGTGTTATAAATTTAGGAATATTTTAAAAAACAATATTTTCCACGTAAATGGTGATTTTGATAAAAAATTAAATTAATAATATTTATAAAATTATTTTCATAATATGGATTTAATGCTTTAATTATAGATATAAAAAATGGTTACGGTGAATTTTTTTATTTTTCTAAAATACTTGAATTTTTTGGGAATAGTAAAATTCGATAATTTACAATAAAAGCTAAATACATGATTTGTTTATTCATTATTGATATTAGGATGATGTAATCTCAAAATCTAGAAATATACCTCACTATTTTAATATATTTATTGATAATATTTAAAATATTCATAGTCTTGTGCCAAAATAATAAACTAATGAATAAAATAATGAGAAAACACCCCTATCCTCACCTATAAATGTCTCCTATTCTCCTAAAATCTTCCAAGCCTTGAATCTTGTAAAATACCTAACATATAATCTTCCCAAGACCCTCCCCCGCATTCAATATCCCTTGGTTTCATCAAAATATCGAACCCTTTTGTCCTAAGTTTGTTCTTAAGGAAGAGAAATTCAAGAGGTAAAATCCTCTTTCTTTTTCTTTTATTTTATTTTCAATTTCATTTATTTTCTTATCCTCTTCTCACCTACACTTATCCAAGTGTCATGATAAGTATATTAACTTTTATATAATATAATTTTATTATGTTAATGGAATAATTAATCTTAAAATCTCTTCCCTTTTCCTTTTATTCAAAAAATGAAAATATCATCTGTGGTGTGTCGATTTACTATCACCATAGACGATGCATTTTCATTTTTAACTATCTCCTTCAAGGATGGTCATGAGAATGTTATTATGGTTAAATAATATTTTATTATACATATTTTAAGTAATATATTGTTATAGAACCTATATATATAAACATGATTATATAATCTCATAATGGTCGAAAAAACCACCAAATAAATTAAATCATTTTCATTAACATTCTATCTAATACATCATTCTCATACCATATAACAAAATGATATATAAGACCAATTAAACTTCGGTATGTTCATTAATAACATATAATTTTAATTATGTATAATCATTCTCATTGTACATGAACATTCATACTTATAAACAAGTGAACTGGTCATAAAAACCAAGAAAATGAACACTCTCGGAATGATGGAGTTGAACTCGATAACTCATTATAATGACCATAAAAAACTTAATAAAATTATAATGAATCAAAAAAAATTATAAAAGGTTTTGGGTTTATTGATTAATTAATTTCATTTGATTATATAGTATATTAAATTAAATAAATCACTGATACATGAGGTAAGTGGAATTCTTGAAACGAACTCCATTTTCTTATGTTATCCTTCTTTCACTCCATTTTAATTATGGATGTTCCTTTAATATAATTTATTTTTCCTTACTTTTTATTTTCTAGTATATTCATGTTTCCAATATGGTTTTATGTCAAATGCATTTATTTTTTCAAAAGAACTCTTCTTTCTTAAAATGAATCGTTTACTTCTCTTGAGATTGTTTCATCTTCACTCAAGATTTATACCAAAACTTTTATTTGATTTTTATTTTGGGAACAGAAAATTTTATTCACAAATTTATGATTTATGAAATTATCATGAAACCCATTCCATTCCATGTATTATTCTATATCCAAGATTGAAATATGTTCTATATGGAAATCATTTTTATGTAAATGTTATAATGTAACAAGTGTGCCCGGAATTATATAGTTCTCAAATGCATTAGGAAAAGTGATGTATCTCATGAGATAATATCAAATATCCATGAACATGATTTTTTATTTGTTCACAATTATAATTTTATGATTATCCCCTTATTTTTTCATGAACATGATGCTTTCTTTATTTATAATTAAGTGTTGTAGTTTACCACTAAGACTTGATGTTTCATTTTTATACATTTCCAAATTATATGATTTTTCCCATGCTTCCTATAATGATTATTTTTATGATCCTTTTAATATTTTATTATGTTGATGATTATGCTCACCCATGTTTCATGTCTCTTTTTCATTCTCTTACTAGGGTTTTAGCTCACCCATTATTCTGATGTATATTCTCAGGTGAATACATGTACCATAGAAAACACGAGGGCCAATAAGAAGCTATAGGGTAAGGAATTAAAAAAATTGTTTTTCATTATGAAAAATTGATGTATTAACCTAATTTTTCCAAGACACTAAACCTTTGAATCATGTTTTAATTGTACTATTATGATGTTTATCTTTAAGAGAATGTAATAGTCATGAAAGAAAAATTGGGGTCTCTATATATTAAAAATTACAATATAATAACACAATTATCTCCTATATAATGATACATTGTTATTTTTATTTCAAAATATTTATCCATTCCACTTCTATAAAATGGGAAACAAAATCATCCATCGTTTGTACGGTAGAGTACCACATCACAAACTGATGTGAAATATTTTACATCAGCACCTCCCACAGTAGGGTATAATGATATATCTAAAGTATATATATTATATTTAAAACATAATTATACCTATAGAGTAATTATATCATATATACCTTTTTACTTTCCATTATTTAGTATATAAGATAATGTTTCTTGTGTATATGACGGACTACCGCCTCAAGAAGCGATGTAATCAGTTTTTCACTCATGCTTCAAATTGAAGGTAATAAGGATAAATTTAACAAATAAATGTGATATTCATGACATAATTATGATATTAATTAAATATTTATCATTTTTAAAATAATATATATCATTTTATTTCTTAAAGTTTCACTCACTGAAAAATGATAACAACGTTCGTGTACATGGGGACTACCGCCTTCACGAAGCGATATGAATTTTTCATCCCCACACCACATCGATGATAAATATAAGTGTATTTAAAGAAATAAAAAAATATGATATTATTATAATTCTTCAAATATGAAATATTACTTTCCTCCTTTCTATAATGATCGTTGAAATTAGAAATGTTACTTAGGCATATATATGGTCTACCATCCCCAAGATCGTAAGGTGCATAATTCGTAAAAACATATTTTATGATTTCTCTTAAAAGTATAATTTATGTATAAATATGATAATTATTTAATGATTATTATTCTATAAATATTGGAATAATTACATCTTATACCAATATTTAACCTATTGAAGTCATTTTTGACACATATGACAAATATCATCAAAACACTTGATGAAATCTTAATTCATTAAGTGATTGTATATAACATGGAAATAAGTGAAATAAAAAGAGTAATAAAATTTAAAAATGTTATTAATTAAGTAAATAATTAACATAATTTTATTACTCAGAAATATAAAGAATGCACATGACAAATTGGACTCGAGGTAAGGGATTTCATCTCAATTTAACTTCATTAAGGAATATTGTAATGTTATGAATGTAATTTATTTTTATGGTTTATATAATTACCCTTTTACATGTAATATAAATATTCAATAATAATTAATGGTATTTTAAGTTTCAATTTGAGTTATTTCATACCATGTGATTTGATTTGAAAATTATCAAGTGGTAAAAGTTATTGTACAATCTCACTTTCTTTTGTGATTGTTAAATTTCTCTTAAAATAGAAACATTATTGCGATAATTTCTTAGAAATTAAATTTATATTAAATATCAATATTATCAAATAGTTGATTTTATTATTTCCTAAACCATATAACATTTTTACATATGATTTTTACTTTGAATGTTATTTAATTAACTGGGGATATATTGATAAATCTATATCCTTTACTCAATATAGTTATTTCATGATAAGGAATATTGATTCATGAATTAAATTTATTGTTAGATATATAATGAATTTTTTTTACATTAAGTGATGGGTGTCGACCATAATCATATCCCCCTTTGATTCATTGGTAGGTCTCATGAGATAAATCAGTTTCCAAATTAAACAGCTTTCTACCTATAATTTTTAATTGTCTTATGAAAGGTCTTGACAGTAGTTGTATCATGTACCTAAGAACATTATGCCAAGTTACTACGAATTTCCTTCATTATGAATTAATTTATTATTATCCATGATATTTATAATGTGATATTATCTATGCATTCACTTTATTGTCAATTTAATGATTAAATGGCATGTGTGTTCAGTTATTTACAATGCTATATTGATTAAGCCTTATCTAATCATGATATCCTAGTTCTTGATTAAATTGAATGTGTATTAAGTTATTTAAATTTACATATTAATTATAATATATTTATTCATGATAGTCTCCACTAGAAGTAACCTTTACTGAGAATTTTAGCACACCCTTAATTTCTTCCTTTCCCCAATATATAAAGAAATAATATTTGAATGAGTTTTCAAGGATAAAGATCATTTTTTGTTATGTATTATGTTTTATTTTAATTTAAAAATGTAAAATGGGTATCATATATGTATATAATTTTCCAAATTTACAAAAATTATTAGTTTTTCAGTATTTGACCCCTTGTATCTAAGATATTTTAAAAAGATAGGCATCAACTCCAGGTTACTAGAGCCTGGGTTGTTACATGAATCATCCGTATAATCTCCTTAGATTGTTAATAAAACTTCATAAATATATCAAAAACATATTATAAACCTTTAATAACTCCATTTAGATAATGAAACCTTGACCAAAGTTCTAGGACTGGAACCACCGAGTTTAAACATAAGTGGAAAACTGAATAGTTAACAGAAAAATATTGATGTTAACAAATAATTATTACTAAGAGGATAATAAGAAATTATAAGTTAATTTTATCTATAAATATAAATATAAATATGGTTATAATATATATATATATAATTAAAATTTATTATATAGGGTTGTTATAGCATGTTCAGTTAAGAAGAAATCCAAGGTAATTCCCATCTCAAACTTCCTTTATTGATACATATAAGGAATTACACAATTATTTCCAAGATATGGTTTATTTTACACTTAATGTAAATATTATATCATGATACACTCTTTAATCATGATAATTAAAGTTTCACTTCAAGTTTACTCTTCCAAGATTTTTCTATTGAAGGGTTATAAAATCTTTAAGGGTTTGTTGTCTCAATTTCAATTTCTTGGGTAATATTTCATATTGAACACCATGATTTAATTTATACAGTGTAATTAATACTCATTTCATTCATTATTTCATGATTCTACCTTTATTCATGGCAGATAAATGTTTATTTTAATTTCTCTCTTATAAATGTTTTTTTTTTCAAATGTTACCAAAGTCATAAGAGTTTATTTTAAAATCTCAATTTTTATCAGGATTATTTATATTTTAATTTACATTGAGTTGAATATCTGAATTTTATCCTATGAAACACACATATTTTCTTCTATTATAATTATTTTTTTGGGTTTAAATAATTCTTTCCATTTTCCTCTCTTTTTTACTCAAAACCACAAAAAAATGTTTATAAGAAATCCAAACTTATTTCTCATTTTTAATAAGGAACCTTTATCTTATAAATCAATATTATTTATTTTATTCAATAATTTTATTTTATATATGTCAATGATTTCTAAATTTAAATTCATTTTATCTTTGAATTTTATTTCAGTTTTTAAAATGAATCTTCTTGATTGATTTATGCACACATCATTTTCATTATTCTTTACAAAAGTGTGAAAAGAAACTCTTTTGAGGTTTTTTTTGTATGAATGGATTTTCACATTATCATGACCATTCTTAAGGATTTTTCTTCCTTCAAAAAATTTATGGTTTTTAAAATTAATATATATTCCCATTATTCTATGAATTTTTTTATGTCAAAATAAAATTATTCTATTTTCTTAAAAAATTAAAAGGAATTTTAATCCACTTATGTATATTTTTATGTTCCACTTAGAATTTTATTTCTTAAACATAGTTTATTTCTTGGAATACATTTTATAAATTATTTTACAAATAATTTTTTAATTTCTTTCTTAAAATTTCATGAAAATTAGTAATTGAATTGATTTATAACACTGTTTTTATAATAAATTTAAAAAATATTTAAGGAATAATTCTTTTAAAATATTCGTTTTTATTTTCATCTGTACTTTCCAAAAGAATTTTATTTACTAAAAAACCTTTATTTATGATGATTTATGATATCTATTCATCCCAACTTATTTATGTTATATATATTAATTGGTGAAAATGGATTATTCTTAGTTTACACACTTCTTTGCGATTGTGCTTTCTATCACTATATATCTCCCATTTGAATTTTTTTTTCCATAATGTCCTTATTATTTATTATCAGGGATTTATTCTAAATTATTTATAGTATTTTATTATAATTATAACCATTAATATATAAAATTTTAATAATATATCATACATAAATCATATTGGATGGTGTTCATCAAGAAATATAGTTTAGTTATTAACTGGGAAAATGTTGACAATCAACATAATTATTAACTCTATATCGATGAGTATTGATTGCTAAAGGAATATTGTCTATGTACTAAGAAAAAAAATCTTAATACATGGGTTTATTTCTTATTAATAAAAGTTTATTGTGTATTTTATTTTTTATTCAACATATGATGAATTCATTGGAAATTTTTTAGTGATGGGTGGCACATAGAATTATATATCCCCTCAATAGGTGACTAGGTATCATGAGACAAAATACAATAGGTATTTTTGTATTCCTTACCTATTTAGGTTTAATGTCTTGGAATGGTTTATTTATGATATGGATCATACTATGAATAATGTACTTGATTAGGGCCTTGAATATTAAAATGTATGACATTATGCATTTCATCACTAGGAAGAGAGTTATTGGTGTCCTTATGATTATTTAAAGTATTTTTTTATCCCTAAATGTATTTCATGCTTAAGTTATTAATTATATAGAATATTAATTGATTATTTTATTTTCTATATTAATTAAGTTTTGTTTCTCTATGATAGATTTCATTGTACAGTACACTTATTGAGTGTTTGATCTCACCCTTCTTATATTTCCATTTCCCTGGTTTATGAATATGAGTAGTTCAAGTTATATATCTACAAGTTTATCATGTGTGTATAATTTTTTGGAAGATATTAAAAATTTATTATGGAATATGAAAATCCCATTATAATGAGAAAATTATATATTGGTGAGAAAGATAAGGATTTTTTAAGTAATGTTTTTCTGAATTCTCAAAATTGTAAACCTGGAAAGGTTGAGGGTATTTAAGTGAAAAAATAATTTATTTTAATGGGGTTATAGTGGATGGTTAGAATTGGGTCTTGTTAGTTGGTATCAAATCCAATATGTAAATAGATTTTTTATAGTAACAGATATAATAGATCTAGGTGTAGGGGTCTCAGGTTATCTTAGTTGGTATCATAGAAGAGTTTATATAACTTTATAAGTTAGAATTTTTTTTATGGAAAATTTAAAAGTTATAAATATCATGTAAGGTTGATATATTTAAGGTTGATCATAAGTCCAAAGTTGTAGATACACTTTTAAGGTATTATGTGATGTTATTATAAGGTTATTAATGATATTTTTGGAAATGTTTGTTAGATTTTGAGAATAATACATTATTTTGGTATAAACTTGCATTTACATTCCTATTTTATTTGGTAATGGTTAATCAGGATTATTGGATAACTAATTTTTTGGATTATAAGTTAAGAAATATGGATAAAATTGGGGATTAACGATAGATTTATTGTCAAGATGATTAAGGTTATTTTGGGTAGATTAATATTTTTTAGATCATATATTTCCTAGATTTTTGGTTTAATATGTTATAAGGTATATGTTTTAATCATTATTGAGGTTCAATAAGATTTTAAATGAAAGTTAAGTTGATTTTGGAAAAAAAATGTGATCAAATCATTCGAATATTTAGGTTTCAAATTTATTCAAGCATATTTTGAAGAGTTTTAGGACATAAATAATTGTGGAATGATTTAATTTGATCTATGGGAGTTTATTTTAAAGTTTTATATATTAATGTATTAATTTATTACATAAAGGTTCATTCATTTTTGTTATTACCTTAAATTGTGTTAACCATTTTGGTTTTAGTAATTATCTAGGTATAGGAGGAATAAATTATCATTCCTTTGTGGATATTAATATCTATTAAAATTTTATTTTAATTTTTAAATAATGATAAATTAATAGTGGTTATTAATTTTTTTAATATGAGATATTGAGGAGGTGGAGAACTGATTAAAAAATAACCAAAGGATGAAATTGCGCTTATATAATGGAAATAAAACTGGTAAGTAAATTTTCTAAAATTCTTTAAATTGATGAAAAAATAATTCCTCAAACTCATGAAAAATGAATATAAATATATCAAGTAATATATAGAAAATATCACGAGGCTATCAAAGTATTATTTTGTAAAATCATTCACAAGTATGAGTCTTATAATAGTGCATAAATGGTTTTAGAAATATTTATTTAAGAAACACTAAGTTTCGGGGGCGTATCTCGAGGCTGATGATGCTGTGGCAGCAGATCCCGGGTTTCGAGGTCGGCGTGTGGGTTCGCGGCTCAAGATGTTGCGCGGTTTCCTTCTGTTTGGATGTTTTTTGAATTTTGAAATGTATGATTGTATCTATGGGTCCCGGCAACCCTTACAAACCGGCTATCAGATAATGCGGAAAAAAATTATTTGCAGGAAGTAACATAAAAATTACTTATCAATAAAAAAATCTATATTTCATTCAAGATACATTAATTTTGGAAAGAATAAACTAAAATTTTGATGATATAATTTATTTATGGGGAGAACTTAACAACCCAATATTTTAGTATATATTATCCTTTAAAAAACCGGTATGTATGATAGCTTGTATTATGTGAAATATTGAACTGAAATGAACTTTTATAGATTTCACTAAGATAAAATATTATAATGAAATACGAACAATAATACATTATATCTTTTAAATATGAATCAATTTTAATAAATGTACAATTGTAGTGAATACATGTATAAATAAAAATACCATGTACAAAATATCATTATCCTCTTTATTCTCCATGAATATCATTACCTTGAATACAATTATGAAAATAAGGAAAATAATTAGAAATATAATATACTTATTGAGAGATAATTAAATGAATAACATGAATAAATTTTAGTGAAGAATTTAAGGCTATATACTTCAAAACCCCCTCCCAATAAAGATAATATAATGAGGGGAGAGTTATAATGACCCCTGAGTTCCACGTCTAGTAGGCCCCAGGTTGACGACTACCACCAAGGGTATAAAAATATCATGTATGGGAGGTATGACCCTCAATAATATAATTAGAATCAGGTGATATGATAAATTAACCATGATAAACTCCCTAACATATATATAAGAAATAAAAAAAGATATCCCACAGTGCATGTGTAAATAAAACTGATATAGAAAAAAGTCTCCAAATTATATACCCAAAATAAAAACTAAAGAAGCGACATAATAACCGCCTAAATGTCTGATATAGTGATTTTAATTGTGGTCCATGAAGTCATCCTAGAAACTTGAAAATGGTTTTATATATGTAGGTTGATCAAACAAGTATAATTAGTAGAAAAACCAAAGTCTCTCATGCATATGTGAAAGAAACATACTAATACACCCTTCAGAAAAATAGAAGAACCAGTAGCACCTAAACAAGTCAACTATCCACCCTAACCTCACCAAGGTGTGATCAAGAAATAAAACAAGCCAAGTATAAAAATAGAATATGAATAATATCAGTGATAGGGTACCCCACTCTGCTTTTCCACGGATTTTATAATCTCACACCCCAAAATCACATGTCCTGGAACTCCTACCTCTTCTGAATCCCATCGCATCAAATCACATCACATCCCACATATAGACACATGGGTCATCACATCACATCACATCATTTCTAAAAAAACCAAGGTCATCACATTTTATAACAAGTGTAGTAGAGTATCATGAACAGAAGGACAACAACCACATGATCTTCTCCTACCATGAAAAACCCCCACCATAAGAAATCTCATCAAATCTCACCCTAAGATAAATAGTCCATCACATCTCCTCACATCACATATAGACACCAGAATTTTTAGATGATGTACATCACATCCCATGCATATCACCAACTCTTAGAAGAGGTCACATGGAAGAGTGGGTATCTATCCATCCATCCTCCCATAAAGATTTTTGGAAAAACACCCCCCCAAAATATTTGGTGTTGGAATATGATTCCTGATGTGGGTGGGGAACATATAGAAATCATAAATAATATACATAGTACATACATATTGGGTCACAATACACAAGCCCCATTATAAGGGTTCATAACCAAGGAAAAAACATCTCACCGAAACCTCTACTTCCACTTCTAAAGCTAAAAGAAAAACTCCACATAATAAAAACACAAGACACAATTCAAATTTCAATATTTAATTATCATTAATCCATTTTTTAGTTTTTACATTCCCAACCCCATCCATTAAAACTAGAACCTGGTTTTTTATTTCTATCCCATGATCTTATAAAAAACATAAACTATTTAAAGCATGTAGCACATCATCAATTAATTCATTAAACATTATCATTTTAAAAAATGAATTTAGTTCCATTACCACTCAAGAAGCTAGTGTAACCAACCACCATCATAGTCCCACTGCACAACGGCACCACAACCACCATTGTAGCCCCACTACACAACCATATTACAATCACCATTGCACAACCATATCACATCAATTACCCCCACACACATCACAAAATATACACCTCCCATGCATTGAATCATCATTGAAAATCCACAACACACAAACACTTACACAAACACATTACAACACATACCACAACAGTTTCCAAATTATCCATAGGGGATTTAAATCAATTCCAATTATTTATTTAAGGGCATCCTCACAAAATCCATAAATCCTGGTGTAACCAATTCATTAGTAGATTATATGTTGTTAAATAGTTATTTACTATGGTGTCACAAAAATTACACAACATTGGAATCATATCATATATAAAAACCCACAAAAAAAGTGCTACCAATGACCATGATTTTCAATGATACAATAAATATCTCAATATCACACTATCAAAATGATATAAAATAATGATAGGAATTCGTCTACAACTTTTCCATTTCATTTAAACTGGTTTATTATATTTTTAATAAGGATTCCACTATATTCCTAAGATAAAATAAGATTAACCCATCCTGCATGATATACATAAATGAAAAATGAGGGACACCTAACCTGGAAGAATAGAGTTGTGCACAAACTGTTTGCACCAAAAATAGGGGGTGCATGTACAAGAGGAAAACTCCCTACAGAAACTCAAACCAAATACATAAATAGGTCTCCAAAACTAGAAGTCCATAACGATTTTGAACCTCCCATATCAAGGGAAATCAAGATCCAAATAATGAATAAAATATCTTCTGCTTTGAAAGATTAGATCTAGAACCAGTGAGATTAGATACAGTTTTGTATTTTCCATTAATGTTGGATGTTATTAAAACCACATAGTTTTATTAATTAAAATGTCTCCATAATTTCAAGAAATAGAGGATATAATTATCCTCCTTTAAAAAAACTAGAAAAAAATCATTAATTAAGGCATTAAAACCATTTTCCATCAAAGAAACATCAAAAATTGAAAATCTATAAATTTATGGAAAATTTAAATATTGTTCATGGCCATCGCTAGGGTGCCACCACCAGGGTGCCAGAGCTTGGGATCTACCACCAAGGTTCCACCACCAGGTTTCAACCACCATGGCACCACCACTAGGTTGTCACTGTCAGAGTGCGACCACTAGAGTGCCACCGCCAGTGTGCCACCACCAAGGTGCCACTGTCTGGGTGTCACCGCCATTATGCCACTACCTGGGTGCCACTACCAGCATGATCCACCACTATAATTCCACTATTAGTGATCCGCCACTAGAATGATCCATGTAACCCACTACCATAATGATCCACTTTTGGTGATCCACCTTCAGAATGATCCACAATTGGTGATTTATAGCCGAAAGGCCATTATTGGTTATCTAGCACTAGAATGATCCACCATTGGTGATCCACCACTAGAATTTCACTATTGATGATCCACTACTAGAATGATCCATCATTCATGATCCACATCCAAAATAATCCACCATTGGTGATCCACCACCAGAATTTTCTATCATCCTCTAAAACACCCCTCTTCCATCCAAAACGCCTAGAAACACATTCCTTCCTTCTATAAACAACTATGGACTTTACCCAAACATATAAACCGTAAAATTTACATCAAATTAACGATATATAAGGTCCATATTATTACATAATATACCTCTTGAACAATTTTCACCCTCAAGAATTTATGACCAACCTAAAAGGAAAGAGATAAAGGGTCCAAACAAACATCCCTCAAGATACCTCTAAAGGATATAATTATATTTGAAACACTACCACCAAACAAATTAATTGAACCACCCCAAACCCATGAATTATAGAATTCCATCCTTCATTTCAAGATACTATTTTCTCTCGATAGCACTACCACATTCATAAGTTTAATCACATTATCGTATAATGTGTATCAATTATGAATTAAGTCCTCCATTTTTCAAATATCAAAATTTATCAAACATCAGACATCACATAATGGGGAAAATATATCACATAAAACACTATGGTCCAAATATCACATCAAAAAAATAGAAAAGGAAAAACACAAAACAACTATGGGTACTCGGCATGTATATTCATCTTTCACTCCCAAGTACTCTCATCCAGGCCACCATCCCTCCACATCACACAAACCAATGGAATGTTTTTTCCAAAAAACACCTTATAATGATGATATTGTATCTCCAATAGATACTATAAGAACATAATGCCATCCTTGATAACCAAATCTATATCATCTTACCTTTTTATTGGATAACTTTTCATTACATTTTACAAACAGATGACCTTTAAAGTTTAGTGTCTTGGAAATATGGTACATAATACATGAAAACATATAAATTTATTCTAATACACTTGATAGGATTATTAATTTGGTTATCCTATGTAAAATTACTCCAACTCATAATTGGGGGACATACATCAAAGGAAAGGGTGAGCAAACGGTCTAGTAAGGGAAAAACAAGAGAAACAGTTTACATGGGAACTTGATCGATATCTATAAGAATGTGAGGAATATCATAAATGAATAAGAAATAGGCATATCATAATAATAATAACATGAATGATAACTTGAAAATGGGGCTAAAACATTTAATTTAGACATTCATAAGCATATCACCAAGGTTCATCCCTAAGGTGTTATAACAATTACCAAGGTTATTCACCAAGGTATTGTAAAACATGTCATCTCTAGAGATTAATTTCTTTAACCATTTCATTGGAGTTCTCTTATGAAACACCCATAATATGAATTTATTTTCATGCGATCAAAATAGATCTTAATCAAACATTTCATAAATAACCCAACCAGAATAAAAGAAATGGGTTTCATATCAAAATCATGGCATTTTGAAAAGTGCTTAAAAACATGATATTTATGTCATTTATAACCCACGGAAATGAAATAAGGGTTTTATGAATGTCAATTCCAGAATAAAATAAATAATTTTTATTTATTGATGAATACCTCTATAAATTAAATATATTTTTCTATTCACATAAAGAAAATAAAATAATTTCTTGACAAAAAGAGAGATTTTGAGACGAAATTCTACAGTATAACAGGTATGAAACATGGTTTTATAATACATTAAAAAGAGAGGGGAAAAATCACCAATTTATAAAAGACTCATAATAAAATATATACACAGAATAAAATTTAAATAATAACATTATATAGAACTTTTAAAGACATACCCCATAAAATAGAACTTGAAAGGAATAAAGTAGTTGAGAATTTCCTTACCAAGAAGAGTAACTTCTAAAACACTAGGATCAGGACCTTGAGGGATTTAGGACACCATGGGAGGACTCCTTATGAGGTAATAAAATCATATCTTCGAGGGTTATTATTTTATAATGAAATAAAATTAAGTAATGGATTGGTATTTATAGTAAAAGAGAGGGAATTGTTTATTAATTTCATAGGACACCTCATCGTGGTATTTGAAAAACCATGGCCTTGCCCATGGTATTTGCCTAGGTTTTGGCCACCTAGGAAACCAAATATAATATTTTAATCCACATGAGTCAACTATTATTTTCAATTAAATATTACATCATTATAATGTCATAAAACACTCTAAATACTCAAAAACTGTATTTTTACAATTCACTGAAAAAAAAACATTTTATAAAAATCTAATAAATTCACACAAAACTAATATTGATATTATAAATTCAAAAATTAAATCCATTTTATGAAAATAATTTTACAAATATGAAAATTTTAATTTTTAAGTGAAATCACTATTTACTTGAAAATTAATAATATTTAACTAATAATTTCTAAAATAGTTATTTACATATACTATTATATCACATAACCATTCAAGATTCTGAAATTAAATTTATACCTCCTTAAGTGAGGTTACTATTCAGTTGTTCATATTACTATTCATAAGGGTAATATTATTATTCATAAGTTACAATTCACCAAAAAATAAGTTAATCTTATCATACTTTAAATTTCTTATTGTTCTCAATCGTGTATGTCCATTTTTTGAAAATCTTTTCACAGTATTAAATATTTAAAGTATAAAAATTATTTTAAAATAATTTTTTTTCAATATTCATCAATAATACGAAACTTCATAGAAAAAAAATCATCCTGACTGGATTAATTTTGACATTTGAAATTCAAAAATGATGGTTATTTTACCATAATAATAAATAACAATTTTATTTATACTAATAAATTACACAAACTTACTAAGGCCTTGTTACATAACCCCTTATAAAACATGCATAGGACCTAAGAGTAAGGTGTGAAATGGTGATAGAATCTTGGGGTGGCATGGACAACATTGTTCAAGTGCTGATTTCTATCAACTTGAAATTCTCCCATAGGCGATTTTGTTCAAGATTAACATGTTGAAGCACAGATTGGGGTTGGTCTAGAGAAAACCTAGTAATGATACCTCCTTCTCAAGATCTAAGAAATGAGATTTGTATGGTAGATACCATCAACTCTTATTTATTCATTCATTATACATTAACATTTCTATTTATAAACAATAATTATAAAATTAAAAATTATTATTGTTTCCAATGGTTATATTAACCAATGATCATATAATAGTCAAAACTCTATGGTTTCATTTCAATCATACTTATATAGTTTTATTTATTATGACATAGTAAACCATACATTTTTAGGAAAAAAATATTATTCAAAAGTTAAGGTTGTTATGTTATTCCCCCATTGATAAATTTCATCCCTGAAAATTCATTTCATACCCTCAAAAGAGAAAAGGAGTTAGTACTTATTCCTTATAATCTTCTCTGGTTCCCACATGGCTTCTTAATATTTTTGGTTCTTCCATAGCACTTTAACAAGGTGGGTATACTATTTTTGTAGAACCTTGTCTTTATGATCCAAGATATCCAATGACTACTCCTCATAAGATATGTAGTGTTCCAATGGTATCACCTTTTAATTTAGTACATGTGAAGGGTCAGGTATGTACTTCCTCAAGAGGGATACATGGAATACATCATGAAATTGTGATAAATTTGGAGTAAGTGAAAGCCGATAGGCTAGTGCTCCTACAAGAACTAGGATTTCATATGGGCCAATGTACCTATGGTTGAGCTTCCCTTTCTTTTCAAACCTTATGACTCTCTTCCAAGGAGAAATTTTAAGGAAGACCTTATCACCAACATCAAAATCCTAGCCCCTTTGATGGTTGTCGGCATAGCATTTTTCCGACTCTAAGAAGCCTTAATGTGTTACTGGATAGCATGAAATTTGTTTTTCATCTCTTTCACAAGATCAAGACCAATAAACTTTCTCTCACCAGCTTCATCCCAACAATTAGGAGTTCTACATCGCTTCCCATATAGTTATTTATAGGGTTACATTTGAATGCTTGAGTGGAATATGTTGTTGTACGAGAACTCAACTAATGGGATATGTTTCTCCCATCCACATTTAGATTCCATTGATCTTGTTCTCAATATGTCCATGAGTTTTTAAATAGTGCATTCAGATTGACCATTAGTTTGGGGGTGATAGGTCATATTAAAATTCAATTAGATACATAGAGAATGTTCATGAATTCTCCAGAATTTTGATGTGAACCTTAGATCAGGATCAGATACAATTGAAAGTTAGACTCCATAAAACCTTACCACTTCCTTCACGTAAATCCTAGGAAGTTGATCAAGAGATAAATATTCCCAAATAGAGATAAAATGGGCAGTCTTGGTGAGATGGTCAACTATAATCCATATCACATTTTTTTAGAAGTTCTTGGGTGACTAGTGATAAAGTTCATAGTGATATTGTCCCACTTCTATGATGGTATAGGTAGAAGTTGTAATACCCCTTTAGAAAGTTATTTCTCTTTCTTAACTTGTTGACATACCACCCACCTTACAGTGTAGTCAGCAATCTCCCTTTTCATATTATCCCACCAATAATGATTATAATGGTCCTTATACATATTTGTCCTTCTAGGATGTATAGATAATGTATATCTATGAGCTTCATCCATCATATCCTTATTTATTTCTAAAATATATGGAACACATAGTCTTGTATGAAATTTTAGTACACCTTGTTAATCAATATTTAACATAGGAAACTTCCCATACTTCCCAACCTCAAACTTATTCTGTAACAAAGAATCTTATTTTTTAAATTTCTTTATATTCTCTAGTAATAAGAGTTGAGAAATCATTTGGAATAGGGTTGATTATGTATCTTACATTACAATTCCCATGTCCAATTTTACTAGTTATTTGATAAAGGTATCTCCTTGAATCCTCATCATTGCCATAACAACAGGGTATTTCATACATAATGAATCAGGGAATTTGTTTGCTCTTCTAGAGTGATAATGAATTAAATAGTCATAGTCTTTAAGAAGTTCCAACCATCACCTCTATCTTATGTTTAATTCCTTTTGTGTGAAAATATACTTTAAACTTTGATGGTATGTGTATATATCAAATTTCTCACCATAAAGATAGTGCCTCCATATCATAAGAGGAAAATAAACCACAACCAGTTCAAGATCATGTGTAGGATAGTTCTACTCATTAGAATTCAAATGACGAGATTCATAAGCAATGAATTTTTCATTTTGCATGAGGATTCACCCAATCCCTTTCAGATATGCATATCAAAAAATAACAAATCCTTCTTCGATTGATGGTAGAGTTAAAATGGGAGAAATAACCAATATATTCTTTAGTTCTTGGAAATTTTCCTCAAACTAATTTTTCCAGATAAACTTTACCCCTTTTCTAGTTAACTTGGTTAATGGATTAGAATTTCGTGAATTTTTTTTCAAAAACCTCCTATAATATATTGTTAAACCATGGAAACTATGAATATCAATTACTATTGTAGGATGAGTCCACTCCTCTACAACCTTTTTCTTTTTAGGGTCAACTGATATTCCTTTATTGGTTACAATGTTCCCCAAGAAAGATACTTTTTCTAACCAAAATTCACATTTATTAAACTTTCCAAAAAGCTTGTCATTCCGTAGAGTTTGAAAAATAACCCTTACATGATCCTCATGCACCTCCCAACTTTTAGAATATATCACAATATCATCAATAAAAAATACCACAAAATTATCAAGGTAGTCCTTAATGAATCTATTCATCAAATAAATAAAAATAGTAAGTGTATTAGTTTGTATGAAGGGCATAAAAACTCATAATTTTCATATCTTGATCACAAGGTGGTTTTTGGAATATCTTCTTTCTTCACCCTTAACTGATGATAAATAGATCGAAGATCAATCTTGGATAATAATTGAGCCCCAAAAACTTGGCCAAGTAAGTCATCAATTCTTAGAAGAGGGTATTTTTTTCTTCACTATGATCACATTCAGTTCTCTATAATCAATGCATAACCACATTGATTCATCATTATTCTTCATAAAGAGAACATTTTCTCATGAAGGAGACACCCTCAGTCATATAAATCCTATCTTATAAAGATCTTGGAATTGTTTCTTTAATTCCTCCAGCTCAACATTTTCCATCCTATATAGGGTCTTTGATATTGGATGAGATCCTGGTACAAGTTCAATGGATAACTCTACCTCTCATTATATGGGAGGTTTGGGTAACACCTTAGGAAATACATCAATTTATTCATGGATGATGGGTACATTTTATGTCCTTATACTCTTATTTCCTTCTTCCTCCTCACCAATAAACTCCATAAAAGTCTATAGGAGGTGCTTGTAGACAAAGCTGTGGTTGAAAAATCTATCCTTAAAAGATAAATGTAGGTTACCAATTAAAGACTACTGAGATTTCCTTTCTTCTTTATTTGATCATAGAATTTTACTTTGATAGTCATCCATCCCTAGTATAATTTTGAAATCCAACATGGGAATTACTACTAGATTTTTTATAATATTATACTCACTAAATTAAATACTAAAGTTTCTAGACACTAATGATTATTTGATAATCCCACTAGGAGTCTTGAAAGATAGCTCTGATTTTAGAAATTCAGGGGTTGATTCTAAATCCTTTATAAACTTGTTGGAAATAAAGGAATGCATAGAACAAGAATAAGACAAAGTACATGCTATATTTTAGAGAACAATAAGAGTACCTAACATCACATCATTTTAAGCTTCAACATTGGCTATCATGACAGAAAAATTACGACCTTACTTCCTTGACCTTTTCTAAGGCTGATGGGGATTCCCCTCTACTTTCCTTGGATTTGGATAGTGATTTTAAAAGTTTAAAAGTTGTCCACACTTGAATCATTAGACTTCAGGTAGGGAATATACCATCTTCTCTTTGTCATTAGTGTTGGGAAGTTGAGTCTTCACCTCACTATGATAATTTCTTACAATATGGTCATCTATTCCACACTTGTAACACTTCTTAGTCTTGAGCAACCAGTTCCCTGAATACTTCTTCCCACATTTATTACATGTGGGAAGTTTTAATTTCTTTCCTCATATTCCCTGATCAAATCTCCCCCAAGATTGGCTCCATTGATCTCTTCTTTTCATTGGATTTTTGAGACCACTGTATCTCACTGAACTCTAGTTCGACTTTCATAGCACTCAACACGATCTCCTCGTAACTATCATAGTCTTGTTTGGCTAGATTCTTCCATAGTTTAGGTCTTAGTACACCAAAGATTCTATCAAACTTTACATTATGATCCATGAGAAAGATATATTTGTAACATGGAATCCTTGTGAAGTTCATCTCGTAGCTTCTAATAGATTCATTATCCTTATTATTCATCTCAAGAAATTCCTTCTCCATTTTTGTTCTCATATGATGAAGGAAATAATTATTGAATAATATCCCTTTGAACTCTTCCCACTCCAAAGCTTAATCTCCCCTCTTGGACTCATGTTTTTAATCATTTTACACTACTGATCAGCTTCTCCCTCTCAGCGGTAAACATCCAGTGTGACTTTTTCTTCTTCAGAACTATGAAGTATAGAAAATGTCTTTTAATAGAGTTGATCCACTATTCGGAAATCAATGGATCGTTAGATCCACTAAATATTGGTGGTCTTTGACAAATAAATGACTCAATAGAAATTTGTTCCCTTTGTGTTTAAATTGGTCTATTATCTTGGTTCAAGTTATTTCCCATAACTTGAGTCAGTTGGTTCATCATTCTCATGAAAGTTTTCATTAAATATTCCATCAAAGGGTTGTTGGTGCATAGTCTGTTGCAGCCACCATTTGCACGATTCATACTACTTAACACCATTTTATAAAAGAATAATATACAAATATTTTATTTGTAAAGTATTTTTTTGTCTTAAAACATCATGCTTAAACAATAATTACATTTCCCTACAAATACTTCATAATGATTTATAAAAATATTGTGATTAATCAAACATATCCCACGGGAGTGTCAAACTAAGAGTGAAGCAAGACCCATTTTCATGCACCAGCTCCTATTCAAGTCTAGATCAAAGCATTGTTTTCAGGTTTTACCCTAAGATACATATGTACCAGATCCACATCTACTTGTTCATATCCAGATAGGGATTTATTTATTTAGAAACCGATTACTTAATATTTCACGAAAATACCAAAAACTTTCCCTATATTTAAACTTTTCTATGGGTTTATTCATAAAGTTTTCATATCCTAATTTACACATATAACTAAACTATCCTTTGATACCAACTATAGCATCCTGACTTTTTATTACATAACTCTTCATTACATTTTACAAATAGATGATCATTAAAGTCTAGTGACTTGAAAATAAGGTACATAATACATGAAAACATATAAAATTATTATAATCCACGTGAAATAATTATTCATTTTGTCATACTAAGTAATATTACTCCAGCTCATTACCTGGGTAAATACATCAAAGTAAAGGGTGAGTAGAAGGCTTAGTCAGGGAAAAACAATAGAAACAGTTTACATGTGAACTTGAGTGATATTTATAAGAACATGGGGAATATCATAAAAGATTAATAAATATTCATATAATAATAATAATAACCTGAATGATAACTTATAAATATCTCTAAAAAATTTAATTTTTACATTCATAAGCATATCACCAAGGTCCATCCCCAAGGTCACATAAAAATTACCAAGGTTATTCAAAAAGGTATTGTAAAACTTGTCATTTATAGAGATTAATTTCTTTACCCAATGAATTGGAGTGATATCAGAGAGAACCCTTAATATGTATTTATTTTAATTTTCACCACATATATAATAGTAAATCATTTCATAAATAACTCAAATAGAGTAAAAGAAATCGGTTTCATATCAAAATCATGGCGTTTTGAAAAGTGCTTAAAAACATGATATCTATGTCATTTATAACCCACAGAAAGGGAATGAGGGTTTTATGAATTTCAATTAAAGAATAAAATAATAATTTTTTTTTTATTTATGAATACCCCTAGAAATGAAAGTGTTTTGGTTATTCATATAAATAAAATAAAATAATTTCTTGAGAAAACTAGAGAGATTTTGAGACAAAAAATTCTCCAGCATAACGGGTATGAAACATGGTTTTATATAACACTAAAAAGAGAAATTAAAAGGGTAAAAAATTAATAGAAGAATTATAATAAAGTATAGGTACATAATAAAATTTAAATAATAAAATTATATTGAAATTTGAAAGACATACCACATAAAATAAAACTTAAAAGGAAAAGAGTTGTTGAGAATTCCTTTACCTTGAAGAGTAACTTCTAAAACTCTAGGATCGGGACCTTGAGGGCTTTATGATACCTTGTAATGACTCATTGTGAGTTAATACTATCATAACTTCTATGGGGTTATTTTGTTATGAAATAAAACCAAGTAATGGCTTGGTATTTATAGTAAAAGAGAGGGAGTTTTTTATTAATTTCTAAGGACACGTCATTAGTGGTATTTGCAAAACCATTGGATTTCCCATGGTATTTTCCAATGATTTTTCCCACTTGGGACACATCATATAATATTTTAATACACATTATTCTACCATAGTTTTAAATTGCATATTATATCATTATGATTTCATAAAACACATGAAAAACTCAAAAACATTATTTTTACTATTCAACGAAAAACAAAACATTTTACAAAAATTTCATAAATTCAACCTAAAATAATATAAATGTTATGAATTCAAAAATGAACTCCATTTTATAAAAATAATTTTATAAATATAAAAAATTTAATTTTTAATTAAAATCACTATTTACTAGAAAAAAACTAATACTTAACTAATAATTTCTAAAACAGTTATTTATGTATAATATCACATCACATAACCATTCAAGATTCCTAAATTACATTTATACTTAATTAGGTGAGGTTACTATTCCATCGTTTATATTACTATTCATAAGGGTAATATTACTATTCATAAGTTACTATTCACCAAAAATTAAGTTTATCATATCATACTCTAAATTTCTTATGGATCACAACCATGTTGGTATATTTTTCAAAAATCATTTCACAGTATCAATTATTTCAAGTATAAAAATTATTTTAAAATAATCTTTTTTTAATTTCCATCAATAATATGAAACTTCTCAGAAAAAAAATCATCCCATATTAATTTTGACATTTGAAATTCAAAAATAATGGTTATTTTAGCATAATAAGAAATAAAAATTTATTTATAAAAATGGATTACACAAAGTAACTAAGGCCTTGTTACATAACCCCTTATAAAACCTTCATAGGACTTAATAGTAAGATATTCAATGGTGATAGAATCATGGGGCTACTCGAACAACATTTCACGAGTAGTGATTTCTATCAACTTGAACTTCTCTCATAGGAAATTTTGTTTAAGATTAACATGTTGAAGCTAGGAATGGACTTGGTCTAGAGAAAAGCTCAGTGATGTTACCTCCTTCCCAATATCTAAAAAATGGGCTTTATATGGCATGATTCTACTGGTAGAGGCCATCAACTCTTATTTCTGTATTAATTATCCATTATCATTTCTATTTATAAACAATAATTATAAAATTAAAAATTGTTATTATTTCAAAAATTCTTATAAACAAACGGTCATATAATGGTAAAAACTTGATGGTTACATTTTAATTATACTTATATAGTTTTATTGATTATGACATAGTAAACCATATATTTTCAGGAAATAAAATATTATTCAAAATTTTGGGACGTCACAAACTCTCACGAGTCAATGACATGGGATTCATCATGAAGATACTGATGAATCTGATAGATGTGGAAGACATCATGGATCCTCACCAGCCATGGTAAAATTTCCAACTAGTATTTCACCTCACCAATATATGCCAACACATCAAAGGGCCCAAAAAATTTATGAGAGATCTTCATCCCCTTTTTGAACCTCCAATTCACATATAGAGGGGAAACCTTCATGAACACATGGTCTCTAACCTCAAACTCCATGGGCCTCTTCCAATGATCGGTATAAGATATTTTTGATTCATGAGATACTTTCATCCTCTCCTGAACAAATCTAACCTTCTCTATCATTCTTTTAACCACATCCAGTCCAAGAAATGTGGACTCCCAAACCTCTTCCTAGAATAATAGAGAACAACATATCCCCCCATAAAAATCCTCAAATGGGGCCCTACCAATGGATGAGGGGTTTCTATTATTATAAGAAAACATTAAATTGTAAGGTTTCATGACCATGATCTATTAAAATCTAAGACACACACCCACAGCATATCCTCCAACTTCTGGATAGTCCTATATATCTACCCCTCTATCTGAGGGTAGAAATCAGTGATTATGTGTAATTGAGTTAAAAAATGTTTCAATGCCATCTAGAATCACAAGGTAAAATTTTCATCCCAATCTTAGATAATGGATCTTGGCACTCTATGCAGCTATACCACCTCATAAAGATACCTATTTACCAAAATATCCATTGTACCCTACTCCTTGATTGTTGGGAAGTGAGATGATTTCATCAATCTCTCTATAATTTCCAATATATCATAACAACATTATTAAGATTAAGGTAACCCTGTGATGAATTCCATTTATATATCATCCCATTTCTGCTTGAAAACATCTAAATGATGAAAAAAACACCATGAACATGATTCTCATCCTTTACCTACTATAAAACCAAATACATCTCCATGAACTATGTTATTTCCTATTTTATCCTGGGCCACCAAAACTAAATCCTCAAAAAAATGGAACAACATGAAAAATACTAGGGTACCATCAAATTTGAACAATGAAACTCATGAAGGAATCCACAATTCATCACTACTGAAACAAAAAACACATCCCATGAAATAACACTTGGTTATGACCATCCTATGAATATCCCACCGGAGCATCAACATGGCCAACATGATTGTGAATCACCTCTTCCTATGTGTCTCCCCACTGAGACTACTCCACCAACCACATAAAATAACGTTTCATAGTTATCTAAAACAAACACCCTCAACCATCATCCACCATACCATCCAAGTACAAGGATGCCAACTCATCCATCACTCTCCAAGAATTCTTAAAATCCTAAAAATATCCTTCAGTGACTTTATGGTAAAAGTTTCATCCACTAAATTCCCCTTTCCTAAGGTATAGAAGAACCCAAAATCATAATCCTCAATAAACTCCTCCCACATTCATTTCTGGAAGTTCTGATCTTGCTGATAAAAGGTATAACTCAAGCTCGTGTGATCAATAAAGACCAAAAATCACTCCCTAATGAGGTAATGTCATACAAAATTCAGTGAAAATGCAACCAATGTTAGATCTATATCATGAGTGGGATTGTTAAGCTCATGGGTATTCAATTTCCTAAACATATAATAGATCACTACATTCATTTGAATCAACACTCATCCCAATCCCATATGGTAAGTATCATAAAACACCTCAAACATCACACCCTCCTCAGGAAACTTAATCACTAGAGAACTAACCAAATTCTCCTTTAGGATACCGAACTCATCCTGGAATAGATCATTCCACACAAAATCTTGTTCATTCTTGGTCAATGTTTTAAATAGGGTTTTAACTCGAGATAAATAGGTCACAAACCTTCAATAATAGCATGTGATTCCAAGGAATCTATGAACCACTACCACATTCTTAGGTAATTTCCAAGAAACAACAACCTAAACCTTTTGTGGGTCCACTTCCACACCATTCTGAGACACCACATTCCCTATCGTGTCCAAATCTTACACTTTAAAAACTTTCCAAATATTTAGGGGTGAAAAAGAAATTTTAAAACATCTATGAGATGCTCATCATGCTCCTCCCATGAATTTGAGTATATAAAAATGTTGTTGATGAACCCAACCAAAAATTGGTTCAGGAATTCATGGAACATAGAGTTCCTGAGTCCCATGAAAATAGCTAGTGCGTTAGTGACACTGAAAGGATTGACCACAAACTCAATGTGCCCATACCTTCATCTAAAGGCAGTCTTCTAGGTATCTACATCCTTCACCCTCAATTGGAAATATCTACAGCACATATCAATCTTAAAGAACCAAAAAATTCCCCCCAAATGGTCAAAAAGATCATTGATCCTTGGAAGAGCATAGTGATTCTTGATCATCATTTGGTTTAATATTCCATATTTCATGCACAACATCAGACTACCATCTACCTTTTAGTGAATAACATTGGATCACCCCATGTTGACACACTAGGTCGGGTGGAACCCCTCTACATTAGATCATCTATCTAAATCCTCAACTCCCACAACTCAGAAGGTTTCATCTAATATAGAGCCATCAAAATCAAAGAAACATTAGGATGTATTTCTATCATGAACTTAACATCACATTTAGGGGGTAGCTTCAAAACCTCCTTGGGGAAAAATCTAGGAATTCACTAACAACCTTTGGGGGGGTTCCTCTACCCCATCATCCACTGACCCCACTGACATTTCCTTTATCATAAAAATAAGGGGCTCACACATTGACTTCCCACCTAAAAATCCCACTCACTAATGTAAACCACATGTTGTCCATCCATATATGAGAATATGACTATCTTCCAAAATTAGTCAATAATAGTTTGCACAGAATACAACAAGTCATTGTCAAGGATGACATTGTATGTGTAACACCCAAATATTTTATGAGAAGTACATTTTTTTATGTCTTATGTTATACTCAACATCAAAGGAATATTTTACGGCACATAACACTAGCTTGGTTTGCGTTACACGCAATCGCGACCTTCCTCGATAGCGTGTGTAGTACGCAATACCGTGTTTCACAAAACAACGATATATAATTATAAAATTATAAACTAGCCGGTATGAATAGTATAAACTGAATTTTGAATTTTATAACATTATTATTCATCTTTCATATTTTCTAGAACATGGTATGAGAACAAAATAAATTTTTCGGTAAAATAAGTATTTTTCAAAAAATGCAGTTTTGCTGCCTTTTGATGGCGCACCCACTTTAAATCTAGTTTTTGACATGTTTATAAGTTCAATTTGACAAAATAAAATTATTATTTGGAATCAGGATATAAAAATTTAATTTGGATAAATTTTTCATAGTATTATGATAACTTTCATATTTTAATGAATAGTAAAAACACGCTATATTTTAATTAAAAACAACTTTTTTCATCGCAATAATTTATATGGTTAAATTATAATATTGAATGGTTTTAACGTATAAATAGAATATATTTTTACCCTTTAATATAATTTATGTCATTAGTATTAATTTTACATTGAATTCATGGGTAAAAACATTTCAATCTTTGGTAAGGTGTTTACTTTTAAAAACCCGTTGGCTTAACAACGTGATTAATTTTAAATTAATTACTGAAACTTCTGTGTTTTGAATTTTGAAAAATGGATTCCATATTTTGATTCATTGGGTAAAAATTATGTTAATAGGTTACTTTTTTTTTGAGATTATGAATAGTAACTACGGTAATTTTTATTTACTGCAGTTAAAGGTAAATCGGGTAATTAAAGGTAAATATAAGATTATAAAATTACCCTAAACTTTCCAAAATCCTATTGTATGAATAAAATTAGAACCATATCACCTAATTGTCTGACTAGATTCATTTCATGGACTTTTGACCATGAAATAATATAATTATTATTAAAACCAAAGAAAGTTAAAACATTTCACTCTCATAAATATTTTAAGTATAATAATTTTAATTTAGTGATAAACTTAATGAAACTTCAAACATTAATAGTCTCTATAAATCTAATAAAATTATATATATTATATGAATTTATTTATAATTTTTAGGGATTAAATAATTATCATTAATTATGACACAATACTGATGTTGAAATTATTTTATTGATTGAAATATCAAATAAATGATTTTAAAAGTATTAAAATAAATATTATATGAACTATTTAATGTTCTCCACTAATTTTCTAGAAAAAAATGACATGTTATGAATCTATTAAATATTTTATTTCGAACTTATATTCTGTATATATTTTATTTAAACTCAAATAAATGAATAGTGTCAAAATTGACACTATTGTTAATTTATAGAAATTACATAATATAAAATTGTTTAAAAATAAAAAAAATATTTAAAATTTATAAATTAAAAATTATATGGTAGAAAATTTAATAAAGTATACAATTATAGACAATTCACAACATATAATTAATTATTTATAATGATTTAAAATTTAGAATATTATTACCATAAATAAAATTAAATAGATTATATAAGGATAAATCATGTTGATAATGTTTAAAATAAATTCCCAACTTGTCTAAATTTTATTGTATGATAATAATACAACCCTATATCATCTCAGATTAGGATTTGAGTCATTTTTGTAGGTTTTTAAGTGGGTTTGGAATTTATTATAAATTAATATTTCTTATAATTCAAAAGGTGCCCCTCTCCTCCCTTATAAAAGGGCACCTCCTCCCTCTCCTCCTCACACCACTTTGAGCTTTCAAGCTCAGCCAAACCCAGACAATTTCTCTTCTCCACTTCCCTATAAAAATCATAGAGGTCCTGGTATTCTTCAAAGACCAATCTTAGTGCCCTAAGAGGAGGTTTCAAAGAGGCGTGTCAAAGAATAGGTGATATCTATTACCAATTCTTTCAAATTTATTTCTTCTTCTACTTATTCTTCTTCTTTAGTTGTTTCATTATGAAGTAATAACATAAGTATCACTCATATAATGATATGTAATTATAAATCTGAAACAACCCTATTTCACCTTCTATCCATCCTATGGAAAATGAAATCACCGCGCGTGGGTACGTACGGAATACCGTCTCCACGCCGTGGTGTAATCTGTTTTCCACCACCACCTTACTTTTATTGGAATAATGGTGTAAAGAATAACTATATATGATTATTGTAAAATGATATTTATTCTTAAATATTATACATACACTTCAATACAATTCCACGATCACAGGAACGATATCATCGCTCGTGCGTACGTACGGCCTACCGTCTCCACGATGTGATGCGACTCATTCTACATGATATTCATTGAATAATGATTATATAAATGAATTTAATGAGTAAATATGGTATATATTACACTAATAACATTCTGTAAATGAGTTATCTATAACCTAAAAAAGAATAATAAGAATTTATTTGACAAAACACACATAAGAACATAAAGCAATAGACACCCTAATAACAAGTAGCAATGAAATATTACTAATAAGAAGCTAATAATATGACCATATATGATATCATAACAATGGGTATTATTCTGTAATAAGTCAATGACATTATTTAAATCATTATACAGAAGTTTCGGACATGTACAAAGCATATGGGACCTAAGGTAAGGGAAAATCTCGCAATCTCATTTTGATCCAAGATTGTTTATACTTTAGAATTTACTGGGGAATATTTATCATCCACATCCATGTTTCCTCAATATGTAATATTATTTCTATACTCCTACATTTTTTTTAAATCCAATTTTACCCATTGTTGAGTTTTTAGTAAAAGATATGAAAGGAATCTTTTTTCATTTTTAGTACGAGGTACTTTTTGACTTTTCCGGCCAAAGTATGAGAAGAATGTTTTTTTAACTTATACGGAATGAATGAATTTTTATGATTTCATAGAACATTATTTCCATGAAGTTTCCTTTAAAAGTTTTCAAGTTTATTTTTAATCAACTTCTTTTAGTTTAAAATTGTATGACATGTTAAGAAAGGAAAAATGTTTTTGAATTAGAAAGGATATTATCCTAAAGAATGGAGTTCAAGTGTTTTATCAAAATCATTTTCCATATAAGATAATATAGGCTTCTATTTCTATCCCTATTTTTACATTGATTTGATTATGTTATGATGGAATTAATTTTATGATGTCATTTTATCTTATATGGATAATGTTATGATGGCATGATGTTTAAGAATCCTATTTTTATTACATGGGTTATGCTATGATGTGTGATTTATGATTTTGTGGCACACATAATAATGGTTTCATTATGAGATGGGTGGGACCTATATCTCCCTCCAATTCATTGGGTAAATATTTATATCTCATGAGATAGACATGGCTGGAACAGCAAGTTAATCCGGTTCAGTGATACAGGACTGGAACGAGGAGTAAACTCGGATCAATAATTTACTTTGTCCGCTATGATAGTCTTGGAAATGAGTCTTGACTAAAATGAAATGATTTTCTTTGATTATGTGTGTATTCCACAAAGTTTCATGTTTTAATTTATGCTTATTGGGATTACATTTCACCACTATGATTTATCCCATGTTATGATATTATGATATCTTGTGCAGGTTAAGATATTTAAAATGTTATGTTCTTATGAATATGATATGATTGATATTTCTTTTTTCTTACCCTTACTGAGAATTTTAGCTCACCCTTTTTTATGTTTTCCTTTCCCCAGGTCATGAATAAGGGTATTAAGTAGGATATGCCAAAAAGGGACTCTAGAAATGATTAAATAAATGGGAGACAATGTAAATGTTTTATGAACCAGTTGTTTATGTTTCCCAGTTTTTAAAGACAATATACCCATATGGTCCTTTCATGGTTTTGTTATATGTTGTAATAAGTGTTCTTTAATTTTGAAGTAATAACAATGTATGTAAAATATGGGTCATTATAGTTGGTATCTAAAGAAAGGTATAATCAACCTTTGGAAACTAGGATATGAAAGCCCTAGTAAGAACCCTAAGGATATGTCTAAGCATAGAACACAATATTAGTGTTTTAGAAATAGCCATGAATAACCTATGATGAGACCTTAAGTGTAAAATTGTACTCTTGATTATGTGGTTTTCCTATTATGATTAGTGTTTCTCACACTATGCTTATTGGTTTTAGTCAATGGCTGGAACCCGAAGGAATCGTGTTAATGTTGAATGTGATAGGAAATGCATTGATTGTCCCCCTGAGCAACCAAATGTTATGGGATCTAGAATAGAAAATCTTGTAGTCATGATCACACAAGTTTCTCAAGCTATGAACCATGCAGGACTTCCAAACGAGCAAATAAAGGAGCAACATTCTGTTGAATCCTTCATGAGGCAGCGTCCACCTTCATTCAGTGGGTCTTCTGATCCATTAGTGGATAAACAATGGATTAGTACCACTAAAAAGATATTTTTAGTTCTACAATGTTCTGAACATGAAAAATTCATCTTAGTTTTGTATCTTTTGGAAGGTGATGTTGATCAATGGTGGAATCTTACCAAGAATACGAGGCAAAGAGATGAAATTGAGTCCATGGAATGGGACGAGTTCAAGAACTTATTTTTCAATAAGTACTTCCCTCATATTCTTCGAACAAAGATGGAGGAGGAGTTTCTTGAACTGAAGAAAATGGATGATGAATCTGTTGGTACCTATGAAGAAAATTTTACAAGACTTGCAAGGTACGCTTCCAGAATTATTATCCAACCTGAGAGTAAAATCGATCGATTCTTTAGTGGCTTAAAACCAAGTCTTAGAAGGGTGTTACCCATAAGGGACTTCAATAGCTACGAGGAAATTGTTTGATGTTCTCTCAAGGTTGAGATGGAGATTGGAGTAACCCATCAGCCATATGGGTTTGATAAGAAGAAGAAAATGGAATTCAAATGAAAATCTAAAGACCACACTGAAAAGAATATGAGTTTTCCTTTATTCTCAAATTGTGGAAAGAAACATGGAGGGAATTGTCTTAAAGGGACAAGAAAATGTTTTATGTGTGGAAAAGAAGTTCATCGGGTAGTTGAATGTCAAAATAATGGGAAGAAGATGACTAATGATGCGAACAAAGAAAGGGATACACAGAATGCACCTCCTACACTTCAATGTTTCAAGTGAAAGGAGATGGGGCATTATTCCAATCAATTCCCAAATCTAAGGGTTGTTGATGATGATTGACGTCAACAAACTCTTAAGGCCAAAGACAAAGGAAAGTCACATGCAATTACTATCGGTGATGTGGAGTATGATAACGAAGTGGTGAAAGGTACACTTATCATCCACTCTAAAGTAGAAAATGTTTTATTTGATTCTGGATCCACCCAATCTTTTATTTCTGAATAATTTTCTAAGGGCATCGTTGTACTACCTCAACAATTAGATGTTGAGTTAGCTGTGACAACCCCTAATGGCACAACAATCACATCAAAATTTTACAATTCTTCTCTGATTGAAGTTTGTGGGAAAGTGCTTCCTGCAAATCTTGTGATCCTTCCTATAGTGGAATTTGATGTGATTCTTGGCATGGATTGGATTTCTTTATACAGAGCTCATATCAATTTCCAAAGAAGGGAAATCACATTTAATATTCCTGATCAATCTACTATCATATATCAATGCAAGGATGAATATAAACTTCCAGTGGAAATTTCTTCCATCTTATGGGTCTTGATTCCAATAAATGAAGGTTATTTATCTCAAATGGTTGGAGAGAAACTCATGATTAAAAATACACCCATTTTAGGTGAGTTTGATGATGTCTTTCTGGAGGAATTTCCAGGTATTCCACAAAATCATGAAGTTGAGTTTTCAATATAATTGATACAGGATGTTGGGCCGATTTCGAAGACACCTTATAGAATGGCCCCAATTGGGTTGCAGGAATTAAAGAAGCAACTCCAAAAGAATCTCAATAAAGGATTCATACACCCTAGTGCGTCACCTTGGGGAGCACCTATTCTATTTGTTAAGAAGAAAGATGGATCAATGAGACTCTGCATTGATTATCAAGAACTTAAAAAGATCACTATCAAGAAAAAATATCCTCTCCCATGCATTGATGACTTATTTGACCAACTACGTGGAGCTCAATACTTTTCCAAGATTGAACTTCGTTTACGGTATCATCAATTAAGGGTCAAAAAAGAGGATATACCAAAGACGGCTTTCTGTACAAGGTATGGACACTATGAATTTATAGTGATGCCATTTGGTCTTACTAATTCCCCTTTTATCTTCATGGATCTAATGAATAGAGTCTTTAGAGACTATCTTGATTAGTTTGTGGTAGTCTTTATAGACGATATTCTTGTCTTTTAAAAGAACAAGGAATAACATGAAGATCAATTGAGAATTGTATTGAAGACCAAGATAAAGGAGAAGCATTATGCCAAATTTACCAAGTGTGAATTTTGGCTTCAAAAATTTTCATTTTTGGGTCACATAATCTCAAAAGAGGGGATATCTGTGGATCCAAAAAAAATAATGGTTATCAAAAGATGGTAAAGATCAACAACAATAACCGAGATCCGAAGTTTTCTTGGTTTGGCTGAATATTATCGACGTTTTGTGAAAGATTTTTCACGATTATCTAATCCACTCACTAGGTTTACTCGAAAAGGAGTTAAGTTCATGTGGACGGAGGAGTATGAAGAGAATTTCAAGGAGTTGAAAAGAAGTTTATCCAATGCACCTGTGCTCACACTGTCTTGTAGTGGAGAATGGTTTGTGATCTATGGTGATGCATCCAAGAAGGTATTGGGGTGTGTTCTCATGCAAAACGATATGGTGATAGCTTATGCCCCATGATAGGTGAAAATACATGAGAAAAATTACCCAACTCATGATTTGGAGTTAGCTGTGGTAATTTTTGCATTAAATATTTGGAGGCATTATATTTATGGTGAAAGGTGTGATATTTATACTGATCATAAAAGTTTAAAATATATTTTCACACAAAAGGAGCTGAATATGCGCCAAAGAAGATGGTTGGAGCTGATTAAGGATTATGACTGCTCAATTCATTATCACCCTGGGAAAGCAAACAAGGTGGAAAACGCATTAAGTTGACAAGACCATGCTAGCTTATCCATGATGAGGATCAAAAAAGATCCAATATTTATGGATTTACAAAGGATAGATATTGGAATTATAATGGAATGGGAAAATCATATCTTTCTCAAATGAATGTTCAACCATATATGCATTTGAAGATTAAAGAGGCACAAAAATAAGATATAGAGTTAAAAATGAAGGTGAGAAATGTTCCTGAATTCAACCTTCATGGTGATGGGATAATAAGGTTCAGGAATCGGGTTTGTGTTCCTCCCATCCCATAATTAAAGAAGGAGATGTTGGATGAGTCTCATAGTTCTTCATTATCTATACATCCTGGAAGCACGAAGATGTATAGGGACCTTAAATAGTACTTTTGGTTAGATGGTATGAAAAGAGATGTTGCTGAATATGTCTCTCGATACTTGGTTTGTCAGCAATTTAAAGCTGAGAGACAGAAGTCTAAGGGGATGTTACAACCATTACCCATACCCAAATGGAAATGGGAAAACATCACTATGGACTTTGTCACTAGACTTCCTAAAACATCCAAAGGCAATAATGCTATTTGGGTCATAGTTGATCATCTTACGAAGTCGGCACACTTCATTGTTATTAGAGAAGATTTCTCTCTGGACCAGCTTGCCAGGATATATTTAAAGAAAGTGGTAAGATTTCATGGAGTACCACTTTCCATTATATCTAATCAGGATTGGAGGTTTACCTCAATGTTTTGGAGAAGTCTTCAGTATACTCTAGATACAAAGTTGAGTTTCAACATTTCTTATCATCCTCATACAGATGGTCAGTCTGAGAAAACAATTCAAACTCTATAAGACATGTTGAGAGCTTGATCTATGGATTTCAAAGGTGGTTGGGATCAACACCTACCTTTGGTGGAATTTTCTTCTAATAATATCTTTCACTCCAGCATTCAGATGGATCCTTTTGAAGCTCTCTATGGAAAGAAATGTCGAACTTCAACTTTCTGGGATGAAGTTGGGGAAAGAAAGCTATTAGGACCTGATCTTGTTGATGAGATGACAGAAAAGGTCAGATCTATTCAACAACACATAAGATCATCTCAGAGTCGACAAAAAAGGTATGTTGATAACCGAAGAAATGACCTAGATTTTGAAGTGGGTGATAAAGTGTTCTTACGAATATCTCCTTGGAAGAGAGTAATGATATTTGGAAAGAAGGGCAAGTTGAGCCCTAGGTATATCGGTCCTTTCGAAATACTAGATTGTGTTGGGAAGGTATCTTACCTATAGGTGCTTCCACCGAATCTCTCTCAAGTTCATGATGTGTTCCATGTATCTCTCCTGAGAAAGTACATACCTGATCCTTCACATGTACTAAGCTCAGAAGTTGTACCACTGGAGGAAGATCTTTATTATGAATAAAAGCCGATAGAGATTCTGGATCATAGAGAAAAAGTTCTACAGAACAAGACCACTTTCTTGGTGAAAGTTTTATAGAGGAACCACCAATTAGAAAAAGCTACATGGGAGCTTGAGGATGTGATGAGGGAGAGGTATCCTCATCTGTTTGTTACGAAGTGACGAATTTCAAGGGCAAATTCATTTTAAGGGGGATGGAATGTAACACCCTGATATTTTATGGGAAGTATATTTTTTATGTCTTATGTTATACACAACATAAAATGAATCTTTCACGGCACACAACACTAGCTTGGATTGCGTTACAGGCAATCACGACCTTCCTCGATAGCGTGTGTAGTACGCAATACCGAGTTTCACTAAAAAATGATATATTATTATAAAATTATAAACTAGTCGGTATGAATAGTATTAATTGAATTTTTAATTTTATAACATTATTATTCATCTTAAATATTTTCTAGAACATGGTATGAGAACAAAATAATTTTTTCGGTAAAATAAGTATTTTTCAAAAAATGCAGTTTTTCCGCCTTTTGATGGTGCACCCACTTTAAATCTAGTTTTTGACATGTTTATAAGTACAATTTGAAAAAATAAAATTCTTCTTTGGAATCAGGATATAAAAATTTACTTTGTATAAATTTTTCATATTATTCTGATAAATTTCATATTTTAATGAATAGTAAAAACACGCTATATTTTAAATAAAAACAAATTTTTTCATCGCAATAATTTATATGGTAAAATTATAATATTTAATGGTTTTAAAGTATAAATAGAATATATTTTTACCCTTTAATATAATGTATATCATTATCAATAATTTTACATTGAATTCATAGCTAAAAACATTTCAATCTTTGGCAATGTTTTAACTTTTAAAAACCCGTTTTCTTAACAACGAGATTAATTTTAAATAAATTACTGAAATTTCTGTGTTTTGAATTTTGAAAAATGGATTCCATATTTGGATTCATTGGGTCCAAAATATTTTAATAGGTTACTTTTATTTTTTTGAGATTATGAATAGTAACTACGGTAATTTTTATTTACTCCAGTTAAAGGTAAATCAGGTAATTAAGGGTAAATATATGATTATAAAATTATCCTAACACTTGAAAAAATCCTATTTGATGAATAAAAGTAGACCCATGTCACCTAAGGGTTGGAATAGATTCATTTCATGTGACTTTTGACCATGAAATAATATAATTATTATAAAAACCAAAGAAAGTGACAACATGTCACTCTCTTAAATCTTATAAGTATAATAATTTTAATTTAGTGATAAACTTCATGAAACATCGAACATGAATAGTCTCCAGAAATATAATAATATTATATAAATCATATGAATTTATTTATAATTTTTAGGGATTAAATAATTATCATTAATTAAGACACAATAGTGATGTTGAAATTATTTTATTGATTGAATATCAAATAAATGATTTTAAAAGTATTAAAATAAATATTATATAAACTATTTAATGTTCTCTACTAATTTTATAGATAAAAATGACATTTTATGAATCTATTAAATATTTTAGTTTGAACATATATTCTGTATATATTTTATTTAAACTCAAATAAATGAATAGTGTCAAAATTGACACTATTGTTAATTTATAGAAATTACATATTATAAAATTGTTTAAAATCACAAAAATATTTAAAATTTATAAATTAAAATTTATATGGTCTAAAATGTAATAAATTATACAATTATGGACAATTCACAACATATAATTAATTACTTATAATGATTTAAAATTTATAATATTATTACCAAAAATAAAATTAAATAGATTATATAAGGATAAATCATGTTGATAATATTTAAAATAAATTCCCAACTTGTATAAATTTTATTGGGTGATGAGATTACAACCCTATATCATCTAATATTCGGATTTGAGCCATTTGTTTAGGTTTTTAAGGGGGGTTGGAATTTATTATAAATTAATATTTCTTATAATTCCAAAGGTGCCCCTCTCCTCCCTTATAAAAGGGCACCTCCTCCCTCTCCTCATTACACCACATTGAGCCTTAATGATCCTCCAAACCCTGCCAATTTATCTTCTCCACTTCCCTAGAAACATCCTAGAGGTCCTGGTCTTCTTCAAAGACCAATCATTGTGCCCTAAGAGGAGGTTTCAAAGAGGCGTGTCGAAGAAGAGGTAATATCCTTTACCAATTCTTTCAAATTTAATTCTTCTTATACTTATTCTTATTTAATTGTTTCATTATGAAGTAATAACATCAGTATCACTCATATACTGATATTTTATTATAAATATGAAACAACCCTATTTCACCTTCTATCCATCCTATGGAAAATGAAATCACCGCGCGTCTGTACGTACGGAATACAGTCTCCACGCCGTGGGGTAATCTGTTTTCCACCACCACCTTACTTTTATTGGAATAATGGTGTAAAGAATAACTATATATGATTATTGTAAAATGATATTTATTCTTAAATAGTATACATACACTTCAATACAATTCCATGATCACAGGAACGATATCATCGCTCGTGCGTATGTACGGCCTACCGTCTCCACGATGTGATGCGACTCATTCTACATGATCTTCATTGAATAATGATTATATAAATGAATTTAATGAGTAAATATGATATATATTACACTAATACCATTCTGGAAATGAGGTATCTATAACCTAAAAATAAGAATAAGAATTTATTTGACAAAACAAACATAAGAACATAAAGCAATAAACACCCGAATAACAAGTAGCAATGAAATATTACTAATAAGAAGCTAAGAATATGACCATATATGATATCATAACAATTATTATGATTCTGGAATAAGTCAATGACATTATTTAAATCATTATATAGGAGGTTCGGACACGTACAAAGCATATCAGACCTAAGGTAAGGGAAAATCTTGCAATCTCAATTTGATCCGAGATTGTTTATACTTCAGAATTTACTGGGGAATATTTATCACCCACATCCATGTTTCCTCAATATGTAATATTATTTCTATCCTCCTACAATTTTTTTAAATCCAATTTTACCCATTGGTGATTTTTTAGTAAATGATATGAAAGGAATCTTTTGTCGTTATTAGTATGAGGTACTTTTTGAGTTTTTCGGCCAAAGTACGAGAAGAATGTTTTTTTAACTTATACGGCATGAATGGATTTTTATGATTTCATAGAACATTATTTACATTAATCTTCCTTTAAAATTTTTCAAGTTTATTTTTAATCAACTAATTTTAGTTTAAACTTGTGTGACATGTTAAGAAAGGAAAAATGTTTTTGAAGTAGAAAGGATATTTTCCTCAAGAATAGAGTTCAAGTGTTTTATCAAAATTATTTTCCATCTAAGATAATATAGGGTTATTTTTCTGTCCCTATTTTTACATTTATTTGATTATATTATGATGGAATTAATTTTATGATGTCTTTTTATATTATATGGATTATTTTACAATGGCATGATGTTTAAGAATCCCATTCTTATTACATGGGTTATGATATGATGTATGATTTATGATTTTGTGGCACACATAATAATGGTTTCATTATGAGATGGGTGGGACCTATATCTCCCTCCAATGCATTGGGTAAAGATTTATATCTCATGAGATAGACATGTCTGGAACGGAAAGTTAATCAGGTTCCGTGATACAGGACTGGAACGAGGAGTGAACTCGGTTCAGTAATGGACTTTATCTGCTATGATAGTCTTGGAAATGAGTCTTGAATAAAATGAATTGATTTTCTATGATTATGTGTGTATGCCACAAAGTTTCATTTTTTAAGTTATGATTATTTGGATTACATTTCACCACTATGATTTATCCCATGTTATGATATTATGATCTCTTGTGCAGGTTAAGATATTCAAAATGTTATGTTCTTATGAATATGATATGATTTATATTTCTTTTGTTTACCCTTACTGAGAATTTGAGCTCACCCTTTTGTATGTTTTCTTTTCCCCAGGTCAGGAATAAGGGTATTAAGTAGGATATTCCAAAAATGGACACTAGATATGATGAAATAAATGGGAGACAACGTAAATGTTTTATGAACCAGTCGTTTATGTTTCCCAGTTTCTAAAGACACTATACCTATACGGTTTTTTAGGGTTTTGTTATATGTTTTAATAAGTGTGCTTCAATTTTGAAGTAATAACAATGTGTTTAAAGTATGGTTCGTTATAGTATGGCTGCATCTGAAGTAATAAAATATCCACACAAGACTGATGATGCCTCTTCATCATTAATTTACACCCCTAGTGTACATAAAACAATATGTTCTAGCCTCTGACAGGCATAGTAAACACCAGGGGAATGAGAAGCCTCTCTACACCTAGTCCTAGAGAACGGACTATAGTGGGTGCAATAAAGGCGGGAAAAGCTCCCAAATCAAACAAGTCATAAAAAAGGTACATGATAAACTAAATGTAACTCTATTGATCTATATCCCCATTGGTTTTTCTACCTTCACTACATGCAACTGACCACACTTGGTTCCTTACCTCAATATTTATGACTACCTTCATGACCATGCTCGGTTCAAGGACCCTAAACATGATGAATAACATGAGGTTAGCATATTCCTACTTCATCTTACTTGGTCAGAGAAAAGGATAGATGTCCATGCTACCAGAATGGTATCACTAGAAACATCTTTTGGGGCATGTGCTAAACCTATCCACCTCCACCAAACTGAGCTCGGGGAACCATTGGGCACTGGTTATGGTGATGGTCATGAACCCCATAACCAAAACACACTAGAAAAAATCCCCAATAAAAATTGGGGAAAACAATGGCCCTAGTAGTCTAGAAAGTAAGCTGCTAAGGTCAAGTCCCTATTGGGTGAAACCTTAAATGCCCTCTCACTCGAGACCTTCCAATAATGACTATACTCCTAAAATAACTCTATTAGTTCCCCTCCTATAGTAAACCTCATCATGAGTGAATTTTATTCATCAACACTGCCTTATTCTGGACCTCTAGATATGTTGGTAGTGTAAAAGGAGTGGTTACAAAATGGATAGAAGGCCATAGTGCCTCATCAAGATGTATTGCATGAGACTCCTCATCTGAAAAAAGATCTGGGTAAAAACATAGAAGTTCCTTGAATTTTATTCCCATCGTCCACACTAACATACTCACCTAATAAATAGAAATAATCTCCTTCCTCTTCACTACCTTCATGTTCGATGAAAGGAACTCTACCCAAAACTCTTTAAGAAAGTTAACCCACAAAACATTTACCTCCTTGTACTCTCCCAAATACAATGTCTACCACTGACGCGTAGCTCCCAACATCTGAAAAACTTCCAAAAGGAACCATTACTCAGTTGGGGCCTATATCAAACTGAAATTGATATCGAACTCCCCTAGCCAACTCTTTGTCTCCACATCTGAAACAATTCCCTCATACTTCTCCAAAGTCTTCCACTAGAAATTACACAACTACCACTACTAATCCCCATCCTCCTATGTCGAATCAACCCTATGGTGATCAAGTGGATCGTCTTACTAGACCTCAACTACATGATTCACACACAAACAATGAATAGGATCCATAACTAAAAGAGAAAAAAATATTACCTCATCCTGATAGTATATAATTTTATTATGATTCATTTTAATTCATTTTATTCATTTTTAAACTTCCAAAAAAATCTAAATCAAATAGAAACTCAATTCATCATGATGCATGTACCTCTCTGAGGTCTCTACCCAACAAGAAGGTCTGCCACACTTATCCATTAAATAATATTAGATTATGTACACTAGATGGGAGCCTTAAAATATTGTTTCCTAGCTAGTTTCCCTAGCCTATGTCATGCACCAATGTCAACTGGAAATATTTCCATACCAACAATTAAAATCCTCACTATGAATAACTCTAAACTCCATCCTATATCTTAACCACCAACTCCAATATTCCTCTATCATAATCTCATCTCTCCAAAGATACCACAATGGGGATAGGGAGATAATGACCCCTGAGTCTTCACTCGAGTAGGTCTCGGGTTGGTGACTAGTATTGATGTTATAAAAATATCATGTATGGGTGGAATTATCATAAATAATATTAATAGGATTTGGAGATAAGATGAATAAAATACAATTAAAACCATGACATATATATAAGAAATCCAAAAACTACACCTCAATTAATGTTTAAATAAAAATGATACAGATAAAAGTCTCCAATGTGAATACCAAAAACAAATACTAAAGCAGTGTCATAGAAACTATCCAAAGGTACGAGATAGTAATATCCATAATGGTTCATGAAGTCCTTCAGAAAATCTGAAAATAGATTTATATAAAAAGGGTGAGCATAAAAGTAACTCAGTCAGAAAACCAAAGTCTCTAGTGCACATGTGGAAGAAGCACACTAATTCACCCGTGATAAAACAATAGAACCAATAATGGATAAATGGGTCAACTATCCATCCCATCCTCACCAAGGCATTCTCATTAAATAATGAAATCTAAGTATAATAATAAAATATAAATCATATTGATAATAGGGTACCCCTCCTAACTTTACCACTGATTTTCCACTCTCACATCCCAATGTTGTACATCCTGGAACTCCCTCTTCTTTTGAATCACATCACATCACATCACATAACATCACATCACATCCCACCCGCATACATCGAGGTTATCACATCAGATCACATATTTACCAAATATTCATAGTCCATAACATCTCATAAACGATGTAGTAGGGCATCATGAACATGAAGGACATCAACCTCATTCCCTCCTCCTACCATGAATGACCCCCACCATAATTGATCTCATCACATCTTTCTCTAAGACACCTAGGTCATCTCATTTCACCACATCACATGTAGATAGTAACAATTTTGACTTCTAGACATCATAGCTCATACATATCACCAACACCTAGAAAAGGGAGTGAGGAAGATTGGGTAGTCATCCATCCATCCTCCCATTAGGATATTGGTAAAAACACCCCCAAAACATTTGGTGTTGGCACATGCTGTTCAAAATGGGTGGGGAATGTATTGAAATTACAATGAATATACAATTTATTTATATATTGATCAACATCACACAAGTCTCATCCTAAGGGCTCACAACCAAGGCATAAAACATCTCATAGGAACCTTCACTTCCACTTCCAAAGCTAAAATCACAACCCCACACTAATAAAATACAATCCATAATTCATATTTCAGTATTTAATTCTCATTATTCCACTTTCTATATTTTCCATTCCCAACCCCTTCTATTAAAATAGGAACTTTGTTTTATATTTCCAACCCATTAGTTAATAAAACAAATTAACTATTTAAAACACATATCCCTTCATTAATTAATTCATTAAACATGATCATTTTAAATAATTTTCATGAATTTAGTTCCACTAATACTCAAGAAACTAGTGTGGCTAACTACCATCGTAATCTTCCAACACAACTGCACCATAACCACCATCATAGTCCCACTACTCATCCATATTACAATTACCATCGCAACACCACTGCACAAACATATCACACCCACTACCCCACCCACATGCGAAAATAGCCATCTACCATGCATTGAATCATCACTACCAATCCACAACACACAACTTCATCTGTAAACACATTAAAACACATACCAAAACATTTTCTAGATTAGGAATATGGGATTTAAATCAATTCCACATCTATATTTATGGGATTTATCACACAATTCATATATCCCAGGGAAAACAATTCATTTGATGAGTATAAGTTGTTAACCAATTATTTATTGTTATGTCACAAAAATCAGACAACATAGGATTCATGTCGTATATAAAAAATCAAAAAAATAGTGTCTACCAGTGACCATGATTTTCAAGGATAAAACAAACATAGATAATATAAATATCACAATATCAAAAATATATAAAAGTTTGTGAAGAATTCCACTGCCCCTTTTCCATTTCATTTAAACGAGTAAATTATCTTTTTTAGGTCGGATGAAAATTTCTTTTCAAGATATAACAGGAGTAACACATCATGTATGATACATAGAATAGAGAAACAAGGTAACCATTTCCTAGAAGACTAAAGATTTACACAAATAGGCTCCACTAAAAATAGGGGGTGTGCGTACATGAGGAAACTAGTATGGGGGAATTTGAACCAACTACAACAACAATGATCCATGACTCTATGGGAAGAAGGATTTGAAACCTCCCATCTCAAGATAAAGAAAGACCAAAAGAAAAAGAAAATATATTCTCTTTTTAAATGTTATATTTGAAACCAGTGGGATTATATATTACTTTAAAATTAATATTAAAGTTGTATTTTATTAAAACTACATGGTTTAACCAATTAAAAGTCTTCAAACATTGAATAAATGGAGGATATAATTATCTTACTATAAAAAGGGTTTAACAAATTCATTAATTAGGGTATTAAATCCCTTTCTTGTAAAAAACATTAAAAATGGAAGAATTTTAAATTTCTACAAAATTAGAAACATTGTTCACTTCCACCATCAGGGTGCCACTTCCATGGTTCCACTGATAGGGTTCCACCACCAGGGTACCACCACTGGGGTCCAACCACTAGGGTTACACTGCTAAAATGCCACCTTTAGGGTGCCACAGCCAGGGTGCCACCGCTAGAGTGCCATTGACATGGTTTCACTCCTAGGGTGGTACTTCCAGGGTTCCATTGTTAGGGTGCAACCACCAATGTGAACCCACCATCATGATCCACTATTGGTAATCCATCAACAAGATGACATCATTGGTGATCCACCACCAAAATGATCCACCATTTGTGATCCACTACCAAAATGATCCATAATTGGTGATCCATCACCAGAATGATCCACCATTACTGATCCACCACCAGAATGCCTCTGTTGTAGATCCACCACCAGAATGATACACCATTTGTGATCCACCATTAGCTATCCACCACTATAATTCCATCGTTGGTGATCGACTTCTATAAATATCCACTGTTGGTGATCCACTACCTGAATGATCCATTATCGGTGATCCACCCCCATAATTTTCCATCATCCTCTAAAAAACTCATCTTCCCTCCAAAGTTTCTAAAAAATCCCTCTCATTCTCCCAAAACCTTTAGTCTTTTCCCAAACATCTAAACCACCATATTTCTTACAATTTAAGGGGCTATAAGGTCCATACCATTACATCAGATACCTCTTGAACAATTCTTACCCAAAAAATATAAGACTAACCCAAAAGAAAAGAGAGGAAGCTTTTGAAAAACAACCCCTTGAGATACCTCTCAAGGATATTGTTACATCCAAAACATTTTCACCAATGAAACCAAATACACCACCCTGAACACATGAGTTATATAATTACATCCTCCATATCAGGATATTATCTTCTCTGGATGGAACTGACTCGCCTGCATGAGTTTAATCACATCGTAGTATAATGTGCCTTGATTAGGAATTAGGTCCTACCTTTTTCACATGTCATAACTTTATCCCACATCACTCAACATACATCACATAAATTTGAAAATAACATATATCATAAAACACCAAGATCCAAAAAACACATCATAATGAAAAACAGAAAATTCAAAACTCAAAACAACTCTGGGTACTGGGAACACATCTGCATTACTCACTCCTAAGTACTCCCCACTAGACCACCATGCCTCTACAGAACACAAACCAAGGGAATGGTTAGTCCTCACAACACCTTCTCTTAATTATTTTTCATCTTTAGTGGATTGTATAGAAACATCTAGTCATCCTTGATATCCAAATCTTCCAATACAATGACATGGGATCCATCACCAACAAACCAATGAAGCTCAGAGAAATATAAGAAGTCATGGATATTCTCCATCCACGGTGGAAATTAAAATAGGTATTCCACCTTTCCAAAAGGTTCCAACACCTCTAAGGGATAAAAAAACTAGGTAGAGAGCTTACTCCCCATGTTGAACCTCCATTTCCCACGTTGAGGGGAAACCTTCAAGAACACATGGTCTCCAACCTCAAACTCCAAGGGAATCCTCCTATGATCAACATAAGAATTTTTTGATCCTGTTCTTATTCCATCCTCTATCAAACCAACTAAACCTTATTTTTCATGATCTACACCACATCAGGTCCAAAAATTACTGAATCTCCATCCTCTACCCAGTATAATAGAGAATGACATTGCTTCCCATAAAAATCCTCTAATTAGGAAATGAAAATGGATGAGTGATAGATTTTATTATAAGAAAACTTAACCAAGGGAATGTTCCATTCCCTTGATTCATTGAATCAAAGACACATGATTGTAACATATCCTCTATCATCGGGATAGTCTGTTATGTTTCCGCGTCCATCTGAGGGTGGAAATCAGTGTTGAGGCTTAATAAAGTGCCAAAATCATGTTTCAATACCCTCTATAATCCTGAGGTAAAATGTGCATCCCAATACGAGATAATGGGCCTTGGGAATCCATGAAACCACACCACCACATCCACAAACCTATTTACAAAAACATTCATTGTACCTGACTCCTTGATCACTAGGAAGTGAACTAATTTCATAAAAAATCCAAAATTACCTAGATAGTATCAAAAAATACCTAAGATCAGGGTAACACTATGTCGAATTCCAAAGATATTTCATCAAATTTCCACTCAGTAATATCTAAAGGCTACAATAAACCACCAAGAACATGATGCTCATCCTTCCTACTAGAAAACCAAAAATCTTTCCATGAACTCCGCTATTTCCCATTTCATCTTGGTCTACTAAAACTATAACATCAAATGACTTTACGTACTAGGAACTCTCAGGTGTACTTCCAAAGTTGATCTATGATAATCAAAAATTAATACACCATGAATCACTACCGAAACAAACAACATCCCATGAAATAACATTTGTTTCTGACCGTCCCTCTAGAGAATCACCATGGAAAACACGATCATGCGTCACCTCTTCCTCTCAGTCATCCCACTAAGACTCCTCCACCAACTTCATTAGAGAAGATTACACCATCATCTGGTAGAAACAATCTCTACCATTATCCACCCTTGAATCTAAGTGCAATGCTGCCAACTCCTCCACCGCTCTTTAAGAAATATTTAACTCCTGAACAATACCCTTTCATGAATTTCTTCTCATAGTTTCACCCACAACATTCCCCTTCCCTGAGGTATATGAGATCTCAAAATAATAATCCTAAATAATCTCTATCCACATATGTTGTCTGGGATTCTGTTCAAGATAATAAAAGATATACCTTAAACTCTTGTGATCTATAAAGACCACAAAGTGCTCCCCAATGAGGTAATACCACCAAAAATTCTGCACAAACACAACCAATAGTAGATCCAAATCATGGGATGAATATTTATTCTCGTGTGAAAGAAAATCCTTATACCCATAAGAGATCACCACCTTATTATTAATCAACACACATCCCTGGTCCAAATGGAAAGCATCACAAAACACCTCAAACATCACACCATCCTTTGGAAATTGAAGCAAATGAGCACTGACCAACTTCCCCTTCAAGTAACCGAATGATTCATGTCACTTATCAATCCATAAAAAATATTTTTCCTTCCTATTAAATGTTTTCAATGAGGTTGAAACTCAAGAGAAATTAGACACAAACCTCTGATAATATCCTTCAAGACTAAGGAATCCATGAACCTCTTTCACATTCTTAGGTACTTCCCAATAAATAAATAACTAATACTTTGATGTTTCCACATCCACAACTTTATGAGACACCATATTCCCTTGTAAATTCACCACTTGTGTCCAAAAAATACCCTTGGACAACTTTATATAGAGCTGGTGGCGATGAAGAACTTGTAAAAAACTCTAATATGCCCATAATTCTCCTTCTCTGACTTTGAGTTGATTAAAATTTGATCAATGAACACAACCACAATATAATATAGGAATTCATGAAACTTAGATTTTATGAGCCCCATGAACACAAATTTTGAGTCAGTGAAATTGAAATTCATGACCAAAAACTCAAAATGCTCATGTTGTCATCTAATGGTAGTGTTCTGGATATCTCCATCCTTCACCATCAACTAGTGATATACAAACCATAAGTCGATCATATAGAACCAACAGGCTCCCCTCAACTAGTCAAAAAGATTATTGATCCCTGGAATAGGGTAGTGATTCTTGATCATCACCTACACTATGGGAAAACCGAGTTTAGCGGCGGTTTTGTAGCGGCGGTTCACAAAACCGCTGCTAAACATTTTGGTCGAAAGGTTTCATGGCGGTTTTTAATAAACCGCCGTGAAACCTGTATTTTTTTTTAACAATCCCAACCCTTCCCCCCCCCACCCCGATCGTTCCCCCAAACCCCCGCCCTCCCTTCTTCCCCGAACCCCCCCCCCCCCCCCCCCGGTGACCTGCAACCCTCGACCCCCACCGTCCGGCGACCCCCTACCGTCCGGCAACCCCACGACCTCCATCTCCGGCGACCTACTTACTAGGTGCTTACTAGTTATGTTGTTTGTTCAATGATGTGTTATTATAAGACCATGTGGATCTGGAATTAAGTTCGAGCTATGCCATGGGATGTGCTAGTTGTTGGGTTGCAAGGGAACCTTGGATAGTATGTGAAAAAATGGAATTGGAGTAAATTTTTCCCTACTTTTGGGTACTTTTATTTGGTAATTTCTAATAGACAAGAGCATCAACTATTTGGGCTTAAGAATATAGTTGTGAGTGGGATGCCTTGCCAACACAACACATAATGGACCAAAGGTCGCCATAATATGTCTTTAATTTGGATTTACTCATATTTTAGTTAAACTACATAGTCTGTAGACTGTGAATGGACATTGAGTAAGGGTGGAGTACTATAAATTAATAATTGTGATTGTGGTAGTTTTAATTTTTATTTTTCAAAAGTTTTTTAATTATGGTATTTTTTGGTTCTCTATGGTATATTGTATTTATGGTTTCTTTTATTAGATATTGTTTGTGTTATTCATCTATAAAGACATCCCACTAAACCAAGGGAATATGCTAGAGAGATTTAGGCATCCATGAGAAACCCTTGTATTTACCCTTATACTAGAATACGATGACAATGGTTCTGAAAATGGGTTTCCTTTCATTTTATATGAGTTCCTAAAGGTGTTTCTAGAGGAATTTTTAGGTATACATTAGTAATGGTGTTTAAAATTAATCATTGATTTGGTACATGAATCATATACTACATCTCTTCCCTCATTCAATATGGACCCCATCGAGTTAGGGGAATTAATTATTTGGTTCGATGAATTAGAATCCAGAGTATTTTTTCACCCAAGAATCTCATCATAGTCCAACCAAGGTTGAATTACATAAAGCATGATATATCACTCTGATTTTGTATCAACTATTTGAAGTTGGAAAGGTTTTCTATAAAAAATAGCTCTTTCCAAACATTAGTAAACAAGTTGATCAGATTATGGGGGAAATGTGGTTCAATAATATCAACATTCACTTTTGGAATCCTCATTTTAGTGTGAGTGGATTTGGAGTTCACAAGAATGATTTATGAAGAAGGTACAACCACTTCAAGTCTGAATTTGTTCCATTAAGGCTGAAAAATGATCCTATAATTCTTATGGCCCTTATGAACTGTGTGTTTCCTAAGAAAATTGAATACATTATGGTGATGTATATGCATGGAATCCTAGTATACTTTTGCATTGAGGTGGAGAATGATTATCATCAAATAATTGTTTTGGGAACACTTTTGGATGTCCATATTAACTCCATGTACTCCAAGAATAGATTTTGGATTAGAGAGATCAAATTCATATTGTATCTGGCATAGAATCATTGGGTGTTAATTGATCCAATGGAAATTAGGGTAGTGAATTTATGGTAATATTTGAGTCATGAATTTGATATCATGATCTTATTAAAACACAATAGATATTATATGGATTTTTTTATAAATTTATCTCTATTTACATAACTAATAAAATAGATTTACCAAAAATGGGTAAGGTTAAAAAAAGAATACATAATTTTATTCTTACATTTATGATCACAATCAGTGGTTGAACACTAACCCATATTTATGTTAATGTAGACTAGAATATTGTATGTGGTTTATTGCGATGCTTTAGGTATAGGTTCGGGAAGCGTGTTGTGTAAGTTGACCATTTAGTGGACCATAGATCATCCCACCTCTTATAAAATTAATGGGAGTATCCAACCTATATACTAGAGGAATTGGTGGTGATGCATTCTTTAAAATCATGGGGTCAATATCAATTAAGTGAGAAATTATTATTCTACTATGAAAGAATAATCATGGCATGTATTTTCTTTAAAAATAATCTATATATATGGTATTTCTCATTGATCGATTACAATTAGGGATTTGACTTTTTTAATTTTCTATATCCTATGTAAGAGAAAGATGGTGGACAATACCTTCAGGATAAAAAAATCCAACCCATTCATTAAATGATTATACTGATGATTGGAATCCGATGAGTCCTTTTCTGAAATTCACTAAGAATCCAAGGAGAATAGTGCAGATATATTCATAGTTAGTATTCAGTTAACACCACATTTCTAGAACTAATTCAGTATGAACATCCTAAGGATGAATTAAGAAAATGTTAAAAGTAAAATCTATATTTTTTGGATGTTCTTGATAGGTGTTCAATGTTATATGATGAAATTCTATTCATCAAGCGTTATTTCATGATTTATTTTTCTCTATAAAAGGTTTTTATATAGGATAACCACCAGTATCCATGGTTTATTTATCCTTGGTCCAAAAATATGTTTTATGATATTTTTCACTAGTTTTGATGGCTAATTTTAAGTCATTATGTAGCTAAAATTGTATCTAGATGTTATATGTGTCTGTAAATTTAGGATGAGCACTAGAGACCCTCAATTATTCTTTTGTCACTCCCTATTCGTACCTAAATGTAGGATTATGTCACTATTTATTTCATTATTAGGTTTCTTCTTTTACCTTAGTGAATTTACACCGTTGGATTGTAAACTTTTTAACTATTTAAATCCACCCATTTTATTATGATAAAGTATTCAACTATGGTGAAATAATTAAGAAGCTTGAACATTCCAGATATTTTGAGACTATATGGGGTTCAATCAGGTAACGTTTCATATGGGAACAACTGTTTTACCTCCATTTTTGGATGAACATAAAAAGGAAATGGGAATATCGTTGATGCTCAATGTGACATAACAACATCAAATAGATGGAAAAACATTTCATTTTAAAAGTACCCATTTCATTTTCATTTATCAAAAATCATGGAAAAACATTTATCTAAAAAACCCATTCTTAAAAAAATGAAAATAGTCTTTCCAATTTGATATATCAACTTATAAATTAAGATAAATTAGGCTAATTATCATAGGCTAGAGATGGAACCACCTACCTCAAAGCTCAAGTCACACATTCCCGTAATGGGATCCACCAACAATGAAAACCCAATGATGAAAACGAAGGCCCTAGAATATAATAAAAACATTAATATTGATATAAATTAGAAAATAAGGGGTTGGTGGAAAGGGAAAACAAAAAATACCTCAAGAAAAGACATCCTCCGCACCACAACTAACCAAGGAATGGCCTCCATAATGAGATCTCCCAAAGGATCTAGAATAATACACAAAGATTCAAAAACATAAGCCACCAGATCTGATAATGTTACCCTAGGGTGCCACCATTATCAAGAGAAACGAAGAATCAGAAATATTTCTTACCCAGAGAGATGCGCCACAACTATAATAAAAGATCCAATGTTGAATGGATCAATCTAGATGGAGCATAGTCTCCCAAAAAAACCCGATAAGATCTCTAGGTAGGGATCCAAGGGCCTGGAGAAAATAACTGAAACCAAAATAGCCACTCGCCTATTTTAAAAACTACATGAGTTCCATTTGATGATGTGTAATACTATTTCCTTCTGTGAAATCCATGGTGTTCTAGTATGTTGAAAAATCCTTCACCTCGAATTAAAAATCCATTATTTTAAAATTTATGATCTGAAACCACTCTTCCCGAGGTGTAAACTTTCACAGCATGAATACCCTTTCATGACTTGTATCTAGTAATAGTTACACGATGTGTAACCTAGTTATATAGTGTGAAAGAATTTTGAATCATGTAAAAAAATCTGGTTAAAGATGAAAGTACAACAAAAATCTGACTTCACCGTTTTAGGTATCTTACTAAATAAATGGTTAATAGATGAAAAAACATTGAAATTAAGTTGGGGAATTATCATAATGTGTTATCACTGTGTTGGATATAGTGAGAAGAATATTCATTGGCTTATACACAATTATCAACAACATTGTTCAAATTATGAAACTAAATATGGTAAAAAAATATTCCATATTATTTTTATTGATCTATAATATTGATAAGTGAAGGTAATGATTATTAAACATAATCCAATGAGGGGAAACTCTAGAAATGGGAACCCATGCATTGGTATTCTATATTAGTGATTTTGGATGTATGTTATAAATACTGACTGGTATCCCATTTCTAGATATGGAAAATAAAATAAAACATTTAATTGAGATGACCAAGCATGTGAGTATATGAGATGTTCAGGAAAGTTGTAGTATTTTTTGTGAGGGTGTGGAAGTAATATGAGTGGACCAATGTATCTCATTAATATAGTGGGGATAGAAATTGTTTGAGGCAACATAAATGTGTGATTGAAAGTTTTATGATAATTGTGTAACCCAATATTCTTACTGCTCCTCAATGAGGTGTCCACGCTGTCTCCTAAGGACCAGACTTGTTTGGTTTTTCTGGGTATGCTAAGTAAGTGGTAAATGTGATCAATGAATCATCTTTATTATATTATGCATACTTTATGATCAATGGGTCGTCTTTATTATATTATGATTCTGCAATCTTACACTATCGTATATTTTGTGTAGGCACATTGTGATATACATGGATAAAAGCTGGATCACATTACCAAGGAACACACCTCAGTATGTTAAGGGTTTGAATGAGTTTTTAGATTTTGTGATTTCTAATTGATCTTTTGAAGGGATAATAAGATTTCCATGTCCTAAATGTAAATTTAAAACATGGTTGAAGAGAGATGAAGTTTATGAACATTTAATACTGAAGCAATTCCCTGGTCAATATTTGTGTTGGAATTGGCATGGAGAATCGAACAATACAGAAAGATTGATCACTAATGTTAATCCACAGAATGAGGTCCCAAGTTCCTCAAAAATGGAAAATGAAATGCAAAACCTCATAAATGATGCATGCTTCACTGCAAGACACCACTATCAGCATCAAAACATATCATAACAACCAGAAGAGGGTGCTAAAAATTGCAACGTGACAAGTGATGTTTTTGAGACTGTAACACAAGTAGATCAAGATTGGAACATATCATTGGATCATTCTCTTGATTCTGTAGAGCCAAATGTAATGGAAAACTTCACTGAGAAAATGTGTGTCATGATTTAGTTGACGATGGAAATCAAGAGTTGTATAGTGGGTGTTTGAAATATTCAAAGCTTTCATTTCTGATGAAGTTGTACCATATCAAATTTCTATGTGGAATTACAAATAAGGCAATGTCCATGATATTGGAATTGATTCGTGATGCATTTCCTGAAGCAAAAATCCTAGAATCTTTTTATGATATGAAAAAAGTTGTTAACAAGATTGGTCTGGATTATATAAAAATACATGTGTGTCCCAATGATTGTATGCTTTATTGGGGAGAGGATTCAAGTAGACAGAATTGAAAGAAATGTTCTTCTTCTAGATGGCAGTCAAAGGGTGATGTTTGAAGTCTTACTGAACATAATTTCATGAAGAAGAAGAAAATGAACACACCTGCAAAGGTTTTTCATTACTTTCCTTTGAAGTCGCGATTGCCAAGATTATTCATGTCATCAAAAAACACCGAACAAATGAAGTGGCATTCTGTAGATAATAATAATGATGGGTTAATGAGACATCCACAAGATTCTCAATCATTGAAGACGTTTGATTCATTACATCCAGATTTCTCAGCTGATCCTATGAATGTTCGATTGGGATTGGCTGCCGATGGATTCAACCCATTTGGGACTTTGAGTACAAGTTATATCATTTGGCCAGTTGTTTTGATCCCTTATAATCTTCCTACGTGGATGTGTATGTAACAATCATATTTTATCATTTCAATTATTATTCCTAGAAAACAAATTCCTGGAAATGATATTGATGTATACTTGCATCCTTTGATTGAAGAATTGCAGGAGTTATGAAGTAACGGTGTTAATACATTTGATGTTTCTTCTAAAACAATGTTTAAAATGCATGTTGCTTTACTGTGGACCATTAGTGACTTCCCTAGACATGGGAATTTATCTGGTTGGAACACTTATATAGGTTTGGCTTGTCCCGTTTGTAACTTTGATTTTGAGCCCAAACGGCTACCTCATAGTAGAAAATTGTGCTTATTATGCCATCGAAGATTTCTCGATGCATCTCATAGATTTCGGCTGAACAAATCAAAATTTAATGGTTTCATTGATCGTAGACCTCCTCCAAAGTTGTTAACCGGTTCTAAAATATTGACACAGCTTGAAAATGTTGAAACAGAATTTGGGAAGGTTCATCATTTGAATGATAGCGGAAAACGGGTCTGAAGTGCATTGTCAAGTGAAATCAGAACGCAAAAATGGAAGAAAAAAAGTATATTCTTTAAACTTTCATATTGGGAATTTAATTTGTTGCGCCACAATCTTGATGTGATGCATATTGAGAATAATGTCTATGATAATTTGATTTTCACATTACTTAATGAGCATGGAAAGTTGAAGGATCATCTTAATGCTCGCAAAGACTTACAAGTAATGAACATAAAACGCGATCTCTGGCCAGATGAGAATGAAAAGTATGATCCAGCCATTTTTGCAATGAAAAATAGGGATAAAGATACGTTCCATCGAATTTTAAAGAATGTGAAGGTATCTGATGGGTATTCGAGTAACATCTCGAGGTGTGTTGACTTGAAGAATTGTAAGTTACATGGATTTAAAAGTCACAATTCACATATTTTGTTACAGCAGTTACTACCATTGGCATTGCCTATATTATTACCTGAAAAAGTTACTGCTATTGTACTCCAATTCTTCACATTTTTCAGGCAATTATATGAGAAAGTTGTACATCCATTTCAGCTTGACAACCTCCAGGAGAGGTTTGTATTGACTCTTTGTGCAATGGAGATGATCTTTCCTCCATCACTTTTTACTATCATGATACATTTAACTGTGCATTTGGTTGAAGAAGCTAAATTAGGAGGCCCCGTTCATTATCGATGGATGTATCCAATTGAGAGGTATTTTATTTATATGTTTTCCAATTATGCTAACAATTTTTGACATTTAAATAAATTCATAATATTATTATTTTATTTAACAGATATCTTGGGCATTTGAAATCATACGTGAGAAATAAAGCTCAACCAGAAGGCTCTATTGCTGAAGGCTATTTGGACGAGGAATGTCTTACCTTTTGTTCTAGGTATTTAGATGATATTGAGACAAGATTTAATCGAGTTGGGCATGTTGACGACACATCAACTTAATATCAAATGCATCAGAAATCAAAAATATTTCTTGCTATTGGCCGATCAGTTGGGAGGACCTCAAATGTGACACTGACAGAATTGGAATTATTACAGGCACATAGATATGTGCTGCTGAATAGTGAAATTGCAGATCCATTTATTGAAGAGTTGAGGATACAAACAAAGAGACGAATGAGAGTCCGAACATGAAATGAAAAAGATATAACGAAAGCTGTGAATAAAGAGATTGTATAATGGTTTGCACGACGTGTAATTTCATAAATATTGCAATAAATATGAATATTAGTTTGACACATACAATTTGTAAATCTATTAAATTATATTTATTTTTTCAGATCATGAATACTGATACTCGAGCAGACTTGTCAGAAGATTGGAATTTTCTTGCTAGAGGTCCTATAAATAAAGTTATAACGTTCGATGCTTATAATGTGAATGGCTTTAGATTTCGTACAGTTGATCGAGAAGTGGGTTTGAAAACACAGAATAGTGGTATATTTACATTTGCTGAAGTGAGATACTATGTAAATCGACATGATATTATTGTATTAAACTACCATGGACATTTTTCTGTTGTTTAATTCAAATGCAAATGGGTTGATATTATTAGAGGTGTTAAAAGAGATTCATTGCAATTTACTTCTCTGAACTTCTCTCGCTTGATGGATGTTGGTGATCATGAAATGCATGATCCATATATCTTTGCATCACAAGAAAAAATGGTATATTATGTGAATGATGTTGTGGATGAAGGGTGGAGTGTAGTTACTCACGTAATAGAAAGAGATTTGTATGATATGGGTGATAAAGTGGAAGATTTGACCTCTGAAATTGAATATCATCAACAACAGAAAGCAGAATTATTTGTCCATCATGATATTGAAAATATTAGTCTTGCAAGGATGAATGAAGTGGATGAAGCAATGGAGTAGGAAACCGACATGATTGAAAGGTAAAATGATTGTATGTATAATTATTCATTCATGTAGCAACCACTTGTTTCATTTCTGCTGTCATTCATTATCATTGTTATATATATTTTGTTTGTTAGTACTGGGCATCTATTATCATTTTTAATTTTTTTTTCTGCATAATTTTTTTGAAATATATATTCTGAACTTAATTTTATTTGATTAAATGATAGAAATACCAAGGAGGAAGCGGTATACTATTTCTTCTAGTTCTTCGATGGATGCCGATCCATCTCGGTCACTCCCCACGACATATGAGGCACCAGCTGCCTACACCCCCGCACCATCTCCCCCCGCACCATCTCTCACACCATCAGAGGGCCTCCCATTAGAGGCTGAGTCATCGACTCCCCCTACAGGTGCATCATCAGTTGGGCGGCGACATACCCCTTCCAGTTCATCCCGGACATACTGGATTGTCACAGTCATAGGTATGAATTTTAATTAAATAAATTTATTACATTTTGTTTATACTAATTGTTTGCTCATTGAAGATGAAAAAAATGAAACCGTGGAGAAACACTTAAAAAGCTAAGATGTTTGGAACTTGAATGGCGAAAAGATAGTCGTGCCATTTGATTCTTATGGGGTCCCTACGGATGATGTCGCGGGGTTACTTGGCCATATTATAGGTCAGTTGGCAGCAGATCCCATTTCCCTTCCCATTTCATATGATGATTGGAGAAATATGCCTCCAAACTGGAAAAATGAAGTTTTCGATTCTCAAATAAAGTTAATTTTATTACATTATGGTTTAATTGAATGTCATGTTACTAATATGTTCAAAATGAATTTTTGTATACAGATGTTCTTCCACTTCACAGTTGCTGATGTGATAGCACGGAAGTGGACTTTGAAAAATCTTGGTAAAAAATGGAAAGATTTCAAATGGAGATTGTGGTGTGATGTCAATGATACTTTGTTGACCTTGGAACAAATGTATGACAAGCTACCCAGTGGGGTAACGAAAGAGCAGTGGAAAGTTTTTGTTGACAGGCATCGTGATGAGAAGCGGATGGTATTAAAATATATATTATTATATTATCTTCATTTTACATTAATACATGTTTATGAAGAGGAAATTACATTGGATACATTACTGTTAAATTTCATTTTATTTATTTCAGGATCTCTCACGACAGAATGCATCAAACAGGGCGAAGCAAGTCATCCCTCACACGGCGGGCTCAAAAAGATTTTCTAGAAGCCGAATGTCGCTGGTAATATTTTAAATAGTTTAAATATTTATAATACAATATTATCTATTTAATATATTGAATTTTTTATTTATATTTGCTTAATGCAGTCACAGAGTTTAGGGCACGAAGCCTCCCGGACTGAACTGTGGTTGGATGTTCACAGAAAATCAGATGGCTCTTTTGTTAATGAGCCTACCAAAGAAGTTGGGGTATGAAGTCAAATTTTTATTATAATAACTTCTTATCAGTTTTTACTATGTTAATATGTATTGATATTTTATTTATAGGTAAAAATTAAAGAACTATAGGATGTCAATACTGGGCAGTCCTACTTAGTCTCCCAGGATGACCCGGTTGCTCAAGTCTTTGGGAAGGAGCATCCTGGTAGAGTGCGTGGGATGGGTTTGGGACCCGTACCATCTGAGGTCTTTAGTAGGCCATCAGGGATTCCAGCCACATCTACTCTTGGTTATGATTAACCCATACCTGAATATGTTCAAAGGGAGATTTCTTATCTACGATCCACAGTTCAAGACCAAGGGGCTCAGATATCTGCTATGCAAAAAGCGTTGACTGATTTATATCAGCAGATGAGCAGATATGCCTCTAGTGGTAGTGCACCGAGTGGTGGTGAGCAGGTAAATCACAAAAAATCACAATCATTTAGTTTTCAAACTTTTATTTGTTATAAGTTTAATTATAAATATGCAACAATATTTAATTTTCAATATAATTTTCTTACAGAAGGCAGCAGGAGATGGAGGTGGAGAGGGTGACGATGCATCATCGGACCATGAGTAGTATTGTTGATGTATTGAAAAAATATGGGAAAGGTTGGTTTTTATATATAACATGTGTGGTGTATGGAACCTTTAAAAAACCATTGGTCTTAGAGGATCTTTAGTGGCTAACCTTAAATGATCACAATAACCTCAGGTGGTAAAGAGAATGATGTGTTTGTTTCATTGGTTAGATGATCTATGGTAATAGGCTCTTTGATGTTTCTGTTGTAAATTCAGCATTGGGAATTGGACTCATTCGGGTGTTCCATGTCCAAACATACATGTTGAATGGATATCACTAGATCAAGATGGTTTTTTGATGTGATTTTCATGATCATTAATAGTTTTTATGATGCACGTAACCACATCACATGAAAACCAATGCAACTCCCTTCCCATGAAGCTTCCCAATTTTCTAACTTTTATTTTATGAACATATTGGGAGATTGTTAGATGACATTTCATATGATAAAAAAGAATAATCAGAGGGGTTTTACATGATTAATTGGGCTATTTGATGGGGCTTCACATGATCAAGAACAGATCACGTGAATTGCATAACCCCTTTGCATGATGTTCCTAGGGTCATGTGATCATGAGCCTCATTAAAGTTCACATGGTCCTTGTGACCTAGGTGATTAATCTATATGTATACATACTATAATTTTATTTCCTTTGGGTATATATTAATACCTATGCTTTGGGTATTTTTTTGTTCCTAAAATATACAATGCTCATTTGGCTAGCATCAAAAAATGCCCCCCTCCCCACAAAAGTGATGTTCGAAGGAACAAGGACTCAGTTATGAGGTAGGAAATGACTTCATGAGTCTCTTATGTTTTCTTTTGTTGGAATTCAAAACATATTTTTGTCTTCTATAAGTCCATTCATATTTATTGAGTTTCCCTATAAATAGGGGTGAGAGGCTGGTCATTTGACCGGTGACATGAAGCTCCATAGCTCTCAAAACCTCCTCTCTTGTGTGTTTGTTTTGCAAGACAACTTTGCATGACCTCATCACAAGAACCATACAAGAGACCTAATCATGTGATCATGTCACTTGACCTCTTTGTGTGATCACCTTGTCTAAATATCTCACTTAATCAATCCATGAACTAATCAATGGTAATTTATTAGAACTTTGATGCACACCCTTGTCCATTAGTCTATCTTATGTGATTCGGTTGTCTCTTGAGGATTTTTTCATGATCTACTAATATTTATGTGATTCATGTGACCTTCACATTGTAACATGATTATATGTATTAAGAAAAATCATGTGATCAAAAGATGTTTTATAGGTCATGTTATTTTCGTGACCTAGAATGGACCATGTGGTCCACATAATGTTTTCCATGTTATGCACTTATTTTGTTTGATTAGCACAACTGATTCTCTCTTAATGGTTACATATCTTCTAATATATTCTCTATTCTCTTTAAATATGTCCTCTATTTATCAAATGTATTCTTATGTGGTTTACTGGAGAGACCTTATTTCCTGGAACCATAATGTCAATCATCGATACAAAGTATTTTATAACAATAATTTTTTAAAGGTTCTTATTCTGACTGAACATCAACCCATTTAATCCTCGTTCCTCCTCTTTATAGGACAAACGACTAGTAGTGATCCCTCCCCTCTCTTCTTTGGAACATTTTGATCCATACACTTTAATCCTTTATGGAATCAAATATTTTCAATTTTGATCATCTGTAAACTATAAGTATAAATCCATGTGACCCCCAATCTCTTGTTTCATTTGATGTTATCTTGTGTTTCATTCTAAATCCATAATTTTAGGTATTTTGTATGCTTTAGGTATTCTTATTGAATTTGATCAACTTTTTCATCAACATTAAATGAAAGGGTGTTTATGAATATTGTGTAGGTGGTGCATAAATTTTCTCCTTATTATATATATGTTGTATGTGTTGTTTGATGCGCTAGTATAGAAGGGAAGGTAACAATGGATCAGGATGGAACAAAATTAGATTTTCTCATAGATGAGATTCAAGAAAGGTTTGTTAGGGCTGTGTAAGGTCCTCTGGTTTATAATTATTAATCATGTACATCCATGAATTAAATTGAAATTGGTGGTGGAACTTGGAATGATAACCAAGAGCGGTATGTATTAATGTGAAATGATAATATCTTAAAAGTTATTTAAAGAAATTACTCAACGATGGTGAATTATATACAACATAATTGATAGTGGAGATCTTATCCAAGTAAGAGTGACTTGAGTAAAATGATGTATATTTTTGGTTGGGTGTAATTAAATTCTTGTTATTATTTGGTCCTTTAGTTGGGTTTTATTCCAATGATGTTTCTATATTGTTAATTAGGTTTGACATAATGCTAACCATTTCTTTGGCATGCTATATAGGTTGGCTATTTTTTAACCATGTTGAACACTTTATAATAAGTTGTATAAGATGCCAACTATCATTCTTATTGTTATATGGGTTGGGTGTGATTCCAACCAAATTTTTGTGGTTATGTAGGTTATACATGATTCTGAAAATTTATCTTGGTTTTTACATAGATTGGGCATAATTAAAAATATTCCTATGACTTCTTATATGGGTTGGGTGCAATTAAAACTAGTGTTCTTGTTAGTTACATGGGTTGAATGTAATTCCAACTATTGTTATTATTTATTATATGGGTTGGGTGTAATGTTAACCATTGTTATCTTCATGTATATATGTTGGGTGTAACACCAAACCTTCTCTTATTTGATAGTTGTGTTGGGTGTGATTAAAACCATGAATGTTTTTAGTACTTGTGTTGGTAATGATGTTAACCATGTTGGGTGTAACACCAAACCTTCTCTTCTTTGATAGTTGTGCATGCTATTCATCATTACGAGGAGACATATATTTTTTTGTTTATCATGTATCATAAACCATAATTCCATAGTGAGTTGATTAGTTGATGGTTTCTAGGAACCAAAACTATTTATCTATCCCATGGTCAGGTAGAAATTGGCCTACAGAATATTTTTATTCTTGGGGGAATACATATATTTGTGGAAACATATGATGAATTCCTTCACATTGAGAATGTTTGGCATGATAAATGGTTTCTTTTTTGGTTTGTTTTCCAGGGAAGTGGTGCAGTATAAAGAGAAATGCTATTTTTTTTCTAGGTCAGCATTTCGCGGCGGTTTTAACAGCCGCTAATTGTTTACCACTTATACATTTAGCAGCGGTTTAAACCACCTCTAAATGTATTCGGCAGAGTGCTTAGCGGTGGTTAAAACTGCCGAGAAATCACGCCGGAATTAGCGGCAGTTTTAACCGCCGCTAAGCAGGCGCATGACACGCCTGAATTTCACGGCGATTATAGCCGCTGCTAATTAAATAGCCCATAAAACCACCACTAAATTAATCAAAAACCGCCGCGAAATGAGGTACTACGACACTTTTCTTTGACCACCGCGAAATGCATAAAACCGCCACTAATAGATTGTCGACACCCAGTTTAGCAGTGGTTTCTGTAAACCGCCGCCAAACCATATAGCAGCGGTTTAAACCGCTTTTATATGAAAAAAACTGCCGCTAATAGGTGGTTTTCTTGTCGTTCTAGTTCAATATATGGTAGTCTGTGCATAACCTTAGACTACCATCTTATTTATTAGGGAACAACACTGGGGTACCCCATGGTGACACACTAGGTCGGATGAAACCCCTCTACATCATATCATCTATCTGAATCCTCAACTCCCAAAACTAATAAAGTTCAATATGCTATGGATCCACCAAAATCAGAGAATTTCCAGGCTGTAAGTCTATCACATACTAAACATCAAGTCAAGCGGGTAGTTCCACAACCTCCTTGATAAAAACATCCAATAATTCTCTAAAAATGTTGGGGGGCTCCTCTACCCTAGTTCCCACCAACTCCACTAATATCTCCTCCATCATAAAAATAAGGGTCTCCACACACTTATTTCCCACCTAACAACCCCACTCACCAACAAAAACCACACGTTGTCCATCCGAATAAAAGAACAAAAATCTCATATGGAATAATTCAATAATAGCATGAATAAAATATAAACATTATATGTCAATGATGAAATCATATAGATGAATCTAAGTTAAGAAAAGATCCACATACAACTAATTATTCCCTATCATTAGTCTACATCATTGGAAAACATCAAAATAGCCAGCCTACCCTCAAACTGGTGTAGTCAATGATAGGGGAATGAGAAGAATCTCTTCATCTAGTCCCATAGAATGGACAAGAGTGGGTTAAAATTTTGATTTTGAAGATCTTGAATAAAACAAGGCACAGAAAAGGTTACTTGATAAACTGATCATACCCCTAATTATTTATGGCCCCACTGGTGTTCTACTTCTACTGAATGTAATTGACCACTCTCGTCTCCCATAACTCTCTACTGATGACCACCTCAATGACCAAACTAACAACGAGGTCCCTAAACATGTGGAACATCCTAAGGTTGGCCTCTTCCTACTTCATATCCCCTTAAAAGAGCACAAGCCTACTACCCCTGCTATTGGAATGGTCTCACTGGAAACTACTACTAAGTCCATAACTGAACTTGTCCACCTATACTAAACTGAGATTAGGGAACCACTAGGCACTAGTTCTGGAGATGGTGATGAACCCCACAACCAAAACAAACTAGAAAAACGACCTCAGGATAAGCTTTGAAACCATTGGCTCCCTTATTCCAGAAAGGAATCTGTTGAGTTGGATCCCTCCCTGGTTAAAATCTAGAAGTCCCTAGAACCTAAGACTCGCCACTAACAACTCTACTCTTTCAAGAACTTTTCTGGTTCCTCTATCATGGTAAACCTCCTCTTGATTGCATCTGATCAATCACCTCCACCTTATTCTGAACCTCTAGATATGTTGGAAGCATAAAAGGAGTGCTTGAGAGCTAGATAGAAGGATAGAGTGCCTCCAAAATACATATTGAACAATTCTTCTTATGTGGTAAAATATTTTGGGTATATTGCATAAGGTATTTAAACTTGATTCCCAACTCTAACACTGAAATACTCTCCTACTGAAGAGAAAAAATATCATGCATCTTAACTAGCTTCATGGTTTAAAAAAGGAGATCTATCCCAAACTCTTTCTGAAAGTCGACATGAAAAATATTTGTATCCTTCCTATATCCTAGATATAGCATCCACCACTGAAGTGTAGCTCCCCACATCTTACTAACTTCCAAAGGAACTCAGTACCTCATCAGTGCCTGAATCAAACTAAAAGTGATCTCAAGATCCTCCATCTGGCTCTATGTCTCCACATCTGAAACACTACCCTCATACTTCCCAAAATCCTTCCATTGGAAAGTATGCAACACCCACTTCCTAGACTCATCCTCCTCAACTAGATCAACCCTAAAAAAATCAACCAGATTGGACTATTGTATCCCAACTACATGAGCCACACACAAATGATGAACAAAATCCATATTTTAAAGGGAAACAAATATTTTCTAAGACTGGTAGTATAGAATTTTATTATGATTCATTTTAATTATCTTTAATCATTTTTAACCTTCCCAAAATAAGACAACTCAAATAGGAACACAAGTCATCATGATGCTTGTACCTCTCCTAGTTCTCTACCCTACAATAAGGTCCACCTCACTTAGTTATTCAAGAAGCCAATAGTCTATTTATTGGATCATGGGGGCCCTAAAATCTTATTACCCATCCAGAAACCCTATCATTTTTCATGTACTAAGGTCAACTGTCACTATTTATAGACTAAACCATCAAATCCTCATTTTTCTTACTATCAAACTTCATCATATCACTTAACCATCACCTCTGATTCCACTCTACCAGAACCCCTCCTTCGAAAAATACCATGATTAGGGGAGATATATAATAACCATCAATTCCCGCCTCTGGTAGGCCATGGGTTAGAGACTTTCATTGAGGGTATAAAAATATCATGTATGGGAGGTATTACCCTCAATAATATAAATAGGATTAGGATATAATATAAAACAACTAAAATCAACTCTGTGAAATATATATAAGAAAGAAAAAAATCCACAATGAAAGTATAAATAAAACAGATATAGATAAAAGTCTCCAAAGTAAATACCCAAAATAAAATCTAATGTAGTGAGATAGCAGATATCCAAAGTCCAAAGAAAGTAATGTACAACATAGTCCATGAAGTCCTCCTAGAAACCAAAAAATATTTTTATATATGTAGGGTGATCATACATGTATACTTAGTAGGAGAATCAAAGTCTCTTGTTCTCACGTGAAATAATCCAACTAATGCACCTGTGAGCAAACAAAAGAACCGACAAAACCTAAACATGTCAAATATCCCTCCCAACCTCACTAAGGAATACTCACCAAATAATTAAATCCATGTATAATAATATAATATGAAGCATATCTATTATAGGGCACCCTACACTACTTTCCCACTAATTTTCTTCTGTCACGCCCCATTCGCATACGTCCTGGAACTCCCACCTCTTCTGAATTACTTCGCATCACATCCCACCAACAGATACCTAGTTCATCACATCACTTCACTTCTTTCTCAAAGACACTCGATCTATCACATCTCAAAACTAGTTTAGTAGGTTATCGTTAACATGATGGACATAAACCTCATTCCATCCTCCCACCATTCATGAACCCCACCATAATACATCCCATTAAATCTCTCATAAGGACACCTAGGTCATCACATATCATCACGTCACATGTAGATGGTGGTAATTTTGACTTATAGACATCACAGTCCATGTAAAACACTAATTCATGGAAGAGGAGCTGGGAAGAATGGGTATATGGCCCTCCATCATCCCACTAGGATGTTAAAAAACACCCCCAAAACATTTGGTGGTGGAACATGGTGCTCAATATAGGTGGGTTTCATATATAAATCACAAATAATATACCATGAAAATACATATAGGGTCACAAAAAATAAGACCCATCCTTATGGTTCACAACCAATGCATAAATCATCTCAATGGAACATGCACTTCTTCTCCCAAAGATAAGAGAACAACCCCAAACAAGAAAAACACAAGACAAATTTCATATTACAGTCTTTAATTATCATTAACCCATTTTAAACATTTTTTATTCCCAAACCCTTCCATTAAAATAGGAACTTTGGTTCATATTTCCATCCCAATATTTTATACAAAAAAAATTAACGTTTAAACCATGTATCCCATCATCAATTAGTTCATTAAACATGCTAATTTTAAATCATTTTCATTCATTTAGTACCATTGTTACTCAAGAAAATAGCATAAACAACCACCATTGAAGCCCTTCTTTACAACCACACCACAACCTCGATCACAGTCCCACTACTCAACCATATTACAACCACCACCACAACCCCGTTATACAACCATATCACACCCACTTACCCCATAAACATCACAAAATATCCACTACCCATGCATTGAATCATCACATCCAATCCAAAACACACAACCGCATCCACAAACACATTATAGAACACACCACAACATTTCCCAGATTAGGATGGGGATTTCAAACAATTCTAATACTTTATTTAAGGTTATTACCACACAATCAATATGTCATAGTGAAACCAATTCATTAGCTAAGTATAAGTGGTTGACTGGTTATTTTTTGTGTATCACAACAATAACAGAACATATGCATCATATTGTATATAAAAAACCAAAAAAAGAGGCTACTGGTTACCATGATTTTCAATGATACAACAAACAGAGATAAGCTCAATATAACAATATCAAAAAGATATAAAAGCATATGATGCATTCCCCTACTCCTTTTCCATTTAATTTAAACTAGTTAATTATCTTTGTTAAGTAAGATGAAATAATATTCAAGAGATAACAAGAGTAACCCATCCCACTTGATGTATATAAATGAGAAGTGAGGGAACCCTAAATAGAAGAATAGATATTTACAAAAACTTGGAACACAAAAAAAACATGGGGTGCTTGTATAGGAGGAAACCTATTTGGGTAAACTAGAACGAACTATTGAAATATAGATCCATGAATCCAAGGGGGAAAGGATTTAGAACCTCCCATCTCAAGATAAAGAAAGACCAAAAGAATGAATAAAATATCTTCTCTTTTGAAATATTAGATATAGAACTAGTGGGATTAGATATGGTTTTAAATTGTCCATTAAAGTCAGATGTTATTAACACCTTATGGTTTAACCAATTTAAAGGTCACTAGAATTTGAATAAATGGAGGATATAATTATCATACTTTAAATTTCTTTTAAAGAAAATCGTTAATTAAGGTATTAAAAAATCATCAATGAAACTTCAAAAATGGAAAATATATAAATTTCTAAAAAATAGAAAACAGTGTTCACTACCCCCACTAGGGTGCCACCGCCAGAGTTCCATCGCCAGCATGCCACCACCAGCATGCCACTGCTCAATTTACACCACCAGCATACCACTACTATGGGGCCACCATTGGTGATCCACCACCAAAATGATCCACCATTGGTGATCCACCTCCTAAACGATCTACCATTGGTGATCCATTTTCAGAATGATCCACCTTTGGTGATCCACCACCAGAATGATGCCTTTGGTGATCCATTAATAGAATGATCCATCATTATTGATCTATCTCCATAATTCCACCATTGGTGATCAACCACCAGAATGATCAATCATAGGTGATCCACCACTAAAATGATTCACCATTAGTGATCCCCCATCGTAATTTTCTACCATCCTCTAAAACACCCCTCATCCCTCCAAAACACCTCAAATATCCTCCCTCCCTTCCCCCAACACCTCTAAACTTTCTCCAGACATCTCAATCCGAATATTTCCCACAAATTAATGGGCTGAAATTTCTGGTTCGTTACAATATATAGAAATGGAATATGGTTGTTTGACATACACTCATTGAACTTATAGCCACTACATATATATCCATTAGATATATATTTATTAGGTATATTTAATTTATATTGGTATATAATTTTTGATAATATATTAAATATAATATAATTCACAACACTCATGTAATTTTTAATTTATATAAAATAGGGTTAAGAATAATTAATGTTTTAAAAGTCTCATTCTATATAAAGTTTCCCATTAAATTTTATATAATAAATTAAAAGTTAATTTTTTTAAATTTTTTAATTTTAATTGGAGAAAATAAACTCAATTATTTGATTTATCATGTTAAAATTATCTTAGAGTGTATTTTTTGGATTTAAAAAATGATTTTTAAATGAATAGTGAAAATACAGTTTTTACAAATATTGTCACTTTATATAATCATAATGATATAAGAAAGGATTAAAAGTTTATGAATCCTTTTTTATAAACTAAATAGTTATTTAAGTATTAAAATAAAACACTTATAAATTCTATGTTGAATATATAAACCAATGTTTGACATTATAAAACATAAGTTTAGTTTTATTCTGATAAATAAACTATTTTTTATCTTTTTCTTTAATAAAAATTTTACAAGGTTACATTAGCTATTTTATTAGTTTTAAATACAAATATGTCAAAAAAAATTCTTAATAATCAAATAAATTTGATTTGATCAATTAAATATAATATTTGGGTGTAAATTCAATCTTTTGTTTTGAAAAATAATTTTTCTAAAAAATATTTTCCAGTGTATTTTGTGTACTTGTATGAAACTTAGTTATTACCACCTATATAAATTTAATATTTTAAAATGGATACCATAATTTGAATGATAACATTAAAATTATTTACTAAGGTAAATTCCATTTTTATATGTAAAAAAAAGTTATCAATGTAAAAAACTAGTCACCACGGTAAGGGTTAAAAGGGTTAATGAAGTGGTTAAACGAAGAAATAAGCTTTTAAATACCAAAAAACATTAACATTAATTTAATTGGTTGAGTCAATTTAGACTAATCCTATCAATTATTGATTTTTTTCCTTATTTCTACTTGAACATGATAAAGTAATTTATATTATTTTATAGTTAAAGATTATTTACAAGAGTGTCACTCTCATTACTTATAAAAGAAACCTTTCTATATTAACTTATCCACCAACTTTTAGGATGTTAGATAAACCAATACTTATTGAAAATAAATTAAAATTACCGTTAAACATGAGTTAAAGGTTCTTTTATCACTAAAATACCAACAAAATAAGCCTTAATAAGCGATACAAATGAGAATACATAAGGAAGTGGTAATCATATTAATTGAGTTCATTTATGTTTATGACTTCTTCCACATTCCCCAAAAATTCAATAACCATGTTAAAATAATGATTTCAGTATCATTATTTTACTAAATTTTTGTTATTTTTATGTAATAACCATTATCTACCTTCCTTACCACCCATTCACTAGAAAATGTAAACGTTACTCATGCGTACATGCGGACTACCACCTCAATAAATGGGGTATTACATTTTTTATAACCAAATTTCATGGATAATTATTTAAGATGTATTTAATGAAAAAAATATGATATTTTTGGTATAATTATCATTATATAAATATAAATAATTATCTATATTTCTTCCCTTCCATTCACTAGAAAATTGAAATATCGCATGTGTGTATGTGTGGACTACTCCCTCCCTGAATAAAAATTTCATTTTCCATCACCACCAGATATGGTTGGTTAAAAAAATTGATTTAATGAATTGATATGAAATATAAGAAATTATTAAGGTTCTAAAAATTTAATTTTTCTATTATTATAATTTCATTAATAATAAATGACCATTGTAAATTTTATCTCCTTAAAATGAGAATATCAAGACAATTTTATTAATTTAAATTTAATTTTGATGACCTGCTAAACCAAAAAAAAATATGATAATGGAGTGATATAGAAAATATTTCTCTAAAATTTGGATATGATTAAACTATTTCATAAAACCTTTAAAACTGGTCAGCATATCGAATCATTTTTGGGAAATTTTACTGGACAATCTCATATGGTCAACTTGAGAAAAAACTATATAATAAATGAATGACATATGATACTGAAAAATCCTTAACAGGTAAAATATTGATGAAAATAGTTCTTTAAAAAGTATTTAATGATAAATACTATATTTATAGTGTTATTAAGTTTTTAAAGGTAATTTTTCTTTTATATTAATAACATTAATAATAAATTTTCATCATAAAATTAAAATTCTTAAAACGATCTCACCAAGAAAATTTGTGATTAATAACTTATTACCATTCTCTTTCATTTATATCCATCATATACCTATTATTAAAAATTATTTATCAATTTTATAACATTTTTTTAAATACCTTATTTAAAAATTATATTATCATTATAAAATAGCATGTTCTTACACATTGAGTAATTATAACATGCTCTTGTTTGGGTGGATTTTACCACCAACGTGAACAATTTTATAATGTTCATATCATAAATGATTAATAAATTTAAATTGTAGATAAAATCATGTATTAATGATGAAATTAATATGTTTTCATAATTTTTTAATGGTGATATATCTATGTATATTGTTCAGTAGAATCAATTCTTTTTATGAAATTTAATTATCTAATAAATATATATTTGTAATCTTTCCATGTGAATCATCAAAATAAGCACCAAAAAAATGTTCATGAAACTCAATAACCATATAAAATTCATATTATAACCCTTAATTAATATCTTATATAGATGATGAAACCATGACCAGGGTATAGGGACCAAAACCACTAAAAGAGAACATGTGTGGAAAACTAAATAATTAACACCATAATATTAATTTTAAAAAATAATTATTACTAAGTGGGTAATAAGAAATTATAATTGAATGTTATTTTTTAATATAAATATAAACATTTTTATGATATATAATTATAATAAATTTAAATTTATTATATAGGGATGTTATATCACATTTGACTAAGTAGGAATCCAATATAAGGGTTTCTCATCTAAAACTTCCTTCTATGAGACATGTTTTGAATTATGATTATATTTCCATTATATGTTGTATATGATACCTATTTTAAATATTATATCATTATCCAATATTTCATCATGTTAATTAGTTTTCCATTTTATGTTCTATCTTTTAATAGTTTTTTATTCAAGGGTTATAAAATCTGTAGGGGTTCTTTGTATACATTTCAATTTCTTAGGGAATGTTTCATATTGTACACCATGTTTTAATTTATATAGTTTACTTAATTTATCTTTGAAATATTATATCATGATTACATATTTATTAATTACATATAAATATTCATTTTAAGTTGTTTGGATTCAAAAGTTACCAAATTCATAAGGGTTTATTTTGAAATCTCAATTTTTTCACGATTATTTATATTTAAATTTATATTAAAGGGATAATATGTATTTTCTCCATTGATTAACATTTATTTTCTTATACTCTATTTATTTTTTGTCTTTTTAATGATTCCTTCCATTTTACACTCTTTGGTACTCAAAACCACTGAAAAAAATAAGAAAACCCAACTATATTTCTTCATTTTAGTCAGGAACCTTTCTCTTATATATCCGTATTGTTTATTTTGATTCAGGAATGTTATTATCTATACATAAATGATTTATAAAGGTTAATTTATATAAAATATTAATTTAATTTTAGAGTTTAAAATTAATATTCTTAAAATTTTACATACAATTCATTGCCAACTTTCTTTAAAAAAAGAGTAAAAATAATATCATTTTAAACATTTTACACATGAATGGATTTTCCCACCATCATGACCCTTATTAATAATTTTAATTAATTTAAAAGTTTTTATGGTTTACTAAATTAATATATAATAACATTATTCTGTGACTGTTTCATATTTTATATTAAAACAAAAGGATGTAATTTTATTAAAATTTGTGAATAGGGATTTAATTCCATTTATGTATATTATTATCTTCAGCTCTGCATTTTATTACTTATTCATGGTTTCTTTTAATTATTCAATTTTAAAATTACTTAAAAAATTATGTTTTAAATTTTTTATCAAAATCTAATGAAAAGAGTTTTGGAAGTGATTTATAAATTTATTTTTACAATAGATTTATCAAAGAAAAGAGAAACTCTTTATACAGTTTCACTTCTATTTCCATCTCTATTTTCCAAAATTCATAACATTACTAAAATAAAATTTATCTATAATGAATTTATTTTCTCCATTAATAACCACTTATTTATGATTTATACCTAAATTTTTGTAAAAATATTATTCTCAATTCACTCACTACCATGTGATAGTGTTTTTTATTACTCAACATCTCCCATTTGACCTTATTTTTTTCTTTCATGTCTTTTTTATTTATAATCATGGATATATTCTCAAAAATTTATAGTATTTTATTATTCATATACTCATTACTCTATATGGTGTGAATACCCTATCATACATAAATCAGATTGAAGGGAGTTCATTAAGAAAGATAGTTCAGTTGTTCACTAGGAAAATATTTACAATCTATATACTTTTTAATTCTATACAGATGAGTATTGATTAATAAAATAATATTAATTGTGTACTGAGAATAATAATCAATATTTTATCTCAACATATATGATTATTTATCAACATGTTAGGATTATTATGTATTGTAATGTTATTCAATATATGATGAATGCATTGGGAATTGTTTAGTGATAGGTGGGGGATGGAACTATATTGCCCCTTGATGCATCTATAGGTATCATGAGAAAAAATAATTTGATTATTTATAATATGAATTGCCTATTTATTTATGATTTTTTATAATGGGTCCTTGATTATGTGGATAAGATTATTGATGATGTTCTTGATCATGGTCTAGAATGGTAAGATATTCAATATTATGAATTCCATCACTATGAGGACATCTATTATTGTCCATGTGATTATTTACAATTTTGTTTTATCCATTAATATATTTTGTTCTTAATTCTTTCATTATATGGAACATTTATTTATTATTTACACTTCTATCTTATTCATGTTCTTTTCTCTATGATAGTTTCCACTATATACTACCCTTACTGAGCATTTTATCTCATCTTACTTATGTTTCTAATTCAACAGGTTATGGGGAAGTTTAATACATATGATTTTTCTTGAAGGGTACTCTATGTGTTGAATTTTTTTAATGATATTGAATTCCTATTAAGGAATACTAAAATATAGTTATAATTTGGAAAATGAAAAATGGGTTAGAAATAAAAGATTTTTTTAAAGTAATTTTTTTCTTAATGCTCAAAAGATTTAAACCTAAAAAGGTCTTGATATACAAGTGAATCAATAAATTATTTCTATGTTTTTACAATAGATGATTAAAATTGTGTATCATAAGTTGGTATCAAATATAGTATGTAAAGAATTTATTTTAGCACCAGATTGAGGTGTACAGGAATCAGTTTGTCTCAGTTTGTATCAGAGAAGGGTTTAGATAACCTTAGAAATTGGGATGTTATTTATTAAGGAAAATTTATGAGTTAAAAATATCATTCAAGGATGACATGTTATAAAAACAAACTGACCAAAATGTGTGTATTACCTAGTGGAAAAAACCCAGAAGACAGTTGGAACACAGTTTACCAAACTATGTGGCCGAACCATGTGATGTGATTTAATTAATCTAAAAATTATTTTATAAATATGAGTGCCACACATTAAACCCATTCATTCTTGTATCATTTAGTAATTTATCCCTAGGGATTCCTATTATATATTTTGTGGATCTAAACCCTTTAAGAGAGATATTTTAATGGATCTTGAGGTGTTGAATCTACAAAAAGCAAGCTATTATTTCATTATTCATTGTTCTTTAAAAAATTTATAGATCTCGTATCTTCAGGAAAGGAACCATATATTAGGGATTTTATGGATATATATGTGGTTTGTAACATTATATAATGGGTTTTCTTATAGATATATTGTGATATAAAAAGGTATATTTTTGATCTACCTATATCATTTTGTGTCTCCTCAAGAATTTTCATGGTAAATGGTTTCCCTAGGATTTGATGGTATATATATTATTGAATTCATGTTTCTTAATATGGGTTTCATGGTTTAGGGAAATCGTTTTTCTCTTAGGATCCCTTTTTCTTCTTATTTACTGGTTCTCATTCGATTATTGGGTATACCAATTGTTTGAGGTAGGTGATTTCCTGAAAATACATTATCTTTTAAACCATGATTTCTTTCTCATTTTAAATTTTTTTATAAATTTTTTAATGGAATGATTAATTATTTTTTAAATGTGATTTTTTTGTATTATTTTGTAAAATGTATTACCCCTTTGGTATTGTTGATGAAAATGGATTTTGAGAGCATGTTTTATTGTGAATCTAGGTAGTTTGATTATTAGTGTGTGAAATTTTCATAAATGATTTAAACTATGAAATGGAAAGAATTATAGTGTGGAATTTGGAACATAGAAACATAGGGGGATTATGTGGGGTAGATTTGGGACAAGAATTCTAGGATGGTTTGTGTCCACTTATCAAGGACTTATGCTATAACTCTAACTAAATTTTGTTATAACTGGGGGTTCACTTCTTGGGGTGTTCTCTCAACTCTAGGACTGTATTATAAGGATGAGTGTGAACTTAATCATTTGATCACTAAAGTGTAAGGATCGTATCTAACTCATACCAAATATAACCTAAGACTAGTTTCAATTGTGATCATTTTGGATTGGTTATTTATCAATTCTTTGAGAAATTGTTTATTTGTAAATTCATTGAAAATTATTGTTTATTTATTCTATATAAAATGTTCTAAAAAAGTTGTATTTTTATGTTTTATTGAAAAATATATAAAGATATATTTATTTATTTCCTTTTATTAAATCATTATAATTTTTTTGTTTTATAAATACTTATTATGAAACACTTAGTGGGGTCCTACTAGTATTTTTTTACCAAGATCTGTTTATACCTTTGAGTGTGTGTAGAAATTTGTTTATCTAACATAGGTAAAGTAATGGTACTAAATAGAGGCAATGGGTATCTATGTTAGTAGGTTATCGGAGTTTGGCGATAACCCAATGGGATGTTGGCCCTCATACCACATGGATATATACTTATTTCCTTCCACTATCAGTCTTTGTATTATAATATTTTCTTTCTTTTATATGTATAATCTATTGATCGTTTGTTTTATTATGGGAAAAATCATTCCCAAAGGTAGTCCTTGATGACTTGGTTCTTTTCTCTATCCCATGGGGATTGGAACTACCTTAGGTATTTTCCATGGGTCATAACTAGTGTTTTATTTTGGGATGAATTAGGTTTGTTCATGAAATATTAGTATCAAAGTTCGGTTCATTCATGATCTTCATGTCTTGGGACATTTTGGTAGACAGGATATAGGATTTTTAAGACTTAAGGGGTAGTTTTATAGTGATTTCCTAGCCATATCGCTTCATAAATATCATTAAGATACCAAGGGATAGTGGGAAGAGTCTCTCTCAAGTTGATATATAATCTAATCTTGGTTATTTTCTTATGTTATCTTGATTAAAACTAATATTTCTCACCTATATAATAGTCTCTCTTTTTTATTTGATGTAGTTCCATTCCCCAAATAAGGTTTCCTATAATCCCTTAGGAGGTTTTTATGGATAATGTTCCTATCGATCATAATGTTATTTAATTTTTAGTGTGAGAAGTTGGTATGGAACAATGTGTTGTTCCTACCCTGGATCAATCTAGGGAAGTGAAAATAGGGACTGGTGAAGATAAAGATCAAGCGCGAGATTTTATGTACAAGAAACCATCTTCCTTCAAAGGAACAAATGACACTCAAGAATGGTAGTATTGGTTAGAGAATATTACATGGATTGTTTACATTTTAAAAACTCTAGATTATTTTAAAGGGAAATGTGTTTTTTTATGCTTTAAGGACCTGTAAAGAGATAGTGGGATAATATAGTTTAAGAAAAAAACATAAAGGTTTTGAGTTGAGAGACTTTAAAAACATATTTTGTCATTATCTTTTCCCTATATCATTGTCAATAGATAAATAAATGGTGTTCCTTTCCATTAAACAAGGTAATTGGACTATAACGCAATATGAAAACTACATCTCTAAAATATTTTGTTTCTCTCCTAATATTTTATCAAATGATAAGTTAAAGTATCATATGTTCTAAATGGTCTTGCAACTAGATATTAATTCTTAGGTTATCATGTTGAAGATTACTCCTTATGATGAAGTAGTTGAAAAGCCCATGATAGTAGATATTTTCCAATAAATAATGTTATGGTTGGTTGAAATTACACTTCCACCTAGTGTAGTTTGAGTGTACCTCATAGAAAAAAAGGTAGTGGATCAAGGATCATAAATGTGGTAGTGGTGGATCTCTGTATTGGGCTTAAGCCGCACCTTCTTAAATGGCCATTATTGGTTTTATAACTTGCTACCATTGGGAAAAGATAAGGTACATGATATTTACTTTCACTAAACCTCCTGAAAATTCATAACTCATTTGGATGTTAAGGTCACTTGCATAAGTTATCAAATTAACTATATAATACATGTTATAGACCGAGTTCATCATCCCCTGAAGGATATATGAACCATTTTGATGCTTCATTGAATACATGGTTCCAACCTCAAGCCTCTAGAATGAAGTAGTTACATGAAGTATAATGCTCACTAATGAAATTTAATATGATTCCTTAAATAGTACTATGTACTATCTTCATTTATTCATCTTTAAGAACTAATTTATTGGATACCAGTTATTCTCATTGTTTTATATCAACCCATTTTTTGAATACTCTAAAACAATCGTTGGAAGTCATGTTATTCATCATATAATTAATGAATCCTCTAAAAAAGAAGAAGGATGAGGGTTTTTGGTTCCCCTAATGTAATTTCTCGGTATTTGAAGATGAACTTATTTTTTATTCTATAGTTCTTGACTTGGATCTCTTTGATTTTATCATTAAGATAGATTTTTTACTTTCTAATAAAGTATAGATTGATTACTATCATTAGTGGTTTTCCTTTACTACCTCATATGAAAGATCTTGGGTGCTTCCGGAATGATGTGATTTGAGATCTAGTCAAGAAGAAAATCCTTTAATGGAACATGGGATATTAATATATTCTTTCATAGTTTAACTCAAAGTTGAACCCCAATGTGGTGAGACTCCACTGGTGGTCTGAGAGTTTCTCGAGGTGTTTAAAGTTGATTTTTATAGTATTTCACCAGATAGGGAAGTAGAATTATCAATTGATTTGGTCTTAGGGACTCAATCAATATATATTTCTTCTTACAGTATGAAACTATTATAATTGAAGGAGAGAACGATTCAGTGGGATTATTTGAAAGCTAAAGTCTTAATTCTCCAGATTGTGTCACCTTTGGTAGCCCCAATTCTTTTTTCTTATAATGTTGATTGAACACTTCATTTATATATCAATTACCCGAATCTAAACTGGGTAAAAATTAAGAAATAGTATCATTTTCCCTATATCCATGAATTGTTTGATCAATTAAAGGGAGGAAGGTTGTTCTCAAAAATTAACCTTTGATCAGGATATCTTCAACTCATAGTTGATTATTTTAATATTCTAAATAATTCCTTCAAAAGATGGTAAGGCCACTTTAAATATGTTTTGATGCCTTTTGTCTAGAATAATGATCCAATTTTTTTCATTGGCCTATTGAATTATATTTTCCACAGGTGCATTAATTCTTTTATTTTGGTGTTCATGGATGACATTCTGGTTTACTCAATAATTTAAAAAGACTATGACTGTCTCATGAAATAAATTTTAGGAATCTTGGGGGATCACCACATTTTTTATAAGTTATCAAAATTTCACTTCTATATTATAAAAGATAAGTTTTTAGGACATTTGGTTTCAGAACAAGGTATCTCAATTGATCCTGATAAGGTCAAAGTTTCCTTTTCATGGGGGGATCCATGAAATGTCTTTGAGATTCAAGGAGTATTTGGTTTTTCAAGATATTATTAGAAATATTTGAAGGAATTATTAAATATGTCATCTAAATTGAATAATCTTACTATGATAAGGGTAAAAATTTTATGTGATTCTAAGTCTTATACTTCTTTTGATGAATTGAAATGATATATTACATCAACACCTATTTTGATTTTACTTGATGTGGGAAAGGTCTATGTGGAGTTTTTTATGCTTTGGGTGCTAGATTTGGATATGTTCTTATTAAAAACTATTTATAGTGGGGTATGACTCTTGTTAGCATTATCCATATATGAAGAATTACCTCACCCATGATTTAGAACTCACATTTGTTATGCATACATGTAATAATTGGTGACATTACCTCATTGGTGAAATATTCACTATTTATCCTGACCAAAATAGTATAACTTAAAAATTTTATCAAAATGACATGAATCTTAGGTAGAGGTGATGGGTGGATTATATTTAGTCCTTTAACTTCAAAATTACTTATACCCTGAGAAATGGTAATTTTATTTTGAATGTTATAAGTAGAATTTTATATTCTCAAGTTGTATTTGAATCAAAAGATGAATGAAATATTAGGGGACTCTTTGCTTAACTGCACTTGTATGTGATTGTTAAGGACTCTAGTATTTTTCTAGAAAGTTATTAGTTGATATAATATCTTCTCAAGTATAATTTTACAGAAAAATAGTAGGATGAGGAGATCAAAAGTATCAAGAATTATTTTATGGTGGAGAAACTAATGTTGAGTGGTCTCTCTCCCCATAATTAATTCATTTATTTAGAAATAAATATTTAATTACTTCATATTTAAGAAAGGATGTGGTGGAAATTTTCATTATTCTTAGTGGGATGTTAATCCTGGTATAACATAGATATCCTATGAAATAAACTGTCAATTTTGGTATCCATTTTTAAAACATTACATAAAATATTTGGTGAATTGTTTTTATACCTGTCATCAGATTAAATTTGAACACAAAAAAAATCCTTCTAGTTTTATTTGTCCTATCCCTATGCCCATCTAGAAATAAGAAATAATTTCCATAGATTTAATCAATTGGTTACCATTTAATTTCTAAGTGAATAATTTCATATGGGTGGAGATTGACCGATTAACCAAGTTGGATCATTTTATTATGATTCAAGACACCCCAAGGTTGAGGATTTGGGAAAGCTATCTAATCATGAAATAAAGAAATTTCATAGGGTTCCATCCATTATTATTCTATATAGGGGATCATGGTTTATATCTTGGTTTTTTAAAGGCCTCTAAGAAGTGATGAGTTATCAATTTAAATTTCACATGTCTTACCATCCTCAGAAAAATGGACAAACTAAGAAAGAAATTCATATTTTAAAGGATATTCATTATTCTTCTCCCATAGACTTTTATGGCTCTAAAGATAACTATTTGGGACTGGTTGAGTTCCCTAGTAATAATAGTTACTATTCATCCATCATAATTGATCAATTTGAGGCTTGTTATGGTCAATCATGTAAATCACCTCTTGGTTGGTTTGAGGTGGGTGAGATTTCAATTATGGGAACAAGCATTGTTTAAGAGACATTTATGAAGATTCAAATTATTTATCAATGTCTACCAACGGCTCAAAGTAGGTATAAATCTTATGTGGATCATTGATTAAATCCATTGGAATTTTTAGTAGGTGACTAGGTGTTTTAAATGTTTTTCCTCTATTAGGTCATCATCATCTTGGGAATTAAGGTAAATTAGTTGTGAGATACATGGGACCTTTTGAGATCATTGATAGGATTGGAAAGGTAGATTATCATTTTGATTTAGCGTATCAGTTGATTTTTATCCCTGATGTTTTCCATGTGTCATAGCTTATGATAGTGTCATCATAATCCCTCTCATATTCTAAAATGGGAAAATATTGATTTTGAACTGGATATTTTAGTAGTTTAATTAATAGTTTAAATTAACAATTCTCAAGAAAAGATTATATGTGCTAAATATGTTCTATTAGTTTGAGTTTTGTGGCAGCATGAAATGGATCCTCATTAGATGTGATAATGAAAATCTATGGTGGGAGAGTTATAGACTCATCTTTCCTTTGATAAATATTTTTTTTATTGATTTTATAGTGGAATAAAGTGATATTGTGGGGAGAATTATCATATTACTATGTAAAATTATTGATGCTATATTCATTTTTTTACTATATTTTTCATTGAATTGTTCTCAAGTCATTCTATGTGTTTTTTGAGAGATTATGGAGTTTTTTAGGTATGTTCCCATTATACACACAATTAGGAAAACTGCTCAACATTATTAAGAAACCGTGTGACTTGTGATGTTTTGGATAGTGGTATTTCAAATAGTTTCTGGTTCTGCCCAAATTTACCCTACAGGTATGCAGTCGTTGAAGTACAAGTAGGGATCAAATCCACAGGGACCGAAGAAGAAACCTAGAGACACTCTGATTTTGGAAGGATTTGGCTATGGAGTGGCCAACTATTTGGATTGATTTGATTTGAATAACTACTGATTTAATTTAAATAAAATAAATTAAAACATACAATTAATTAGTTTAAAACAATTAATACAGATGATTTGATCCTAAGTTGTTACTTTGGTTAGATTGGATGAATTTATTTTCTTATAACGTTTGCTTCCCTAATTCAAGACGCATCCACAAATTGATATAATTCCTCAACATCATTCACCAATTTAATCCCTATAGAATTACAAGTCTAATCACCAATTCACTTAGAGGATAAATTTAATGATCACTCCAAGGAATTGGATCACACTAGCACTTGAAATGTGTCATTGTTAAAGTTGGAGAAGATGAGGAAGAAAATAAATCATCAAATGGAAATCTTAAAATAATGAAATGATTATGAATTTAAGCACATTAAATAACATCCAATCCACCCCATGCAACTCCCTAGGATCAACCCATAAGGGGTTATCCCTCCATTTATGGTTTTCAATAAATGGAAGTGGGAAGTCGACTTAAAGAAGCGGGATTGAAGAAGAAAAATAAAACAATGAAACAATCACTCCACCATTGTGTGAAAAATATCACAAGGTTTGGTGTGAAAAAGTTCACACCTAATTCAATGGTATCAACGTGATAAAAATGGAAAAACTAAATGAAGAAGAATAATGGGAGGAATAATATCAAGAAGAAGAGGAAGAAGAACTTTTATTTAAATATGAACATTAATGAAAAACTTATATAAGAAAAACGAATGCGTGAAAACAAAATTTCAGTGTAACATTACAATAGAAAAGTAACACCCCCCCACACACACACTTCCTTCATCAAAATCTCCTTAAATAGGAATTTTAGGATCTTAGGGTAGAGCCTGAATAATTAAATTCCATCCTCATCAATTATGATGGAAAAAATAAAAGAGAGAAAAAAGATTTGGAACTTGGAAATCTTTATGGTTGACCATAATTTTCTTCCAAATTCATCCCCCTTTTTATCATCTGAATTTCGAATTGAATATGATAGAATCATTGATTTTCATAGAATGGAAATATATTCTTCCATGTGTCCTCTGATAGATCACAAAATTTCAGGGAATTTGGCACATCCTTTTGAAAGATATGGTCAAAATGGTGAGATTTTTTTATGACCCTTCAATGGGGCCCACCATTTTAATCTTCAAATTGGGACGCCTGGATCACCATGAAAACTTCAGAATTTTCTCTTGGTGTAGTTGAATTAAATTATCCAGATAATTTTATCTTTCTTCTGTAAAAATTTTAGCTTCATTGGGTTTGTTTTGTGGGCCCCACTTTTGTTTGATGGGCCTTAGGCCCATTATGCTTTCTCCGGAAAATTTCTGCATTCATGCGCAAAAATCTCCATATTCCCTTGGGATTCATCCATCATACCTAAAAGATAAAATTTTCCAAACAAAGTGATAAATCATATCCAAAAATATCAAATTCATAAAATGAATATAATGTTGTCCACAAAAAGATGAATGATTGGGCCCAAATTTTCATTTTAAACATTAATTGCATTTAAGATGAGAAATGAAATTCTATTTATGTAATGCACTAAAAACAATGTTTATGGACTTTGGAACAATGAATATAAATATATTAAAAATTAATATTATCCACTTTTAGTGACTAATCAGTTTCCACATGGTTGTCCAAACTGTGTGACTAAACAATGTGAATCCCCCTATGGGTAGAATAAGGCTCACAATTGGCACAAGATTTAACAACTCGTGTTTCCAAACCATGTGATGGGATTCAATTAATTTGAAAATAATTTTATTAATAGGAGACGCCTTCCATTAACCTTATTAATAATCTAATATCTTAGTCTCTCATTCCCTATGATTCCTATTAGATATTTCATAGATCATAACCCTTCTGGAGAGTGATTCTAATGGATCTAGAGGTGTTTAATCTAGTAAACTAAATGTAATAGTTTTTTCTTCATTGTTTTTTATAGTTTTTCTAAATCTAACCTCTTATTCTTGAAAGTACCCATAAATTGGGTATATTATGGCTTGATATGTATGTTTTTTATAATCTGATGGCTTTTCTTATAGATATATTGTGAGAGAATAAGGTAGGGACTAGAACTTCCTAGATCATTTATTTTTCTTTAAAAACTTTCATGTTAAGTGGTTTCTATTGAATCTGTTGATCAGGGGACTATTGAATTAAACTTTAATAGTATAGTTTTTATGATTTAGGGTTCCCTTTTCATATTATGATCCTTCATTCCTATTTATTGTGGATATCTTTTGGTTATTGGGTATACCATGTTTTTTAGGTAGGTAGTTTCATGAAAAGACATTGTTTTATGAACCATTCTTACTTTCTCAATTGAATTTGGTTTTCCAAATTACTTGATGTAATAATTTATTATTCTTGAAATGTGATGTTTTGGACTTATTTTATAAAATTTATTTTACCTATTGTATTATTCATGAAAATTGATTTTCAAGGTATTTTTTATTTTGAATTTGGATAGTTTGATTAATGATGTGTGAAATTCCCTTCAATCAATTAAAAAATAAAATTGAAATCCTTCAAGTTTTAGATATATACCATAGAAACCTAGGGTACATATGAAAGGGATAAATTTTGGAAATAATACTATGATGGTTTTTAGATACCTATCATGGACTTATGTTATAAATATATCTAAACTATTTTATGAAAATGGGTTAACATATCATGGTGTTCTATTATCTATAAGCACGTGTTATAAGGATATGTGTACACTTAGTCATTTTATCACTGAGGTGTTAGGATCTCAATTATCAAAAACCTAATCTACCCTACGAATAGTTTCCATGGTGATCCTTTTATATTAGTTATTTATAAATTCTTTGAGAAATTGTATATTTATAAATGGTTTTCAAATGGTTTTTTATCAATTCTTTATAAACTATTAAAAAATTAGTGGATTTCCATGTTTTATTGAAAATTGGGAAAATCTATACTTCGTGACTTTTATTTATTTAAATTTGAATAATTGGTTTTTTTTAATGACTATTTATGAAACACTTGGGGGGATCCTATTGGGATTGTTTTCCTCACACCATGCATATACCTTTGGGTTTTTGTAGATCTTGATTAATCTAACACTCATAAAGGAAAGGTGTCACATAATGGTGGTGGATATCTGTTTTAGTAGGGTGTGAGAGTTTGATAGTGGAATGGTGGGATGTTTGCCCTTATATCACATGGAGATACATTTTTTTTTGTCCTAACTACTTTATTTTACCTTTTTTGGTTTAATGTTTGTATTCCCTTATAATCCTTGTATTTTATTATCTAGAATTATATTAGAATGTTGTATTTATTTTATATATTCCAACTTTTGATCATTTGGTTTATTTTGGGTAAAACGTTTCCCAAAGGTAATCTTAATTACTAAGAACTAATTACTATCCCATGGGGATCAGGAATGTTATTTGGGTCATTTCATGAACAAACTTGGGTTATAATTGAATTGAAAACCCAAGTCTTATTGTGGAAAGACCCATATGGAATTACAAATCTCCAAGAGCATGTTAAAGTCTCAGGAGAATCAATAAATACCTCTGGGAATGATTATTCCAATAGTAAACCAAACAAAAAATATATGCCATAAATAAATGAAAGAAAAAATTCCCATACAAATTTAGACTGGAGTAGATGAAGAGTGTAATGAAAATATAAGTTCCAATTCCAAAACTGATTAACCAAAGAATATAAAACAATATATAACCCATATCAATGTTATATTTTGTTTCAATGTCCCACCATGTCACCACTAAACTCCCACACCCCGCTAACATAGACACATTTTAAAACTAAATTGTGCCATTCCTTTTGATACATCAGATAAAACAAGGTCTACATACACCCAAAGGAATATGAAAGGTGTGAGAAAAATAAGTCCAGTAGGATTCCATCAAGTGTTTCATTAGAATTTATAAATAAATAAACCAATTATTCTCATTTGTAGAAAATAAAGGCATACAATATAGTTTTTCATAGTTAAAAAAACATGGATATCACCCTTTACATAGCATTCTATATAACATTACCATGTAAAAAACTTTTCAAACAATGCATAAATAAACATTCAAAATAGAGAAACATGGAAACTAGGTCCTAGGATATATTAGGTCCATGTCAGTCCGGATCCTTACACCTCAGTGAATGGATGAGAATGTGTGCATGAATCCCTATAATAATGATCATATAGATATGAAAACACCACAACAAGTAAACCCCCATAATAACATAGTTTAGTTATAGTTTTAGTATAAATGTATACAAGGTAGCCACAGAACATCCTAGCATTCATGTCCCAATTTATCCTCCTCCTATGTTCCTCAGGTTCCCATGTTTCATATCCTAAACTATGAGACTTAACTTTCATATCTAAAAGAAATTCAAGGTAATGTTACAAATTAATTATAAAACATCCCAGATTCATAATAATACATGTTTAAAATTCATTTCTATTAATAATCCTAAAGGGTAAATCCATTTTACAAAAGAATCCCAGACTATTACATTTCAAGAATCACAAAACATTTTATTTAACAATTTAGAACAACAAATTTAAAATGAGAAATCAAGAATGGTTAATAAAAAATATTTTTAAGAAACCATATACCTCAAGCCCTAGGTATATTTTAGGTAAACACAATTACCAGATATCTCATGGCGATGCCCTAGATTTTAATGATTGAGATCCTGAATTCCACCTCTATATCTTAGGTGGGAATTTCTCATCCTCAACCATCACCAAAGGGGAACCATCCCGCTTTTTACCTTTCTCGAATTCTATAATTCCTTACCATTTTCTGTGGATTCCAATTTTCCTGAAAGTTCTATATCTCTAATGTGGGTCTCCTCAACTGTCATTATCATTGTCAAATATCAATAATGCCTCACAAATCTTCCAACTAACTATGGTTTCTCGATTCCATCATCATTGGCCTTCTATTAATGAGTTCAATTGTTTTGCATTTGAATCTTGGGGTTTTCAAGAGCGTGTGATTTTTGGCCTTTTAGATTGGAGGCATATTAAGAATTGATTCGAGTCAATGGAAGATATTATTATGTCTTAGTCCAAATATCCTCACCAATGTGATGGATACTTCTAATATCTTTTCTGGTGGAACATATAATTTCATATGCAATGTGATAATCCATCTACAACAATCTAGTCAAGCTTCCTCATACTCTGGATACCTTTTAAAAACCTGTATATTTTGTGTATCCTTGGGAACATGGTGGGTCGTTACTTGTGATCCGACAGTAGAATGGAGGTTATGTGTCACCCCATTTTCCCTTGTTTGAGTGTGTGAAGGTTGATTTCTCTAAGAATCCAGTGTATTGGGTGTGTATAACCGATGGTTAGGAATTATGGTGGAATCAAGCTATCAAATTTGAGTCATGGACAGACTTTTTCTTCTCTTGCAACTGGTTAGAAGACCTCGCCTTAGCATTTCATTGTGGGTATTTGATAAATAAGATAAAGGAGAGAAGGAAGGAGAAAATTATAGCCTATGATGGTTCTGTAGTTGATCTTGAGAAGGATTTGTGTCGTGATGACTCTGCTCAGATTGATGGAAATGATGTTGATCCTGGGATCTTGGGTGATTTAGTGATGCTGAAATAGCCACATGTGATACTTGTTGACCCGAAGGTTAATGAAATTTTTCACATATTGAGGAGAGAATTGAAGGTTGTGAGGCCTTCAGGGGAATCCATGAACCATGGATATATTGTGGATATTAGGGCTAACCATGTATGAGAAGCTTCAAATCTAGGTCCTCTAAGAGGCAATGCGGATACAGGGGGTGTGCATGGATACCCTTCACTATTTGGGGTTTCCCAAGGTGTAAGTGGGCATAAAACTACATTGGAGTCCCATAAGGTTGTTGAGGGAGGGAACCCAGCTCCCTTGGGTACTTCAAATGCTGAGTTTGTGGGCCCAGGGAGGGGTATCAGTGTTAGATTTTAGGCTGGGGTTTCAAAAGAACCCATGGAGGGTAATTCTATAGTCATTAGGATAATTCCTAGAATGGTGGTGGAAGGCATTGAGTTGGGAAATATCTTTGAATGATTCCCAAATGAGGATACAATTCAAAAGTATAGGTAATATCCAATTAATCCATACATGTATGGGTAGAGGATACCCAAGAATGAATCTAGTAATAACTATTTTGTAACTAAAACAGAGGATGTGGTTGAGGGTTTTGTCCTCCCAAGTCTGAGGAGAAAAAGGAGTCAATATTTTTTTTTTGAAATTATAGAAATGATTACTCCTATTTTCCACATCCAATGGATATATGATCCACAAAAAAATTTAAAGATAAGTAGATAGATTGTGGCACCCACTATTACCAGCCAAAGCCATGTGAGGTGCTTGATCATTCTTTTTAATTGCATATGAGATCGAAAGAAGAAGTGAGTGAATAGGTCTTGTCACAAAATGTTACTAAAGAAGAAGCCTACAAAATGAAGGTGATACCTTTGAGGGTGGCTCTAAATGAGGAGAAGTATTCCTGGATCAACAAGCAGGACCTGATTCTCATCAGGGGATTCAACAATGGGAAGATTAGTGTTAAGGAGTACATCCAGTCTTGGGACAATATGGCATTTGAGTTCAAATATTGCATATTGGCTAAACTAGAAACCTAGGTGAACAATTTATCTTCGAAATTATTTTGATATATTAAATCAAGTATACTATTTCCTTTAATGGATTTTTATTTCATTTTGTGGATGAACTGTTGGTTTCTCACTTTCTCCTTAAAATTGTTTGATTAATAAAAAAATTAAATTTTCAATCACTCAAACCCTAGGTACACACAATAATCAAATAGGATCTATATATAAAATGAATGATGGTGAAAAAAGAAATTGATATATATAAACCATGAAAACCATATAAAAAATTAAATTAAATAATCTCAATATCAATATATCCAAGAGAAATAACTTATCAAAACAATTCCTAAAGAAATTCACAATGATGTACATATATTTGATCTCTACCTTCCAATCTCACAATGGATTTATAAAAAAACAAACTAGATCATGGAATAACACATATATCTTTCCATAACATCCCAGATCTATGGTTCCTTTCAATAATTATATATCAGATCTTGAAAAATAATTAAGAACAATAAAGAGTCAACTCTTACCTTGAGTTTTCAAGATTCAATGCCTCTAGTTATGTAAAAATATCCATGTAAAAGGGTTTATATCAAAAAAATATAAGATAAATCCCTATGGAATAGAGCCTAAGATGTAAGATGAAGGATATGGTTATTGGGAGGAGTATCATGTTAAAAAAAGAATTTTAAGATTTATTAAATCTCATACCATGGTTTGGACTCACTGTTAGGTAAACCATGCACCAATGGTGCACCTAGTTCTATAAACAAGAGAATCCACATGGTTTGTCCTGATATTTTAGATAACTATGTTCTTATAGTGTGAAAACCCATTATCCCAAACCACTATAAAATATAGGGTTTCCTAGTAATTACACCCGCTTTGTCCTAACCATGCACAAACCATTAACATTCCTATAAAAATACAAAATCTCACAAAAATCACCCATAACAACCTAATAAAGTTTAAAAACAAAATATAGTAAAACAATTCTTATAATTACCTGAAATTGACATCGATATGGAACAATTCTCCCCCACTATATCACTTTATTACCCCAAAATTTCAAGCCAAATAATATTGAACAAATAAAATATGATTATATTTCTACCTCATCATCAATTCCTATTCCAAAATCTTAGGAGAATCCATTCTATACTTCCATAAAACTTAAACCAATAGAATAAAATTCCCAAACAAAATCATTTTTTAAGAATCAATAATCTGAACTGGTCATTTGATTATGAACATATCTAGTTCCAAATAAGTTTATAATATGAGAGGCATCAGGATGATACTTAATAATATTATAAAAAAGGAAAAAATCATGAATAAAAGACAATTGAGATGATACATCTAACTGATAATCCACCTTTCTAGTCTGCTTAGTGATCTCAAAAGGTCCCATGTATCTTGCAGCTAATTACCCTTTCTTCACAAAAAGATGGTTACCCAACTAAGGTAAAAGTTTCAAGAATATATGATCACCTACTAAAAATTAAAAAGTTTAGTGACAATAATCCATATGATATTTATGATGATTTTGAGTCATTATTATTCTTTGATGAATAATCTATATTTTCACTAATTCTTCCTAAGAAATTTTTGGCCTCATAAGAGAATTATCTCCCACCTTCAACCAAAAAAGAGGTGGCTTAAATGGTTGATCATACAAATCATAAAATGAATCCATTTGGATAAATGGATGTTAAATATTTTTATAAGAAAAATCAACCAAATCCAAATAGATATCAAAAGATACTAAACAGTCCTTGACACAAGTCAAACGTATATCTTCCAAAATCTAAATTAATTACTCCATCTGGATGTATGTTTGAGGATGATAAGTCATGCTTAATATAACTTGAGAACCCATTAACTCCTAGAGACCATTCCAAAACTTAGAGGTAAACTGGGGGTCCCTATCTAAAATATATAGCCGATATAACCCCATGAAACCTCATGATCTATTAAACATACATCTTTCCTAAATCCTCAACCTTGGTGGTGTCTTTCCCCCAAGGATTTTGTGGTAACTAAATGATAAAATTTATGGACACCAAATCCCATTTACAGACAGACATCGAAAGAGGCTAAATCATGTTAGAAGGCTTTTGGTAATTGAGCTTAATATTCTAATAGAAATATCATTGAGACACAAAATATGCTATGTTTTATTTCAAACCTAGCCACCAAAACTGATACTTCATGTCATGGTATATATTTATTGTGTTGGATTTGGTACCCTAGAACCAACTTTTGTATACTTTATAATAACCTGTATTCATAGTTTTGAATATTAATAAACTCCTTATCACATCATGATTGTTATTATGTCTAACATAGTATGTGAAATGACCTAAGAGTAGATGTTTCACTAAAAGGTCATAGAAGTTCCCCACAATGTTGTTAACCCAGAAGTGATATGATCCTATTCTTAAATATATGTTCTACATTCATATGATATAATTTGAGGGACACAAATGATACAGGCTGTCAGGGGCAAAGACTCATAGGACTTTGAGGCACCTTCTCATGGCATATACCCTTGGTAATATCCAATGTATGGTATTACGAGAATGAGACCATCAGTAGGAAATACACATTCATATGTTTAATTGGATATTCCTATTTATGAATGTTTTTATTGACCCTAATACTTTAATATTATTATTAATTAATATTATAAGTCACGTACTTTGATGTATTTATAAAAATCATGATGAAATATGTTTACGGTGAGATAGGATATGTTGGGTGTGTCACGAGTAATATTGAATTATTGAATATTACGAGAAAGGATTTTCCCCCTCTATTCTTTAGAAAAAGTTGATATCTCAGGGACCTTTTATGTAAATGATATAGATTATATAAATCCATGTCTATGGTGTTCTATAGGAAAGTTCAATTTTCTAAAAGTCAAATAAAGAGACATCAATCACATAGGTTGATGGAAATAGCATGTAACCTGCTTGATTATTGATATCATGATAAAAGGATTATATTACAAAGTGAGCCTATAAATGAGGTATTATGTCATTGCATCATTAACTTTGTTATTTATGGGTTCCTTGGTGTGTTTCCATATTCTATCCTTCGACATTAGGCTGTTTTTCCTAATGCCACTGAGAAAGTGTCCTAGAGGGTCAAACACTAAGTGTATCTAGAATCTCAGCTAAATAACATATTATTATTTATTATTTAAAATTTGAATAAGTTTTATTTTCATATGTGGTTTAATAATTATTCATGTTTTCTTTATCACATATATTCTGTCACTAGTTATTTGAGAGATTATTATGTGAGCGGAATATTTAATAAATATTTATTTTCTATTTTTTTAGTATAATATTAATTTATTTTTTGAAAATTATTGTAGTGATATTTATTTAATAAATAAATAGAAATTATTCAAGGATCGATAAATATTGTGAATTAATGGTAGAGAAAGTTCAATGGTATGGTGAGAAATAATATATATTGAATATTATTTTACCAAATAATATTTAATTTTAATTCTCATGTTAATCACATTTTGAGGAATTATAATATTATTATTATTATTATTTACATATGGTTATGCATGTATTAAATAAATATTAAAGGGAAATTAAGATAATATTTATTTCTAAACCCTAATTATATATAAATCCAGTTATATTATTTTAAAAGGGACCCAATTGATTTATTTGGTTGCACACAGTGAATTTGGTGAATCCTCTCAATCCCTAGAGAGCTTCCTTCTCCAAGAACTCTCCCAACAATGAAGAGAGATCTTCCTCCACCTAAAACTCTTGAGTTAAGAGATATCAAATAGAATGCTTTGGAAGTTAGTCTCATGGAGATCAAAGGTGAAAGATGTAAGCGATAGGATCTTCTATACTAGCACTAGAGATTCCTATGATGATGTTAAGAGATTTATGGAACACATGTGGATGACCTATAAATGGAATCTTCTCTTGATTCCTACAATGAAATGATGGTACAATGTAGATCAGTTATCAAATTCATCAATGAAGAAATAATTCATGTAAAGTAAATCTTTAATTTTTAAAATTAATTATAAATAATATGTGAGGATACTACATTTGGGTCTGGTATTCTAACCCTTTTCTATTTTATTTGATTCAATTTTTCTAATCACAACATTCATAATTGTAACACCCCGATATTTTATGAGAAATATTTTTTTTAATTTTTTTAATTTATTGTGTTGTACACTACACCAATATTATCTTGTGTTATACACAACACCATATAATCTTGTAGTATATGCAAACACTATTCTTGGCTTGGGTTGTACGCAAGACCGACCATCCTCGATAGCGTGTGTTGTACGCAATACCGAGTTTCACTAAACAATGATATATTATTATAATATTATGAACTAGACGTTATGAATAGTATTACCCAAATTTTAAAATTTATAACATTATAATTCATCTTACACATTTTCTAGAATGAGATATTAAAACAAAATCAATTTTTCAATAAAAGAAGTATTTTTCAAAAAATGCAGTTTTACCACCTTTTGATGGCGCACCCATTTTAAATATAATTTTTGATAAGTTTATAAGTTAAATTTTACAAAATAAACTTCTTATTTTGAATCAGGATATAAAATTTTACATTGGATAAAATTTTGATACTTTTCTGATAACTTTCATATTTTTATGAATAGTAAGAATACACTAAATTTTAATTAAAAACAACTTTTTTCATCAAGATAATTTATATGGTTAAATTATAATATTTAATGGTTTTAAAGTATAAATAGAATATATTTTTACCATTTAATATAATTCAAGTCATTATCATTAATTTTACATTGAATTCATAGGTAAAAACATTTTAATCATTGACAATGTTTTAACTTTTAAAAACCTGTTTTCTTAAGAACGGGATTAATTTTAAATTAATTACTACAACTTCTGTATTTTGAATTTTTAAAAAAGGATTCCATATTTGGATTCAGTGGGTCAAAATTATGTTAATAGGTTTTTTTTGATATTATGCATTGTAACTATGGTAATTGTTATTTACTACAGTTAAAGGTAAATCAGGTAATTAAGGGTAAAAATAGGATTATAAAATTACCCTAAGACCTTCCAAAATTATATTGGATGAATAAAAGTCAACCCATGTTAGTTAATGGTCGGATTAGATTCGTTTCATGTACTTTTGACCATGAAAATGATATAATTATTATTAAAACCAAAGAAAGTGACAACATGCCACTCTCTAATATCTTATAAGTGTAATAATTTTAATTTAGTGATAAACCTCATAAAACTTTGAATATAAATAGTATCCAGAAATATAATTAAATTATATACATCATGAGAATTTATTTAGAATTTTTAGGTATTAAATAATTATCATTAATGATGACACAATAGTGATGTAGAAATTATTTTATTGATTGAAATATCAAATAAATGGTTTTAAAAATATTAAAATAAATATTATATGAACTAATTTATGTTCTAAAAAAATTTATAGTTAAATATGACATTATAGTAATCTATTTAATCTTTATTTCTAATATATCCTCTATGTGAATTTTATTTAAATTCAAATAAATGAATAGTGTCAAAATTGACACTATTGTTATTTTATAAAAATAACATATTATAAAACGGTTTAAAATTCACAAAAATATTTATAAATTATAAATTGAAATTTATATAGTCTATAATGTCATAAAGTATCTGATTATGTAAAATTCACAACACATAAGTAATTATTTATAAGAATTTAAAATTTAGAATATTATTACCACAAATAAAATTAAATAGATTAAATAATGATAAATCAAGTTGATAAGGTTTAAAATAAATTACGAAACTATCTAAATATTATTTATTGATGATATTACAACCCTATATAATCTAATATTTTGATTTTAGTCTTTTTTGTTTGAGGTTTTTAAGTGGCATTTGAGTTTATTATAAATTAATATTTTAGAGGTTTCCAAAAGTGTCTCTCTCCACCCTTATAAAAGGGCACCTCATCCCTCTCCTCTTCACAACATTTTGAGCCATCAAGCTCAGCCAAAACCTGAACATTTATCTTCTCCACTTCCCTAGAAACATACTATAGGTTCTGGTATTCTTCAAAGACCAACTATAGTGCCCTAAGAGGAGGTTTAGAAGAGGCACATCACAGAAGAGGTAATATCCTTTACCGATTCTTTCAAATTCATTTTTTCTTCTACTTAATCTTATTTATTTGTTTAATTATAAATTAATAACAATAGTATCAATAATATAATGATATTTTATTATAAATATGAAACAACCTTATTTCACCTTTTATCCATCCTACAGAAAATGAAATCACTGCACGTGCGTACGTACGGAATATCGTCTCCACGCTGTGGTGTAATCTGTTTTCCACCACCACCTTACTTGGATGGGTAAAATGGTGGAAATAATAACTATATATGATTATTATAACATCATACTGATTCTGATAAATTATATCATCCACTCCAATTCCATTCAATAATTATGGGAATGATATCATCACTCGTGCGTACGTACGGATTACCGTCTCCACAACGCGATAAGATTAATTATCCATGACTAACCATTAAAGTATGATTATAAAGTATATATAATAAATAATCGTGAAATATATGAAATTATAATGATACTATATTTATGTACACATATGTTTCATTTACTTAATTTCATTCAATTCATCAAGAAAATGAAAACAGCGTTCATGCGTACGTATGGCCTACCGTCTCCAATAACGGTGTATTTCATTCCATTTATTGATCTATCATATATATTTATATGTTGAATATATATTATATATAAATAATTTTTTAAATTCTTAAATTATGTAAATCAGGATATAAGTAATAATATCAATAACAACAAGTCAAAACAAGTATGATAAATGAAACGATTTTACCCAAAATGTTTTTTAACATAGAATTGACAAAAGAACGGGTAATATAAAGTCCTAAGTGAATCATATATGATATGATAAATATTATTATAATTCTGTTACAAGTTAATAATATGTTTAAAGCCACTATACAGGAGTTTCAGACACATATGGAAGAAATTGGATCTAAGGTAAGGGATAATTTGGAAATCTCATTTTTGTTTGAGATTGCTTATACATAAGTATTTACTGGGGTTATATTTTTCATAAATGTCCATAAAAATGTTTTTCATAAAGTGTTTAATATTATTCCATGTATTTTTAAAGTCATTTTTACCCCTCTTTGACTTTTACTTTGTGTTAGGGAAGAAATCTTTCTTTTGTATACTATGCATCGTACTTTTTGACTTTTCCATTAAAAGTACAAGGAGAATGTTTTCTTAACTTATACGAAATGAACGTATTTTTATGGTTTCATAACGCCTTATTTCCATGAAGATTCCTCTACAAGATTTTCATGATTATTTTCAACAAAATCCTTTTCTTTTAAAATTACGTGGCATTTTGTGAAAATTAAATGATTTTGAAGAAGAAAGGATAATTTTCTCAAGAATTCATTTCAAGTGTTTTATCAAAACTATTTTACATCTAAGATGGTATTATTTAGTATGTCTATTATTATATTATAATGTCTTTATTCTTTACGTGGTTTAATTTTTCTTATGATGAAATGATATCCATTTGTTTTATATGGATTATGTTATGATGGGATGATGTTTATGAAACCCATATTATTCTTTGAGTTATGATAAATGGTTCATGTTTATTTTGTGTCACACGAAAGAATGATTTCATTATGAGATGGGTGGGACCTATATCTCCCTCCAATGCATTATGTAAAGATTTATATCTCATGAGATAGACATGGCTGGAATGGAAAGTAAAATCTGGTTCAGTAATACAGGGTTGGAACGGCAAGTAAACCCGGTTTAGTAATGGACTTTGTCCACTACGATGGTCTTGGAAGCAATGACTTGGCTACTATGGAAATCATATCATTTAATTAATGGTTTTCCATAATTACATGTTTTATTACCATGATATTTTATCATGGTTTATGTTCCTTTATGATCTATGCCTTATTCACTTCTAAGATTTATGTCACTACTCATGATTTTGATGTTTTATGTTCATGTTCTTATGTTCAAATATTTAGGGATTATTTTATGTTCTCCATGTTTACCCTTACTGAGCATTTGATCTCACCCTTTTTATGGTTTCTTTTACCCAGGATATAAAAGAAAGGTTTTATGTAAGAAAACCAAAGGGGGATATCTTTATGGGAGATGTTGAAGATCTTTCACCATGATTAGAAGAATATGTTCTGAGTTTCCAAAGATACTAAACTAATACGGTCTTTGGGAATCTGTTCTTTTCATGTATTAAGTATTCCGAAAAAGTAATGTAATGTATATGTCCATCAATCTTTGGGTCTCTACAGTTGGTATCAGAGAAAAGGTTTAGTTAACCTTTTGAAAATATGATGTGAAAACTTTAGTGAGATCCCTAGATATATTTTTAAGGTATGTCTAGGGATGTCCCTAAGGTATAGTATAACTATATGTTATAGTCCTAGAATTATGTTGACGATCATGAATAACCAAGGGTGAGCCTAAGGTGTCGTGGATTAAAGAATGTGTGATAATTTAGACTTTTTATGATTATATGATTCCTCTCTATTTTAATTATTTCCTACACCATGGTTTTTGGTTTTAGAAAATAGAGGGAACCAGAAGGAATTGGTTCAACATTGAATCCAATGGACAAATTGGTGACTATGAGCAACGAAATTTCATAATGCCTAGAAAGAAAATTATTGTGGTTATGCCAAATCAGTCATCATGATGTATGATTAACAAGGTTAACTTTAGTGGTATTTCTAAGTCATCAAATAAGAGGAAGATAGACTTTCATGCATGTTCTCATGGAGAGGAACATAGAATAAGGAAGATGATGCTTTATACATATCAAGAAGAAGGGAAGAATAACCTTGAGGAATACCTCAAATGGAGGGGAAGATGTTATCTGTGTGGGGAAAAGGGTCATAGAGTGACAGACTATTATGGATTTCAATGTCTTATTTGTGGATAACATGGGCATTACCCAACTCAATGCACTGACCTAATATGTTACTTCTAAATCAGGGAAAGAATTATTCCATGACAATCATTGAAGAAGATGGATTGAAGTGTTTATGTATTGGTATTCAAGAATAATGTTGTTGAGGTACTTTTATGGTATATTGGAATATCTATGTATTGTTCCATTGTGGTTTTCCATAAGAATATGGTATCGGTAACAATGAAAATTGATTAAAATATTTTTGGAAAGCAGACGATATGTGCAAAATGAAGGGATAAGGAGAAAATAATATGTTTGATAGTATTGATGAGATCATGACTGATATAAGGAAAAAGTGACATCATGGTTTTAGTATATAGAAATTTTGGGATTTTGGTATGTGGAAAGTGTTAACTTTTGATAGAATTCATGTTTTCACTAAGGTTCTATGGTAATTTGTGTTTTAAGAGAATACATGATTAAGGTATTCAAATGTTTGGAATGTGACCAACAAGATATATCGCATGATATATGGGGGATAAATGATGGTATTCACATGCTTGGTAGATGACATTTCTAGTAATAATTTTCATTATACTATGAGTGTAACACCCCAAGCTTCTATGGTACGCTTCTCTTTGAATAATACAGTAGCGTGTGTTGTACGCAACTTCAAGTTCTAACACACACCACGACCAATCAAACTAGCCATTATGAATAGTAATACCCACTTTTTGAAATTTTATAAATTTTATCTTTAAAATTGGACTTCATTTTTGGATTCATAATATCGAAATTATCCTAGGGTTATTTTTTGGTATTTTTCTGAAAACTTTCAATTTTTGATGAATAGTTAAAAACACTGAGTTATTGGTTAAAACTGACTTTTTATTTAAATAATTATTTATTTTATTTACATTTATTTTAGGTCAAAATAGATATTTAATACCTATATAAGTTCAATTTAATTCATTGGATTCAGTTTATAATAATTTTAGACATATAAAAATTTTATTGAACTTTTCACCGTCTTTTACCCATCTCTTAGGAGAATTTGCAAATTCACATAAAACATAATTTTACCGCTTCTATGAGTGGAATTTAAAAAATCCAAGAGACATGGTTAATATCAAAGAGTAAAATGTGGTTCAATAAGATAAAAATAATTTTTAGTGAATAGTAACTTTTTACTTTTATTTACCACGGTAAAAAGTAAATTGGGTAGTTAAGGGTAAAAATGATATTATTATTACCCTAACACATGTCCTAATTCTATTGGATAAGTATAATTCGACCAAAACAACCTTATTAATAAAATATGAACCTCTTTGGTCCACTTGAATTATATTAGGACATTTATTATTATTTAATTCAAAGAAGAGTTAAAAGAGTTAAAATCAAAGTTTAATAACTAAAACATTTTTAATATATGGTTATACATAAGATAAATTCGATTATAAATATTAATTAGAAATATAAAAATATTTCCTACATAATGGTATTTTATTTATAATTTTTAGACATTAAATAATTTAGTTTGTTTATGACACAATGATGATGTCGTAATTACCTTATTAGTGAAATATTAAAATAATTGATATTATAAATACCCAAATAAATATAATTTGAGAATTTTTTTGAATTCAAATAATTTTATAGGTTAATATGACATATTATTATTTTTTATATGAATTTCATTCTAAGTAATAATGCTGTTATGAATTTATCAAAAACAAAATACCCAATAGTGTCAAAATTGACATAAAAGAGTTTTTAAAACAAATATTATATTATTAATTGTTATTATATTCCTAAAAATATAATGTTCTGCCAAAGAACTTATATAATGATATTTTTATCATTAATGGACCACTTGGGGGTCGCTTGGAAGTATGTAGTAAGTTTATTAACTATATAATATAAAACTACAAACAGACATGGTAAATGTCAAACTATTTAACTAAGAGTTAAATCTAAAAGATAAGGTTACTATAGTGATCCAAACCTATCTAAACTCTATTTGTTGAGTGGTTTTAGACCCATACCTACCTTAGACTTTGAATAATCCACTTTGGAGCCATTAGAAACCGAATATGAATTTATTATAAATTAATAATTTAAGTTTTTTCATAAAGAGCCCCTCCTCCCCCTTATAAAAGGACACCACTTCTAACCAATTTGTAAGAACCCGGGTTTTTAGAACGGGTCAAAATCCCGACCCTGTTTAAATTTTTGACAGGTTTTTGAGGAAACTGGATTTAATGGAAAGTTTCTGGAAATTTCCAGACTACACGCCGTGTAATCTAAGTACACGTCGTGTGTGTGTAGGCGAGTGACCGACCGTGTGCTCGCCGAGTACATGTCGTGCAGTGACCATGTAGAATTTTCATACTACACGGCGTGTAGTTTTGAACATGCCGTGTAGACTGTCGACCGTGTGAAGCCATAAATGGCATGTAGGCCGTTGGCCGAGTAGAACCAGGAACACGTCGTGTCCCTTTGGACACGCCGTGTAGTCTAGCCGTGTATGAGGGATATACATGGCGTGTGGGTATGTCAGCGAGGAGGAGAGTAAGAACCCAGTACACACCGTGTACCCATAGGTACACGTTGTATACTCATGTCGGTAGGTTCAGAAAGTAAGTTGGCAGAATCTTTCCATCTTATGAACAGTTAAATGAACCATACACGGCATGTAGTCCCAAAGTACACACCGTGTACTTTCTTTTTTTTGCTTAAAATGGGTAGTAGCCTCGTTTTGAGGCAGAACACACCATCCACTACCCCAAATAGGCCGAATCTTAATTTGCTTCCCGGTTCTTCGTCCGAACTCCGATCCGATCTTGGTTGGATGCGTTGGAACCCCCTCGGTAAGGCCTCGATTCCACTTTGGTCGTTTTGTCTTTTTTTTGTTATAGAACGATTTATAGCCCTTTGAGAGGTTTCGAATCTTTTGTAGATTTACCGTGTTTTAGACCGAATTGGCGGGTGTTACCGGAGGAGTAGCATCGTGCGAGTCTCAGGTAGGTGGTGCATACCTCATTTTGTGTTTTCGTGGTTGTTTGGGTAACGCAGCTTCGGCACGTTTTCGGGTATTTTTGAGCGGGACCCATTTTATCTGCTTTTTCATACCGAATTGTTTATGGGACCTCTGGGATGCCTTCGGGTATGCCCGGTTACCAGTTTGCGTGAGAGGGGCCGCGTGAGGCGTCGTGGCTCATCGGGGCATTTTGGCCGAGGAATGCCAAAATGGTTTTAATTGAAATTTTATTCTGTTAAACTATTAGTTTAAATTATTAAAGCCTATTATAATTATTGGAGGCATTTAAGACCTCAGTGCTAGTATGGGGCATCACCTGGTATAGTGCAATTAAACTGTTTAGTTTGTTTTGTTGGTTTATGTTTTCATGTTTAAACATGTTATATATGCAATTGATGAATTGCATCTGCTGGACCCTTTGGGTTGTTTTGGGCTTGGCCCGGTTATGCTTGAGTGACGCTGATCACAAGTTGGGGCTTTGCCTGGGTTACTTTGGGTGGTTTTGACCACGGGTTTGGGCATCATGGACGTCGGTTTGAGGCAGTACGACTGTCAGGTTGGGCATGGCCCGGGTTACTTGGATGGCGAGGCCATCGGACTTGAGCGACGTGGTCGCAGGGACACTAGGTGTTAGATTTTTGGTGGATTAGGACTTTTTGGGTGATTACCGCTCACCGGGACTTGGAGTAGTGTGCACACAGAGATACTCCTTGATGAGGTGGTTTTGACCACTCGTGTGGGTAGAGGCCCCCGTATTTGCGGTTAGGTATTTTGTTTGGGGGTGCTTGCTGTAGAAAGCCATGTGGGAGGTGAGGAGCCTTCAGGAAATGGGTGTGCCTTCGGGACATCGGTACTTGAGACACGAGGTGTCAGGAGGCACATGGTGTCAGGTTACTATTTTGGGCGTGCCTTCGGGACGTCGGTACTTGAGACACGAGGTGTCAGGAGGCATGAGGTGCCGGGTTACTATTTTGGGCCTGCCTTCGGGATGTTGGTACTTGAGACACGAGGTGTCAGGTGGCACGTGGTGCCTGGTTACATAACAGAGATTCTGGCATTGGCCGAAGCAGGTGACGCTCCATGGTGGCTGTTAATCACTAGTGGAGTTTGTGTTTAATTTTGCATCGTACATTTTAATGCTTTCCTGGTAAATGCATGACTACTTAAACACATATATTTGGTACGCACTGTTGGGTGGTATCCTACTGAGATTTTTCTCACACCCTGCACGGGCCCTTCGGAACGCGTGCAGACTTCATGGATTTACGTACAGGAAAGAGGCCAGCTTCAGGAGCTGGGCTGCGTTAGTTATTTCATGGAGATGGTATGGACCATGAGGTCATGCCAAGCTGGGTTTACTTTGTTTTGTTTACTTTCTGTATTGGCATGATTTTTGTAGCTACTGTGGTTAGCCATTAGAGGCCTTTTTATATTCAGTTGTGTATGACATGTTCTGGATGCATGTTTTACTGTACAGTTGTAGTTACATGTTCTTAGCATGCTGTTGTGTTTATTTCCGCTGTTTTTTTTTCATTTACTACTTCTGCTATTTATCTATATTTATTATGCTTCCGCTCTACAGGTCTGGTTCGAGTCTACTGAGTCTTTCTTTCCACTGCATCTTTACTGTTATACTTGGACCAGTACCCTTACTAAGATCCTCCAAGAGGGTATAGCCTCCCCACTATACCTAACAAACCCTCGCTGCTAGTCGCCATCCTTTGGTGTTCGGGGAGGTGTGCCTAAGGTAGTATCACCCGGCCCGTTCGGCACTGTTCAGGTGGCTGGCTAGGTCTCGGACGTTAAAAAGTGGTATCAAAGGATTTATTTATAGGGATTTAGTAGCAGTGTTTTCCGGCTACTAATGAGATTGAGACTTCTCTTTTATTTCTGCTGGTTTTACTATTTGGGATATGGTAGACTGGAGATAGTTTGTTACAGGGACTGGGTTTCTAGCTTGTGCTTGGGTGCCTGCAGCCCCAGGTACGAGGGATAGACCTAGTTTCTGTAGGTGGGAATTGCTGTTTTCTTTTTCTAAGATGACAGTTTATATGATTTCCACCTCGGTGGCTCACTTGATGTGTGATGTTTGTGATTGTGATATGTGACCCTTGACCCAAAATGGTAAGGGAGAATTGGACCTTGGCCCGGTATGGAAAGCCTTGGTTGCTTGGCTTTTGATAGGCACATTTTAGGGTATTTCAGTTTCATAATTGCACGTATGCTTTGTGAAGTGATAATACCATGTGAATAAAATAAATAAATTGCCATGCTTTATCTACATGAAATGTAAAATGGTGAAATTCCTGATAGAATTGCTAGTTGTTGCAATGTGTATTCCATGATTTATATTTTGTAGAATTTCATGCTGCAGGATAATTGGGTCTGACTCTTATGAGAGCAGGCAGGTACTATGGGTGAGGCAGTGTAACTGTCAGGATTGGGCGACTCGGTCATCGGTTTGAGGCAACGTGAGTTGTCAGGACAGGCATGGCCCGAGGTACTTTGATACTTGGCTATGTTGAGGGCGGGTAAGGAGTCCGTGAGTCCAGGATGTCGTGGGGCATGGGTTGCGGTGAGGGGGAGTAAGGGTATTTGTTATGCAATGCCTTTTACTGCTTTCCTTATCTGTGTAGAATATATTGTTATATATATATGGGTTTTCTGACCATTTATGGTATTTAGCGGGTTACTATTTCACGGCTTGATGGAGCGTCAAGAAGGAGATGGTACAGTGCTGCAGGATCAGGGTCAGAATTCGGTACAAGCTGAGCACGAGCCACAGGTACAGGCTCAGGGACAGGAACAAGTTCAGGATCCAGTGCAGGCAGGACAGCAGCCGGGTTTGGCATCGTTCGGGCCGTGGCTTGACGATCAGATCTGAGCTAGCCTGGTACGTGTCTTGCAGGGGCTTGACAGAGGCGCACAGGGTACAGAGCCTTCTATGGCATATCTGACGCGGGAGTTCCAGTCACAGCACCCGCCGCTTTTTCAGGGTGAGGGTGGTCCGCAGGCAGCTGAGAACTGGATAGAGAGCATGCAGATGATCTTCGAGCAGCTCGAGACGCCTCCAGGGCGGAGGTTCAAGCTGGCGACGTATATGCTGAGAGGACCGGAGAAGTGTTGGTGGGACTTACGGGTTCAGGCTCGTAGACACGAGGGACTGGCTTAGAAGGACTTTGAGGGCAGGTTCTTTGAGCACTTCTACCCAGAGACGTTGAGGGCAGAGAGAGCTCGAGATTTCTTGAGTCTTCAACAGGGAGATATGTCCGTCATGGACTACACATCTACCTTCATAGGGTTTTCCCGTTTTTCACCTGGTAGGTGAGCGATGATGCAGCTAGGGTGAGGTGCTTCGAGGATGGCTTGCAACATGCCATTCGGGTCCAGGTGAACATTTTCAGGCTGGGTTCTTTCTTTGAGGTGGTAAATCAGGCACTTATAGCCGAGGGAAACGAGAGGGAGAAATCTCTCTTGGGCAGGATGACAACTTCAGCTGATGGTTCGGATAGCAAGAAGCGAGGACGAGATGAGTTCCAGCAGGGCAGTTAGGCCAGGGATTCAGCTAGACCACCTCATGGGAGTTCTTCAGTGATTTTCTTCCAGTGTGGACAACCGGGACATGTTCGGATACAATGTGATAGGCCTCCGAAGGAGTGCCGGTCTTGTGGACAGGACGGGCATTTGGAGAGGTTTTGCAGGAAACCTTCTCAGATAGCCGGTAGGTAGGTACCAGGACAGACTGTGGTGTCTGGAGTTGGTTCAGGTTTGGTACCCGGAGAGGGTAGTTGAGGTTCAGCTGTGCGCGGAGGTCGTGACAGAGATAGTGGGACCCAGCTGAGGGGTCAGTGGCTGGTGACTGGAGCAGCATCGGGAGGTCAGGCGTCAGGCAGCCGTGTTTTAGGCCAGGTGCACACCGTGGAGCTGCCAGAGGCTGAGCAGGCCGGTGAGCGAGTGACAGTTAGAGGTACACCGTGGTGTGACCATGATCTCCATGTTTCCTTTTTGGAATGACCCGTAGAGGTTTGTCTGTTTTGAGTGCACGAGGTGCATAGGATCTTTGTGGACTGACTAGATGCTAGTCAGTGGGTTGAAACCATATCGGGTGCGTGATATATATATATATATATATATATATATATATATATATATATGACGTGTCGTGGGCATCGGGGCATCGTGGATGCGGGTTACATGAGGTGACGTGGGCATCGGGGCATCGTGGATGCGGGTTACTTGAGGTTCTGTGGGCATCGGGGCATCGTGGATGCGGGTTACTTGAGGTGTTGTGGGCATTAGGGCATCATGGATGCGGGTTACGTGAGGTGCTCAGCACCAGGACCTCGTGGAGGCAGACACTGATGCGGGGTGGGTTACGTTGGGTGTCGGTAGCGATACAGGAGCACCAACGAGGTGCAGGGGTGATGATGCGTCATGAGAGGACTATGCGTCCGGAAAACAGGTTAGTAAAACCCTGCTTGTTTTACGTTTTGTTGGTTGAGACCGAGTAGGCAATTCCTAAGGTGGGGATCCCCTTGAGGAATTTAGCCAGAACCTTGAAACTGAGGTAGTCCAGATTGTTTAACAGGGGAGGGCGTGTTCGGTGCCATCTCCTAGTTGCGTTTGGTAGCTCAGGGATGAGCTACGTTAAGGTGGGGAGTTTATAAGAACCCAGGTTTTTAGAATGGGTCAAAATCCCGACCCTGTTTAAATTTTTGACAGGTTTCTAAGGAAACTAGATTTAATGGGAAGTATCTGGAAATTTCCAGACTATACGCCGTGTACACTAAGTACACGTCGTGTGTGTGTAGGCAAGTGACCGAACGTGTGATCGCCGAGTACATGTCGTGCAGTGACCGTGTAGAATTTTCTTACTACACGGTGTGTAGTTTTGAACACGCCATGTAGACTGCCGACCGTGTGAAGCCATAAATGGCGTGTAGGCCATTGGCCGAGTAGAACTAGCAACACGTTGTGTCCCTTTGGACACGCCGTGTAGTCTAGCCGTGTATGATGGATATACATGGCTTTTGGGTATGTCGGTGAGGAGGAGAGGAGGAACCTAGTACACACCGTGTACCTAGAGGTACATGCCGTGTACTCATGTTGGTAGGTTCAGAAAGTAAGTCGACGGAATCTTTCCGTCTTATGAACAGTTAAATGAACCATACAGGGCATGTAGTCTCAAAGTACACGCCATGTACTTTCTTTTTTTTTTTCTTAAAACGGGCAGTAGCCTCGTTTTGAGGCAGAACACACCATCCTCCACCTCAAATCAGCCAAATATTAATATGCTTCCTGGTTCTTCGTCTGAACTCTGATCCGATCTCGGTTGGATGCGTTGGAACCCCCTCAGTAAGGCCTCGATTCCTCTTTGTCCGTTTTGTCTGTTTTTCGTTATAGAACAAGTTATAGCCCTTTGCGTGGTTTTGAATATTTTGTAGATTTACCACGTTTTAGACCGAATTGGTGGGTGTTACCGGAGGAGTAGCATCGTGAGAGTCTCGGGTAGGTGGTGCATACCTCATTTTTTGTTTTTGTGGTTGTTTGGGTAACGCAGCTTCGGCGCGTTTTCGGGTATTTTTGAGTGGGACCCGTTTTATCTGCTTTTGCATACCGAATTGTTTATGGGACCTCTGGGATGCCTTTGGGTATGCCCGGTTACCAGTTTGTGTGAGCGGGGCCAGGTGAGGGGTCGGGGCTCATCGGGGCATTTTGGCCGAGGAACGCCAAAATGGTTTTAATTGCAATTTTATTCTGTTAAACTGTTAGTTTAAATTATTAAAGCCTGTTATAATTATTGGAGGCATTTAAGACCTCAGTGCTGGTATGGGACAGCACCTGGTATAGTATAATTCAACTATTTAGTTTGTTTTGTTGGTTTATGTTTTCATGTTTAAACATGTTATATATGCAATTGATGAATTGCATCAGCTGGACCCTTTGGGTTGTGTTGGGCTTGGCCCGGTTACGCTTGAGTGATGTTGATCACAAGTTGGGGCTTTTCCCGGGTTACTTTGGGTGGTTTTGACCACGGGTTTGGGCGTCATGGACATCGTTTTGAGGTAGTACGACTGTCAGGTTGGGCATGGCCCGGGTTACTTGGATGGCGAGGCCATCGGACTTGAGCGACGTGGTCGCAGGGACACGAGGTGTCAGATGTTTGGTCGCTTAGGACTTTTTTGGTGATTACCGCTCACCGCGACTTTGAGTAGTGTGCACACAGAGATACTTCGTGATGAGGTGGTTTTGACCACTCGTGTGGGTAGAGGCCCCCGTAGTTGTGGTTAGGTATTTTGGTTGGGGGTGCTTGTTGTAGAAAGCCACGTGGGAGGTGAGGAGCCTTCAGGAAATTGGCATGCCTTCGGGACGTCGGTACTTGATACACGAGGTGTCAGGAGGCACATGGTGTCAGGTTACTATTTTGGGCTTGCCTTCGGGAAGTCGGTACATGAGACAGGAGGTGTCAGGAGGCACGAGGTGCTGGGTTACTATTTTGGGCGTGCCTTCTGGACGTTGGTACTTGAGACACGAGGTGTCAGGTGGCATGTGGTGTCGGGTTACACGATAGAGATTCCGGCGTTGGCCGAAGCAGGTGACGCTCCATGGTGGCTGTTGAGCACCATTGTATTTTTTGTTTAATTGTGCATCGTACTGTTTACTGCTTTCCTGGTAAATGCATGACTGCTTAAACACATATATTTGGTACGCACCATTGGGTGGTATCCTACTGAGATTTATCTCACACCCTGTACGGGCCCTTCGGGAGGTGTGCAGAATTCATGGATTTATGTGCAGAAAAGAGGCCATATTCAAGATCTGGGTTGTGTTAGTTATTTCATGGAGATGGTATGGACCATGAGGTCATGCCTAGCTGGGTTTTCTTTGTTTTGTTTACTTTCTGTATTGGCATGCTTGTTGTAGCTACTGTGTTTATCCATTGGAACCCTTTTTATATTCAGTTGTGTATGACCTGTTCTGGATGCATATTTTACTATACAGTTGTAGTTATATGTTATTAGCATGCTTTTGTGTTTATTTCCACTACTGTTGTTTCATTTACTGCTTCCGTTGTTTATCTATATTTATTATTCTTCCGCTCTGCAGGTCTGGTTTGAGTCTACTGAGTCTTTCTTTCCACTGCATCTTTATTGTTATACTTGGACCAGTACCCTTACTAAGATCCTCCAAGAGGGTATAGCCTCCCCACTATACCTAACATACCCTCGCTGCTAGTCGGCAGCCTTTGGCGTTCGGGGAGGTGCGCCTAAGGTAGTAACACCTGACCCGTTCGGCACTGTTCTGGTGGCTGGCCGGGTCCGGGACGTTACACAATTCCTCACACCTTTCAAGCCTTTTTGTTCTTCCTACCTCTTCCCAATTAATCTCCCTACATACCTCTCCTCCTAAATCCTTACCTTAGGCAGAAGGCACTTCAAGGGTCCTTTTTGGTTCAAACCAAAGGGAGTTACCCAAATTAAAGGTAACGATTTCTCTTAGCTTCTTTTCTTTTACTTCTCCAACCCCTAAACTCTTATTATTATTTTCTTTTGTAACAAAACCAGTATCATAAATATACTAGGATATTTTTATGAGAAGTATTCAAACTACACTTACACACACCTCCATATAATGGGTGAAGAACATAATTTTTCTGTGGATGGCAACCAAACGCCTCATGAAACGATGATTGTTCAATTATCTCCTACCACCTCTCATGGTGGCCATTATGATGGTACTATAATTAAATATGATATTTATGATATTTATTTTATATATAAGATTCTTTAATTTCATTTTATATCATACCATTATTTGTTTCATGTTGTATATATATATACGATAATTTCATTTGAGGAAGTGCGGACTAGCACCCCCTCAAAGTGATATGACTCGTTCATACCATACATGGAACGTATAAAGGATGGTGTTAATGAAATTAAGTAACAAATATAAGATATTATATTATAATTTAATAATAATATACCTACATATCATTTTTTTTATTCCTTTTAAAATTAAAAATGAAATGGAAGTAGCGTTCTTGCGTATGTACGGATTACCGTCTCCACGAACGAGATGAGATTCATTTCCCCATCATATCCATTCAAGACTAATTCTCATTTTATGATTAAAAGTAATGTTTAAGGACTTGATATCATTCTTGATATGAAAAATATAAAACCTATCAATAAAAAATATGGCTTACGTAATGAAGCATATAAAGGAAAACGAATCAGTTAACACTCGAAATGATGATAATACTAAAATATTATTAACAAAGCAATATTAAAAGATCATATATGATATCATATTCATGTATATGATTCTTGTATAATTTAATAACAATTATTTAACTACTATATAGGAGTTTAACCTACACTCTATCAAGGAAAAGTACAAGGTAAGGGTTTATTTCATAATCTCTTCATTATCCGTGGTTGTTTATACGTAATTATCTACTAGGACCTCTTTATCATCCACATCCATGTTTCTTAAAAATATATTTCAAAACAATCTTAATATTTTACAGAATATGGGTTAAATTCATTTATACCCTTGTTTTACTTTTTATAAGAAGTTTATAAAGGAATCTTTACGTCATTTTCCAAAAAAGGACCTTTTTAACGTTTTCGACAAATTAAGGTAAGAATGTATTTTTTAACTTATACGGTGGGTGCGGCTATTTTCCACCATTGTAAAATCTTAAAAGCTTCCCTTACAAGCTTATAAAAATATTTTCAAAGTAAATGTTTTATTTTATAATTATGTGACTTTTAAATGATTTCAAAAAAGAGATATTTATCTCAAATAGTTTTGATTTCATCTATGTCAACATCCTTTGATGGATTTTAAGATTATTTGAAGTTGATTTATTATGATACAAAACTTCAATATTGTAGTGAAGGTTTTGTGATATGTTTGACTATGGATGTGTTATTTTTATAACATTCATGGTTTATGGAGAAAGTATTTACATTTTGTATGCTAGTTTTAATACGAATGTTTATGTTATGTTTAAACCAGTTCAAATGAGGAATGCATTGGACTTAGTAAGTGATGGGTGGAGCCTGCTATAGCTCCTCAATGCATCGGTAGGTCTCATGAGACAAACTAGTGTCTTGGAACTAGGCCTTGACAAAATATTATTTATTGTCTTGGCACGAGGCCTTGGCTACGTGGTTATGATAGTCTGGCATTATGCATTCCATCATTATGAAAGTGGTTATTGATATTGCATGTGATTATTCGACTAGTAGAATATTCATGTGAATAAGTAAATGGAATTATTTCATTTTATCTTTTCCATATTATGCTTAAGTTCAAGTTTAAAAGGCTTTTGTTTTAGTTATACATTTCCTTAAATGTTTATGCTTATTTATTAAAGTTTCCACTATATTGTTATCCTTACTGAGCATCTGAGGTCACCCCTTTCTATGTTTTATTTTTCCCAGGATTCCAAGAACTGTATTGTGATTGATATGAAGGGTTAAGACAAGGGAATAATGGTGTTCATAAAGGATTATTTATGTTGTTTTGTATGATATAAAGTGTAATGTAACATTCATGTATAATATATTTTCCAAGACTACTAAACTGATCGGTTCTTTGGGACTTGATTCCTTGTAATCATGACAATGTATTAAAATAATGCACTGACTCTGGGTAACTGGGGTCGGGGAATTACAGTTGGTATCAGAGGAATTTTAGAAATAACCTTGGAAGCTATATTTAGATAAACTCTAATTAGAGCTCATAGACCTAAGATATACTTTGAGGATTAATATAGAAGAAATTCCTAGAATTTTGGTAATGTAGAGATTTTGTGAGTTTTCCAAGAAAATAAATCCCTGTCTGGATACGAGTAAGTAGAGGCGGATCTGGCATAGATGTACCAAGGGTTAAAACCTGAAAACACCGCTTTGAGCTATACTCGAATGGGAACTAGTTCACAACAATGGGTCTTGTTACACTCTTGGTTACGACACTCCTGGGGGATATGCTTAGGATAATTCTCATTTTCTTTACAAATAATTATGAAGGGTATATGAGTATATACTTCATAAATGAAAACATATTTATGATTATGGATTATATCCATAAACCATTCAATTTACATTAGGTATTTTACAAGTTTGGAATTATTCATTGCAATTCATAAACTGACCTAGTTTATGCCATTGTATAGAAATGGCGCCCAATAGAAGGAATGTGAACTCCAACAATACGTATGATCCAAATAGTAAGAAGAATCATATCTTTCATGGTCTTAAGCCAAAATTTATAAAGTAAATAGTCTCCCACGTATTATCATCATATGAAGAAATAGTATCATGTGTTGATAAGATAAGTAAAGAGTTCTTGGAGTCCTATGGATTTGAACGGAAGCCAGAGAAGGAAAGGATGGTAGAGAGAGGGACAGATAAAGGGAAGAAGGTAAAGAAGGATTTTTCTATATGTGATAACTGTGGAAAGAATCATCTTGGAAAATGCTTGAAGGGAATGGGAGTATGTTATAAGTGTGGAGAAAAAGGACACCACATTCATGATTGTGAGGGTAAGAAAAAGGTTTCAAATGTACAATTCTTCATCTGCAAGGAGTGGGAACACTACGCCAATCAATGTTCAAATCATCAGAGTATGTCCCAAATGATGCTATTAGATAATAATAAAGTTATGATACTACCACAGATGAAGAGGAATGACTAGTGTTCTTATTTTGTTATTAAAGAATTATTTCATTTGAGTGTTGAATCAATGATGTAGTGGTTATATGAATTATGGAGATAAATAAAGATTGTACTGCAGTACTATTTCATTAAGGATTTGAGATTATATGGTACTATGAAAAGTAACTCAACAGCAAGTTAAACTTTTTTTTGAATATACATGGTTGAAGGAAAGGTAATCCTTAATATGGTCTTGATATTGAGGTAGTAATTTTGGAATAATAGATGGTTGATTTGGATAAATTATATTGGATATTCTTGACTTCCTTGGAACTGGTTAATAATTTGTTTATTTCATTATTGTTGGAATATTCAAAAATTTTAGATATAAGGAATATATCCAGTATTTTATAAGGAATAAGGGAGTATGAATGTAATCAATAAAGGTTTTATGGTAATTCAGGATGTTACCATGTTTTAAAATAATACATGATGAAGGTGTTCACATGTTATTACATGGAAAAAAGGATCTTCATTGTGTTTAAACTCCTTATAAATTTTGGACTGTGAGTTTGGATAGTAGTATTTTGGATAAGTATAAAGTTTGGAATGAATTAAGTTTGAAAGTTTATTTTTGGATTTTTATAAAAGGACAACACGCAGACCGTGTGACAACCCGTCGCGTCGAACAAAGCTGCAGAAATCGAACACACAACCATAGTGTGATTTTGATTTATTTCCTACCACTGGACTACGTGAAGTTCCTAGATGGTATAATGTAGTTTCTTTTTTATATAGTTTCTGATATGTGAATTATAAATTCATTACATTTGGAACCTTATACAATTAATTTTGAGTTGTATTATGTTTTAGAGTGAAGGATGAGTTTGTGGTAGAAGTTTATTAATGGATAAAAATATAATTATAAAGTAAGTATATCTCCTTATGATATTATCCAATCTCATAAATAAATTCCTCAACATTAAGAAAGGGAACTTAGAACAAAAACGTTGTCCTAGATGGTACCTTATATCATCACAAATTTATGGCTTTGTGATTGTTGGCCTTTTCATAGCCATGTTCTCTACAACTCTCCATCAGATATTTATGGTTATATTTCTCTTCCATATCCATGTTTTCTTACATGGAACCCTAGTATGTGTTATTTTCAGTAACCTTCATACTTACCACTCTTTATTTTAAATAGACGCCTCATTAATCCATTTTTCGATGTGGGATTTCAACTAAGATATTTTGAAATGTCAACCCCAAGTTTCCTATAATGATCATAAATTGCGAGGACATAATTTATTGAAGTAGGGGATAATGTAACACCCCAAGATTCCATGGTATTCTTCTCTTTGAATAATGTAGTAGTGTGTGTTGTACACAACTTCGAGTTCTAACATACACCACGACTAATCAAACTAGTCGTTATAAATAGTAATACCCACTTTTTGAAATTTTATAAATTTTATATTTCAAATTGGACTTAATTTTTGGATTCAGAATATCAAAATTAGCTAGGGTAAATTTTTGGTATTTTTCTGAAAACTTTCAATTTTTGATGAATAGTGAAAAACACTGAGTTATTGGTAAAAACTGACTTTTTATTTAAATAATTTTTTATTTTATTTAAATTTATTTTAGGTAAAAATAGATACCTAATACCTATATAAGTTCAATTTAATTCATTGGAGTCAGTTTATAAAAAATTTAGACATATAAAAATTTTATTGAACTTTTCACCGTCTTTTACCCATCTCATAGGATAATTTCCAAATTCACATAAAACTTAATTTTACCGCTTCTGTGAGTAGAATTTCGAAAATCCGAGAGACATGGTTAATATCAAGGAGTAAAATGTGTTTCAATAAGATAAAAATAATTTTTGGTGAATAGTAACTTTTTACTTGTATTTACCACGGTAAAAAGTAAATAGGGTAATTAAGGGTAAAAATGATATTATTATTATCCTAACACATGTCCTAATTCTATTGAATAAGTATAATTAGACCAACAACAACCTTAGGAATAAAATATGATTCTCTTTGGTCCACTTGGATTAGATTAGTACATTTATTATTATTTAATTCATAGAAGAGTTAAAAGAGTTAAAATCAAATTTTAATAACTAAAACATTTTTAATATAGGGCTATACATAAGATAAATTCTATTATAAATATTAATTATAAATATAAAAATATTTCCTACATAATGGTATTTTATTTATAATTTTTATATATTAAATAATTTAATTTGTTTATGACACAATGATGATGCAGTAATTACCTTATTAGTGAAATATTAAAATAATTGATATTATAAATAATAAAATAAATATAATTTGAGACTTTTTATGAATTAAAATAATTTTATAGGTTAATATGACATATTATTATTTGTTATATGAATTTTATTCGAAGTAATAATACTGTTATAAATTTATCAAAAACAAAATACCCAATAGTGTCAAAATTGACATAAAAGAGTTTTTAAAACAAATATTATATTATTAATTGATATTATATTCCTAAAAGTATAATGTTTGTCCAGAGGACTTATATAATGATAGTTTTATCATTAATGGACCAGTTGGGGGTCTCTTGGATGTATATAGTAAGTTTATTAACTATATAATATAAAAATACAAAGAAAAAATGGTAAATGCCAAACTATTTAACTAAGAGTTAAATCTAAAAGATAAGGTTACTATAGTTACCCAAACCTGTCTAAACTCTATTTTTTGAGTGGTTTTTGACCCATAACCACCTTAGACTTTGAATAATCCACTTTTTATCCATTAGAAACTGAATATGAATTTATTATAAATTAATACTTTATGTTTTTTCTAAAGAGCCCATCCTCCCCCTTATAAAAGGACATCACTTCTAACCAATTCCTCACACCTCTCAAGCCATTTGGCTCATCCAACCTCTGACCAATTAAGCTCCCTAAATCCCTATCATCCTCTTAGAAGCCTTACCTTAGGTAGAAGGTGCTTCAAGAGTCCTTTTTGGTTCAAACCAAAGGGAGTTACCCAAATTAAAGGTAACGATTTCTCTTAGCTTCTTTTCTTTTACTTCTCCATCCCCTAAACTCTTCATATTATTTTCTTTTGTAATAAAACCAGTATTCTAAATGTACAAGTATATTTTTATGAGAAGTATTCAAAATACACTTACACACACCTCCATCTAATGGATGAAGAACATAATGTTTCTGTGGATGGCAACCAAACGCCTCAAGAAATGATGATTGTTCAATTATCTCCTACCACCTCTCATGGTGGCCATTATGATGTCACTATAATTAAATATGATAAATATGATATTTATTTTATATATAAGCTTGTTAAATTTCATTTTATAGCATACCATTATTCGTTTCATGTTGTATATATATACGATAATTTCATTTGAGGAAGTGCGGACTACCGCCCCCTCAAAGTGATATGACTCGTTCATACCATACATGGAACGTATAAAGGATGGTTTTAATGAACTTAAGTAACACATATAAGATATTATATTATACTGGAATAAAAATATACCTATTTATCATTTGTTTTTTATTCATTTTAAAATGAAAAATGAAATGGAAGTAGTGTTCGTGCATACGTACGGATTACCGTCTCCACGAATGTGATGAGATTCATTTCCCCATCATATCCATTCAAGAAAAATTCTAGTTTGATGATTAAAATTAATTTTTAAGGACTTGATATCATTCTAGATATTAATAAGATACAACCTATTCATAACAAACACGGCTTACGTAATGAAGCATATAAAGGAAAAAGAATCAGTTAACACCTGAAACGACGATAATACTAAAATATTATTAACAAAGCAATATTAAAAGATCATATATGATATAATATTTATGTATATGATTCTTTTATAATTTAATAAAAATTATTTAACTATTATAAAAAAGGTTAAACTACACTCTATCAAGGAAAAGTACAAGGTAAGGGTTTATTTCCCAATCTCTTCATTATCTGAGGTTATTTATACGTAATTATCTATTGGGACCTTTTTATCATCCACATCCATGTTTCTTAAAAATGTATCTCAAAACATTCTTACTATTTTACAGAATATGGGTTAAATTCATTTATAACCTTGTTTGAATTTTTATAATAAGTTTATAAAGTAATCTTTACATTGTTTTCCAAACAATGACCTTTTTAAACTTTTCGACAAATTAAGGTAAGAATATCTTTTTTTTAACTTATACGGCGGGTGTGGTTATTTTCCACCATTGTAAAATATTAAAAGATTCCCTTAAAAGCTTATAAGAATATTTTCAAAGTAAATTTTTTATTTTATAATTATGATACTTTTAAATGATTTCAAAAAAAGAGATATTTCTCTCAAATATTTTTGATTTCATATATATCAACATCCTTTGATGGATTTTAAGCTTATTTGAAGTTGATTTATTATGATACAAAACTTACATATTGTAGTGAAGGTTTTTTGATATATTTGACTATGGATGTGTTATTTTTATACCATTCATGATTTATGGAGAAATTATTTACATTTCGTATGCTAGTTTTAATACGAATGTTTATGTTATGTTTAAACATGTTCATATGGGGAATGCATTGGACTTAGTAAGTAACGGGTGTAGCCCGTTATAGCTCCTAGATTCATCGATAGGTATCATGAGAAAAACTAGTGTCTTGGCACGATCCCTTGAAAAAATCTTATTTGTAGTCTTGGAACGAGGCCTTGGCTACGTGGTTATGATAGTCTGGCATTATGTATTACATCATTATGAAAGTGGTTATTGATATTGCATGTGATTATTCGACTAGTATAATATCCATGTGAATAAGTAAATGGAATTATTTAATTTTATCTTTTCCATACTATGGTAAGGATTTTGTTTTAGTTATACATTGCCTTAAATGTTTATGCTTATTTATGAAAGTTCACGCTGTATTGTTATCCTTAATGAGCATCTGAGATCACCCCTTTCTATGTTTTATTTTTCCCAGGATTCCAAGAAGTGTATTATGATTGATATACAGGGTTAAGCCAAGGGAATAATGGAATTCATAAAGGATTATTTATGTTGTTTTGTATTTTATAAAGTGTAATGTGACATTCATGTATGTAATCTATTTTCCAAGACTGCTAAATAGATCAGTCCTTCGGGACTTGATTCCTTGTAATCTTGTCAATGTATTAAAATAATGCACCAACTCTGGTTAACTGGGGTTGGGGCATTACAATGATATTGGACATAAGTATTTTCAATAATCCTAAATGTTTTAATGGATTAAATTGGACATTAGATAGTATTTTTTAAGGCTAAAACTTTTTTCTAGAATGTTATAATAGTATAGTTTTAGAAAAAGGACAACCTGTAGGATGAACGAGAACCCATCGCGTCAGACAAGGTTGCGGGAATCAAACCCACAATTGAAGTGCAACAGGACTTTATTACCTACCACTATCCTACAGGAAGTCCCTAGTTATTAGAAACAAGTTTTATATTATTAAAAGATATGATAGATGAAGTATAAGTCCATTTTTGGAACCATATATGATTAATCTCACCATAAGATGGACTTATGTATATAACTTTTGCTAACCTTTTGTTTGAGACAGATGGAATGACCCATCATTTTATTACATGATCTACTAACACTTCACGAATGAAAAATTAAAATTCATTTATTTAAGATATTAAGTGTAAATTATTCATGGAATGACCAATGGTGAGATTGTACCAAAATCAAGTAAGTATTTCTTCTAATTCAAAATTTTCAACTTTAGAGAAATGATATTGAAAACCAAAAACGTTGTCCTAGTACCCCCATATTCGATGAATCATACGGTACCTTAGATCATTACAAATTTATGTCTTTTTTATTGTTGTCTTTTGTATAGCCATGTTCTTTACCACTCTTCATCAAAACATGATGGTTAGATTTCTCTTCCATATCCATGTTTCCACCTATGTTCTCCTATGTGGAAACCTAGTGATGAGTTACTTTGGGTATTAATTATGTTTCAAATGTTCCTTTTTAAAATAAAGTTTTAGTATTCCTTTTTAATATTTGGGTTTCTATTAAAGAAAATTTCAAATGATTTATAACCTCAAAGAATTTCTAGGTTAAAATTCATTTTAAGGGGGATAGAATGTAACACCCTGAGATTTTATGAGAAATATTTTTTTTAATTTTTTTAATGTCTTGTGTTGTTTGATACATCAATATTAGCTTGTGTTATACACAACACTGTATTAGCTTTTAGTATATGCAAACACTATTCTTGGCTTGTGTTGCACGCAAGAGCGGCCTTCCTTGACAGCGTGTGTTGTACACAATATTGAGTTTCACTAAAAAATGATATATTATCATAATATTATGAACTAGCCTTTATAAATATTATTAATCTAATTTTTAATTTTATAACATTATAATTCATCTTATACATTTTCTAGAATTAGATAGGAAAAAAAATTCAATTTTTTGATAAAAGAAGTATTTTTCAAAAAATGCATTTTTACCACCTTTTGATGGTGCACCCATTTTAAATATAATTTCTGACAAGTTTATAAGTTAAATTTTATAAAATAAACTTCTTTTTTTGAATCAGGATATAAAAATTTAAATTCGATAAATTTTTGATACTTTTCTGATAACTTTCATATTTTGATGAATTGTAAAAATACGCTAAATTTTAATTAAAAACAACTTTTTTCATCAAGATAATTTATATGGTTAAATTATAATATTGAATGGTTTAAAAGTATAAATATAATATATTTTTACCATTTAATATAATTCAAGTCATTATCATTAATTTTACATTGAATTCATAGGTAAAAACATTTCAATCTTTGACAATGTTTTAACTTTTAAAAACCCATTTTCTTAACAATGGGATTAATTTTAAATTAATTACTGCAACTTCTGTGTTTTGAATTTTGAAAAATGGATTCCATATTTTGATTCAGTGGGTCAAAATTATGTTAATAGGTTACATTTTTTTGATATTATGAATTGTAACTATGGTAATTTTTATTTACTACAGTTAAAGGTAAATCGGGTAATTAAGGGTAAAAATAAGATTATAAAATTACCCTAAGACCAGCCAAAATTCTATTTGATGAATAAAAGTCTACCCATATCACTTAAGGGTCAGAATAGATTCATTTCATGGACTTTTGACCATGAAAATGATATAATTATTATTAAAACCAAAGAAAGTGACAACATGTCACTCTCTTATATCTTATAAGTGTAATAATTTTAATTTAGTGATAAACATCATCAAACATCGAATATAAATAGTATAGAGAAAGATAATAAAATTATCTACAGCATGAGAATTTATTTATAATTTTTAGGGATTAAATAATTATCATTAATGATGACACAATAGGGATGTAGAAATTACTTTATTGATTGAAATATCAAATGAATGGTTTTAAAAATATTAAAATAAATATTATATGAACTAATTAATGTTATACATAAATTTAATAGATAAATATTACATTATATTAATATATTAAATATTTTTTTTCAAATATATCCTCTGTGTGGATTTTATTTAACTTCAAATAAATTAATAGTGTCAAAATTGACACTATTGTTATTTTATAAAAATAACATATTATAAAACTATTTAAAAATCACTAAAATATTTAAAAATTATAAATTTAAATTTATGTGGTCTAAAATTTCATAAAATATCAAATTATAGACAATTAATAACACATAAGTAATTATTTATAACAATTTAAAACTTATAATATTATTACCAAAAATAAAATTAAATAGATTAAATAATGATAAATCAAGTTGATAAGGTTTAAAATAAATTAAAAACATGTCTAAATATTATTGGTTGATGATATTAAAACCCTATATCATATAATATTTTGATTTGAGTCTTTTTTGGAGGTTTTTAAGTGGGTTTTGAGTTTATTATAAATTAATATTTTAGAGGTTTCTAAAAGTGCCCCTCTCCTCTCTTATAAAAGGGAACCTCCTCCCTCTCCTACTCACAAAATTTTAAGCCTTCAAGCTCGGCCAAACCCTACCCATTTATCTTCTCCACTTCCCTAGAAACATAATAGAGGTCCTGGTCTTCTTCAAAGACCAAATGTAGTGCCCAAAGAGGAGGTTTAGAAGAGGTGTGTCGAAGAAGAGGTAATATCCTTTACCGATTCTTTCAAATTCATTTCTTATTCTACTTCCTATTATTTATTTGTTTCATTATAAAGTAATAACATAAGTATAACTAATATACTGATATGTTATTATAAATATGAAACAACCTTATTTCACCTTCTATCCATCCTACAGAAAACAAAATCATTGTGCGTGCGTACGTACGGAATACCGTCTCCATGCCGTAGTGTATTCTGTTTTCCACCACCACCTTACGTGGATGGGAATAATTGTGGAAATAATAACTATATATGATTATTATAACATCATAATAATTATGATAAATTATATCATCCACTCCAATTCCATTCAATAATTATGGGAATGATATCATTGCTCATGCGTACATACGGATTACTATCTCCACGACGCAATTAGATTCATTCTCCGTGATTAACCATTCAAGTATGATTATAAAGTATATATAATAAATAATAATTAAAGATATGACATTATAATGATACTATATTTATTTACATATATGTTTCATTTAGTTAATTCCATTCAATTCAATAAGGAAATGAAAACAGCGTTCATGCATGCGTACGGCCTACCGTCTCCATGAACGGTGTATTTCATTCCATTTATCGATCTATCATATATATTTATATGATTAAAATGTATTATATATAAATCAGGTTTGAAATTATGGAATTAATTAAATCAGGATATATGTAATAATATTAAGAACAAAAATTCGAAAAACGTATGATAAATGAAACGATTTTACCCAAAACGTTGCTTTAACATGGAATTGAAAAAAGAACATGTATTATAAAGACCTAATTGAATCATATATGATATTTTAAATATTATTATGGTTCTGTTACAAGTTAATAATATTTTTAATCCCACTATACAAGAGTTTCAGACTCGAACAGAAGAAATTAGACCTAAGGTAAGGGATAATTTTGAAATCTCATTTTTATCTGAGATTGCTTATACGTAAGTATTTACTGGGGTTATATTTTTTATCCATGTCCATAAAAATGTTTTTCATAAAGTGTTTAATATTCTTATATGTGTGTTTAAATTCATGTTTACCCCTCTTTGACTTTTACTTTGTGTTATGGAAGGAATCTTTCTTTTGTTTACCATACGTGGTACTTTTTGACCTTTCCTTTAAAAGTACGAGGAGAATGTTTTTTTAACTTATATGGAATGAACGGATTTTTACGGTTTCATAACGTCTTATTTCCATGAAGCTTCCTCTAAAATATTTTCATGAATATTTTCAAAAAAATACTTTTCTTTTAAAATTGTGTGGCATTTTGTGAGAAGTAAATGATTTTGAAGAAGAATGGATATTTTCCTCATGAATTCATTTCAAGTGTTTCATCAAAACTATTTTCCATCTAAGATGACATTATTTAGTATGTCTATGTTTCAAGTATAATGTATCTATTCTTTACATGGTTTGATTTTTCTTATGATTAAATGATATCCATTTATTTTATATGGATTATTTTATGATGGGATGATGTTTATGAAACCCAAATTATTCTTTAGGTTATGATGAATGATTCATGTTTATTTTGTGTCACACAAAAGAATGATTTCATTATGAGATGGGTGGGACCTATATCTCCCTCCAATGCATCGGGTAAAGATTTATATATCATGATATAGACATGGCTGGAACAACAAGTAAAATCTGGTTCAGTAATACAGGGATGGAACAGCAAGTAAACCTGGTTCAGTAATGGACTTTGTCCACTATGATGGTCTTGGCAGCAATGCATTGGATACTATGGAAATCATATCATGTTCTTAATGGTTTTCCATAATTACATGTTTTATTACCATGCTATTTTATCATGGTTAATGTTCCTTTGTGATCTATGTCTTATGTACTTCCAATATTTATGTCATTACTCATGATTTTGATGTTTTATGTTCATGTTCTTACGTTCAAATGTTTAGGGATTTTTTTATGTTCTCCATGTTTACCCTTAATAAGAATTTGAGCTCACCATTTTTATGTTTTCTTTTCCCCAGGATATAAATAAATGTTTTAGGTAAGAAAACCAAAGGGGAAGATATTAATGGGAGATGTTTAAGATCTTTCACCATGATTAGAAGATTATGTTCTGAGTTTCCAAAACACTAAACTGATACGGTCTTTTGGAATCTATTTTTGTCATGTATTAAGTATTCCGCAAAAATAATGTAATTTCAATGTAGATAAACTATTGGTTCTCTACAATAATCCTATAAATCTTGGATTGATCATCAATCATGACAAAAAGAAAAGTGGGGAACAACCAATCGTGCACTTCTATTGCACCTGAAAACTTCATGTGGTATCAGAATGGTCACATAATTACTTACAATTAGTTAAAGATCATTGATTTATTTACACATTTATAATTTATTTTTGAATTAATGATTTATTAATTCTTTAAAATGGATTATTAGATCTGATTATTCATCTTTCATTTCTTGTAGATATAATAAAATAAATTAGTTTTATTAATGAAATAAAATTAAAGAACTCGTCTAGAGGTGTCAAGGATTCTGGTTGGATAACAAAAGAGTACACATCATGTAACTGAAGTTACACATCATGTACTTATGTGTGTGTGTGTGTGTGTATTGAATACACATGGTGCATTTAATTTTACACCACATGTTTTCTAGTCCATCCTGGTGCACGGTCATCTAGAGTACACACTTTGTAGCCCTTATACACGGCATGTAGTCCTTTAGTCACATATGGGTTTTTTATTTTCTTATATAGCCTACCTGACTAGTGACCTATTAAATTTAAGACCACATGTTTTGTAGCCCTCATACACATGTGAAATACAATTTTTTTGAGTCATGGTTTAAATGTTGAGCCCCTAGATGTGTTCCTCTAATAGACAATGAAAAATCTATATGTTATGTAGCTCACTACTACACACCATTTACTTATACCAAATTATGCAGAATTAATATTAATTTTTCATACATTGTAAACCTTATCGATGTGTTCTTGTGTGAGATCATTAAGATGATAGTAAATTCCATGCAATGGGTTTTAATATATATATATATATACATATAATTTTAATTAATTTCTATGTAATGTTTAGATCTGCATATCACGTGTGATTTGTATTACAGTTTTTACTCTACATGCATTAAAGAATAAAACATTAAATAAAAATAATGTAATTCGTGTTATAATTAAGTTGATAGTACATGTCATGAAATTACATGATAATTCCTCTATGCCATATGTCACAAGAGTAAATAGTATATGAGTATAATACATGTTGGGTAGATTCGGACGAGTATTCATCTTGTATCCTCCAATGAACATTTTGGTACATAGTTAATTTTAAATAAATTTATTTAATTTATTTAAAATTATTATGGATGATAATCTCAAGGAAATTCATATGAGAATTATGATAAAAATAATTTATTAATTAAATAAGATAATTAATTGATTCAAGCATGGTTTATCTTAAATAATAATGATAAAGAATTGAATTCTAGTTTTGTTAAATTAAAAATTCATCGTATAATAATGGATAATCATGAGTTCATACCAAGACCTTTTTATGTGATTGGTTTCATTTAATTTATTATTAAATTAAATTTTCGGCATGTCTGTCATCTCTTGTCTCATTATGTAATGGAATGCATGATTGTGGTTTCTTTTATGTAAAAAGCTTTCCCCCCCCCACCCATATGTGTGTTTTTTAGAGTTGATTACTTGGTCAATAACCAAGACATAAAATATTATTAAAAAATGGGGATTAAAAAATTCTAAACGATGTAATATTTTTACAATCATTGTCATAAATCTAAAGAAGATCATCAGGGGGGTCAACCAGCCAGGTTATGTCCTAGATAACTCCCTTATTAGCAAGATCGTTCGCCACCCTAGTGGATTCATGAAAGGTATGAGTGAAAATGTAACTGAACTCCAAGAGAGAATGAAGATAGTTTATCCAACAGGTTGTAATCATCCAAGCAAGATGTACCACTCCATTTCACATACCCTGGACAATCATGGTCGAATCACTTTCAATCCAAATATTTTTTCAGCCCAATTTCTTAGCAAAGGAAATAGAATGGATCACACTCATCATTTCATCTTCCAGGGATGTGGTGGATACAATAGAAACAACTGAGGTATTTCCCAATATGTTCTCTTAAGATATCACCACAACCCGAGGGACCTGGATTTCCCTTAGAGATGGCATCCATAGTAACTTTAATCCATCCTGGGATAGGGGATTTCCAGAACATTTAAAATATATGTCTATGCCAGCTATAGATTCCATCAATCCAAATACATAGAATAATATCAAAGTATTTGATGCATTTTTTACAACAATCCTTCTGAATCGAGGCAACTTCTTGAATAGCAATAAGGATCTGCATCCGACATACATTTATACTGAATGATGAATTTCTATGAATGAGAGAATTTCTATCATACCATATTACATGGAGAATATCTGAAATAATAGCTAAGAAAATATTTTTGATTTTTGGAGAGGTTTCAATTTCCACACAGCGCTTTAGTTGTAGGCTGAGAGAGTCCAGAAGAATCCATCTTTAATCAAAAATGTAAAAAATATAGCTCCAAATAGAAGAATCCATGTCCCAAGATAGAAACAATATGGTTAGTATCTTCTCTATGATAGTTACATAGGTTACATTTATAGAAAAGTTGAATCCCAAAATATTGAAGACAAGCATCAGTGAGGAATCTGTTGAGCTCAATATGCCAAATAAGAGTAAACCTTGAAAGCATAATCCAAGGATTTTCAAAAAAATTAACCAATTGAAATTGTTATACAAATTTTAAAAGTATTGATTATAAAAAAAATAGAGTTAAGAACACCATTATGATTAGGTTCCCAAATAAGGAATTCATCTGATCTTGAATAGGGATAATTATTAATTACATGAATAATTTTATCAAGAAGGTTAGTTGTATGAGAATTTAACACCTCTCTGATAGTATGGTTAGTGTTTTTTGGTAAATTATTAGGAGGAAACATGGATATTAAAGGGTTACCAATCCAGTTTTCTAACCAAGAATTCATGGAAGATTCATTGCTAACCATCCATCTCAAGTTAATCATGATGTTGGCAAAGGCTTGTCTAATGGATGGCCAAATAGAAGGTCTAATACAGTTCAAAATTCCTTCCTTTAACTTATCAAGGAATATTTTTTGGAGAAAATAAATGGAGTCTGAATCATCGTGAAGGAGGTTCTATATTAGTCTAGATTGTAAGACCTCATTGAAAATATTAAGTTTTTTAATACTAAGGCTGCATTTTTTCAAAGGCTCACAACAAGTATTCCAAGGGATGGTCACATGTTTCTTTTGAACAGTTCTCCCTGTCCAAACAAAATTCTTAATGTAGACATTTATTTTTTGAGGATATTATTAGTCCATTTGTATACTATCAATGAGTATACCATTTTATAGACAATTTTGGTTTTAACCAGACATATTCTTCCTACCATGGAGAGGGATTTACCCTTCCAAGTGGAGAACTGATTGAGAATTTGGTCTATAGTGTTGGAAAAGTAACTAGCTTTAGGTATTCCCCAAAAAATGGGAACTCCGAGATAAGTGAAGGGGACGGAATCTTCTTTAATATATATAATATTGGTCATGGTAATTTTTCTAGCAGAGGGAAAAAATTTCCAATGAAAACAAATCATTTTTTTCTACTAAGGTTTTGAAAAGAGATTTATTCATAATGAGAAAGGGAATTTTTGAGAAATTGAATGTTGTTTTTTAACCTTGTAAGAAGAGGATAATATCATCAGCATAGGGGAGATGTGTGGGAACATTTATGTTTCTAGAAGCATGAATAGGTTTAAGCTTGTTATGATCAACAAGGGGAGTAAGAAATATACTAAGGTAATCTTCTGTGATTGAGAAAATTATATTATAGAGGGGGTCGCCTTCCCTAACTACCTTAGTGCATTTAAAGTAACCCTTAGGGGAACCATTGATGAGGATTGAAATATTATCTTAATGGAAAAGAGATTTTATTTTACCAATGAAGGAGTCATTGAAACCAAAATCGTTTTGTGCTTTGAAAATAAAAATCCAATCAATGGTGTCAAAGGCCACTCTAATATGGAGTTTAATTGCAATATTGCCTCCGCTAGTAGATCTATTTAAGGTGTTAGTGAATTAAGAGGAAAGACATAAACAATATTGTATTAACATACCCTTAATGAATCCAAATTGGTTTCAGGAAAAAATTATACTTCTTATCTCAATGAGTCTATTGGAAAGGAGTTTGGTGATAATTTTGTAAAGAGAAGTGAAATAGGTCTGAAAAGATGAATCACAGAGGAATTTTCTATTTGGAAATTAAATAAACAAATTGTGAATTCAATCTATGGGGAATATAAACATCGGATAAAAGGTTTTAACAATTTTGGAAACATTATATTGGATTACTTCCCATAATTACTAATAGAACCCATTATTAAAACCATCAGGACCTGGAGCATTGTCTGATTTAAGACTAAAGAATGTGTCTTTGATTTTATGGTCAAGAAGAATTCCTAAAAGATAAGCGTTATCTTCCTCACCTAAATGTGAGTAAAATAATATGTAATATATTGATCTTCCAAACAAGTAGAGGTAGTTAAAGTTTTGAGTCATGGATAAAACAATCAAAGAGATATGCATAGGTGGACAGGTATAAAGCTATAGCATGAACCAAAATTGGTTCGAGGTGTTTTTCCCCTAGGTCGATGATTAGTTTATCATCCTCTAGATAAACTAAACATTAATAAAGTATCATGATCATACCACTTTAATATTATATTTCTATCATGTTTTATGGTTATTTCATTATGGATGTTTTTTCATGATCACTTGAATTAATGAATTAACAAGCACGCAAGATAGAACTAAAATAAAATGTCTTATGCGTAAATATTATCTGAGCCATGATTATACACTTAAGAAAATACACTTAATGAAAACAATCATGAAATGAAGAAAATAATTAAAAATACATAAAATTATTAAATCTCTCAATAATATATATTAATTTGGTATAGCCTTTCACTACTTTAGTTAAAATCAAACCACAGTTCAAAGTGCTTCACTAGAAAAATTTGGAGTGCTTTCAATTATCCAGGAATTATAACAAGAATTTTTGGGTTTAATTAACTTAGTTAACAAAAAAGGTTGACTAAAAAAGTAATTATTGGTTTAACTAAGAGTCAAGAGTTAAGTAAATCCAATTTAAGGATTTTAGTATTGGAGAGTCTACTCAACAGATCAATAAACTGTGAGAAAATGTAGTTGGCATTTGGAATGCCTTCCTAAAACCATTCAAGTTTACTAACAAACCAAATTTTGGTTAATGAGAAGGGGAATATAGATCCTTTCCAATATAATATCTAATAAATATTATATTATGAAACCATTTGTGAGGGATATTGGGTTTTGATACAATATTGGGAGATTAATAAATACAATATTTATTTATTTGTCAAAAATTTATCAAAATAGTGTATTAAAATTCTTCTTATATAATTTTTTAGAAATAGAAATAAAATTACTTGAAACATATCACTGTGATCCATAATTGATAAGGATAACCTTCTCACTGGAAAAAAAATCTAAGAGTGGTAAAGGCGCTTACGTGTTATCCTTCACCATGAAAGAAAATTGTATGTTCTAGAAGAAACTATTCCTAATGCAGTTGGAAATGAGGCTAGTGATGAAGTGTTGTCTCTCTATGAGAAACATTTGAATGATTCTATATATGTTCAGTATTTGATGATATAAACCATGACCAATGATATTTTGAAGAAACCTGAGGACATGTATTCATATAGCATGATTTCTTGCCTTCAGGATATTTATCAAGAGAACGAGAGACAAGAGAGATGTGAGATCTCCAATGCTTTGTTTACAACTAAGATTTTAGATTTTGGCCATATGTGTCTCATGAAGTCAATCTTATTGGCTACATTGAATTATTATAAATCTTAGTGATTAAATTCCTAGATGATCTACGCACATATCTCATACTTTAATCACTACCCAATACCATCTACATTTTTATTATTAAGTAAAATATGAGAAATAATGAGAAGCATATTTTGAAAATTATTAATTTTATTTTCCAAGTGGATAAGGACATGGGACATAAAAAAACCACGGTCCTTATGGTGAAAAAGAAAAGGAAGAACAATGCTAAGGGGACCAAGAATCACAAAAAGTCTAAACCTCCTGATCATCATCCTTTAAAGAAGAGGAAGATTCATATGAAAGGAAAGGAAAAGGACGAAGTATGTTTCTCATGTGGAAATCGTGGAAACTAGAAGAGTAACGAGACCCATAGGCAAGGGGTAGCTAAAGGTTCATTCATTTTTTTAATGTAATATTTCAATATCTACACATTAGGTATTATATATAGATTATGGTTCTCACATTTGTATCCAAATGAATAATGCAAGTAGATTATGAATGATTTATAGAGGAGAGGTAAATTTGAGAGTTGATAATGGTGTGAGGTTGGATTCTCCATCCATTGGTGACTACCACCTTTCATTTCCAATGGGAATGATTTTGGTTTTAAAATATTGTTATTATGTACCAACTTTTACCAAGAACAAAATTTTGTATCACGCTATGATGCAGATGGGTTTATTTTCATATTTGGAAATAAAATTTGTTTCTTTTATAAAGAAAACATATGTTATAGTATTTCACATTTAAATAATAGTCTTCATGTATTAAATAATTAAAACTAATTATTAGAAATTGATAACAAATCATGTTCACATGACTCATATAACACCTAGTTATAACATCACCATCTTGGTCATGTAAATGATAAGTGTTTGAAAAATATCTATCAATATGGTTATTTAAAATCATCTAGGATAAAACTTCTTGAAATATGTCAAGATTTTTTATAAGTAAAAATGACCAAACTTTTTTTTTGGTGGAATGTTGAAAGGGCCATATATCTTTTAGGATTGGTACATACTGATGTGTGTGGACAATTTTTAATAGAATATAGAGGTGAGTTTTCTAACTTCATAACTTTTATTGATGAATTGAGTAGATATTTTTATGTCTAATTGATGAGGTATAAGTCCAAGTTCTTTGATGAATTCAAGGATTTCATGAATGAAGTTTAGAATAAAATTAGAAATTATATAAATAATCTTTGATCAGATCGAGGTGGTGAATATCTTTCATGAGAGTTTATTGACATTCTATGGGGTATTGGGATTATATCTCAAATCACTCCATTTTACACAGCATAGTGTAATGGTGTTAGTGAAAGGAGTAATCGTACCTTGTTAGATATGGTAAGGTTAATGATGAGTCAAGAAGATCTTACATTATCATTTTGGGGATATTCATTACAAACTATGGCATACACATTAAATTGAGTACCAACTAAAGTAAAAAATGAAATTTCCTATGATTTATGGAGTAGAAAGAAACTCATTTCTTCATATACACATATATGGGGTTGTGAGGAGTTTTTTAAGGCCTTATTTGGAAACAAACCATCACTTCAAGGCACAAAGTGTATATTTATAGGGTATCCCAATGAAACCAATGGATACTACCTTTACAATACCTCAAACAAGAAAGTGATTTCCTCCATACAAGTAATATTTCTTGAGAGGGAGAACATCCTCAAAAGGTTAGTGGGAGAAATATTTATATCTATGAAGTTTATGCTTAAGATACAAAAGGAATAGTACTGGAAATTATTCTCCAGGTCCACATAAAAGAAGTAGTTTCTAAAACATAAGTACTGCATAGGAGCACAAGATATGTAATAGAACCAAATAGATATATTTTTCTAGTCACCAAATAATGTGACTTGTTATTGGTTGAAAATGATGAACTTCTATCCTACAAAGTAGTAGTGGAGAGCTCATAAGCATCAAGACGGAAAGAAGTCATGATTTTTTTAAATGGATTCCATGTATCAGAACCAAGTTTGGGTTCTAGTCAATGTGAAAGTTAATCTAAATTATATATGATGAAAATGTGTTTTCAAGAGAAAATTGGACATTGAAGTTAAGAAAATACCTATAGAGTAAGGCTAGTGGTAAAAGGGTTTAAACAACATCAAGTAATTGACTATAATGAAACCTTTTCACCATTTTTCGTGTCTAATTCCATCATATTTCTACATTATATAGTATTTTACCATGACTATGAAATTTGGAATATGGATTTCAAAACTTATTTCCTTAATGGGAACCTTCAGGTAGATATCTATATGACATAACTAGAAGGATTTGTGAACCCAAGTGATGTCAAAAAGATTTACAAGTTTCATAAGTCCATTTATGAATTGGAGAAATCATCTAGGTCCTGGAAAATTAGATTTTATGAAGATATAAAAAAATTTATTTTCATAAAGAACAAATATAATCCATGTATTTACAAGTGGATTAGTGGAAATGTAGTCATTATCCTGGTAGTATTTTTTTATGACATATTAATTATTGGAAATGACATGATAGTCTTACAGTCTGTTAAGGACTAGTTAAAAAGGTGATTCTCCATGAATTACTTAGGTTAATCAGCCTATATTATAGGGATAAAGATCATTCATGATAGATCCAAGAGTAATATTTGACTATTTCAAAGTACATATATTGACAAAATAATAAATATATTTAGTATACAACAATACAAGATGAGGTTGGTTCACATGTCACATGGTTTACATCATTCTAACACAACTAGAAAAAAGGCCTGTTATCACGGTTCTAAACCGTGGAAATAGGCCCAAAAACCATAGATATAGGCTAGGGCCACGGTTTTGGCCAACTTTGGCCGCTATCGCCATGGAATTAGGTACCAACCTATTCCCACGGTTTTGAAAACCATGGCAATAGGCCTCAAAATTGGACACCATGGAATTTGACCTATATCCATGGATTACACCATGTTTATAGGTATCTATTTCCACATTTAAAACCATGGAAATATCCTAAATAAAAAATGTAACCAGTGAGTTTTGATCCCTGCACCTCCCCTTTGCAATCCAGCATACTCACCACTACACCACATGGAAATTCATGTATGTGTGTGTGTGTGTATTATGATAAATATATATTAATAAAAAATGTGAGAATAGCCTAAAAACTGTGGCAGTAGGGCTTCCCACCAAATTTTTTGTGGAAATTTTTGTTCCCACAGAAGCACAGGAACCCTATAGCCACAGTTTTGGAGAACCATGGCTATAGGGCTTTGAAAAGTTGGCATTTAGCCATTATTTTGAAAACTGTTTCCATAGGCCACAAAACCATGGCTATATCCATGAACTATAGCCACGGTTTTAAAATTTTTGCTATAGGTTCATGGAAGTAGATTCATTTTCTAGTTGTATGACAAAATGTATCCTTAAAACAACTAGAGAAATATAGAATGAGTAAGATCCCATATGATTTAGAGATAGAATCAATCATGTATGAAATGTTATGTACTATACTTGATGTTTCCAATTCATTGAGAATAGTATGAATATATCAAGAATATATAGGATAACAACAATATTCTACTATTAAGGCTATCATCAAGTCTCTGAGAAGAACTAAGGTTATATTCTTAATGTATGGAGGAGACAAGGATCTGGTCATTAGGGGTTATACAGATTCTATTTTTCAAACATATCAAAATGATTTGAATTTTCTATTAGGATATGTTTTCTTACTCAACAGAGGAGATGTGCACTAGAATAGTTGAAAGCAACCAGTTTTCATTGATTCTACAGTAGAGTCTGAGTATATAGTGGATTCTGATATAGCTAAGGAATCACTTTAGATATAAATATTTTTCTTGGATATTGATGTGGTAACTAGTGGTAAAGATCATATCACATTTAATTGTGATAATACTGCAGCGGTTTCTCTTTCAAAAGAATCATGGTCACACCAATGAACAAAGAATATACTCTGGAAGTATCACCTCTTGAGGTATTTTTATAAAAGGGGTAAAGTTTTCGTAAGAAGAGTACCCATGGAAGAGAACTTGGAAAACCACTTGACTAAAGGCATATCTTAGCATAATCATGAGTATCTTGTGGATCATAGTGGACTAAATATTTTTAGAAATTTTCTCTAATGCAAGTGGGATTCTGTTGGATTTGGTTCCCTAGAACCAATTTTTGTGTAATTTATGATAACCTTAATTCATATTTTTTAATATTAATAAACTCCTTATCACATCATTATTTTTCTTTTATGATACATAGTATATGATAATATCCTAAGAGTAGTTGTCGCACAAAAAGTTCATAGCAGTTCCCCACTATGGTGAGAACCCAGAAGTGTAATGATACTATTCTTAAATATATGTTCTATGGATTTATGATATCATTTGAGGTAAAACATGATACATGATATTAGGGTGGATACTCATAGGACATTGAGTCACCTTCTCATGGTGTACTCCCTTGGTAATATCTAGTGTAGGATATTATGACAATGAGACTCTCCAATAGGAAATCAATATTCATATGTTTCATTGGATTTTCTTATATATCAACATGTGTGTTAATATTTATAATTTAATATTATTATTAATTAATATTATAAGTTGTGTACTTTGATGTATTGAAGAAAACCTTGATGACATATGTTCATGGAATGGTAGAATATGTTGGATATGTTATGATAAATATTGAATTAATGAATAATGCAAGAAAGGATTTGTCCCTTCTTTTCTTTAGCAGAAGTTGATATCTCAAGAACTATTATGGAAATGATATATCCAAAATAAATACATATCCATGGTGTTCTATAAGAAATTTTAATTTCTGAAAAGTCAAAGAAAGAGAAATCAAGCACATAGGTTGATAGTAACAACATGCAACCAGATTGATTAGATATATCATGATAAAAGGATTATATTACATAATGAGCATCTGTATAAGGTATTATGTCATTATAGCATTAAATTATTTCTCTATGGGTGCCTTGGAATGTTTCCAGATTCTAACCTTATACTTTAGGCTACATCACCTAATTTCACTGAGAAAGAGGCCAAGAGGGGCACACACTAAGTGTATCTAGAGTCTCAGTTAAATAATATATTTGTATTTATTATTTAAAAAGTTGAATAAATATTATTCTCACATGTGGTTTAATAATTATTCATATTTGTTTGATCTCAAATATTCTAACACTAGTTAATCGAGAGAATATTATGTGAGCGGAATATTTAATAAATATTTATTTTTTATTTAGTGAATATAATATTTATTTATTTATTTATTGGTGAATAATGTAGTGATATTTATTTAATTAATAAATAAACATTATTCAATGCATGATAAATATTTTTTATAAATGTAGGAATAAGTTTAATGGTTTTTTGATAAATAATATATATTAATATTTTTTGAATAAATAATATTTAATTTTAAATATCAAGCTAATCTCATGTTAAAAATAATAATATTATTAATATTATTAATATGGGGTTCTATGGGGATTATATAATTATTAATGGACACTTGTGATAATATTTATTTCTAACCCCTAGAGAAATATATACCCAATTATATTATTTTGAAAGCGATAAAATTTATTTGTTTGGTTGTGCACAATGAATTTAGAGAATCCTCTCAAGCCCTAGAGAGCTCCCTTGTCCAATAACGCTCCCAAGAATAGATATTTATCTTCTTATACCTCCCACTCTTAAGAAAAGAGAGATCAAAGAGAATTATTTAGAAGTGACTCTCAAGTCAATTAAAGGTGAATGATGAAAATGATAGGATCTTCTACACTAGAACCCCGGTATTCTTACGACGATATTCAGAGATTTGTAGAACACGTGCGGATCACCCCTAGAGGGAATATACTCTTTATTACTATAACGCAGTGATGATAAAATATAGATCTATTGTACAATCTATTAATTAAGAAAAAATTCACGCAAGGTAATTATTTGATTTATTAAATTAATTATAAATAATATGTGATGATCCTTCTCTTGGTTATGACATTCGATCCATTGTCTATTTTATTTGATTCAATTCAGTTGATCATGACATTCATTATCATGTAAATATCAGATTGATCATCGATCATAACAAAAATAAAATTTTGGAATGACCCATCATAAGATTTCACTATGCCCAGAAGCATCATATTATACCTGGATGAACCTTCCCGGGTCATCCCAAAATCGGACACCCAAATCAGCCTGTGAAAAAGCTCTAAGGGTATTCCCAATCCCCAAGGGCTGATGATAAGTTCTAAGGAATCAATAACTACCTTTGGGAATTATTTTTTCAATGATAAACCAAACAATCAATAGATGGAATATATAAAAGTAATACAACATGATAATACAAATTCAAATAGTGAGATACAAGGAGTACATATCAATATAAGTGCCAAACCAAAATTGGTAATCCAAAGTTGTTGAGAGAAACAAAAATCCATCTCCGTGTGATATGAGGGAGAACATCCCACCATTTCGCCACCAAATATTAACACCTATCTAACACGGATGCATGCCACCTATATGTGGTGATTGTCCATTACCTGTGTTAGATAAAACAAGATCTACACACACAAAAAGGTATATACAAGGTGTAAGAAAAAATCCCAGTAGGATCCCATCAAGTGTTTCATTTGAAATATTTATAAAACAAACCAATTATTCCCATTTAAATAAATACATGTCCTGAAATATAAATTTAAACAATTTTCTATAAAACATGGAAATCAAACATCTTTATAATAGTTTAGAAAGCACATGTAAACAAACTATTTTAAAAGTATTTATATATAAACCATTTCTCTAAGAAATTATAAATAACCAATCCAAAAGGAGAACTATGGAAACTAGTACTATGATAAATTGGTTCTGGGTTAGCTAGTATTATCACACCTTGGTGATAAAATTACTAAGTGAACATATATCCCCTAAACACGGACCTAGATATGAGAGAAAATACTGATGATTAAACCCTATGAAATAATAAATTGTAGTTAGAGTTTTATAATAAGTCCATACTAGGTAGATACACACCATCCTAGTATGCTTGTCCAAAATATATCCCCATCCTAAGTACCCAAGTTTCCAATGTTCCCTAGCCCATAATTGGAGGCTTTCAATTTCATAGTTTAAATCACTAAATATCCTTTGACACATGAATAATCAAACTTCCAAAATTCACAATAAAACATTCTTTAAAAATCCATTTCTATTAATAATACCAAAGGGGAAACCATTTTACAAAATAATTCAAAAACATCACATTTTATGAATCATAAATAATTTCATTAAATAATTTATAGACCTAATTTAAATTGAGAAAACAATCATGGTTCATAAAAAAAGTAATTTTATAAAACCACCTACCTCAAACACTTTGTATACCCAACAACTGAATGGGATCCACGAACCAAGATAAATGAAGGATCTTAAGAATCAAAGGAGACACCAAAACCATGAAACCCATATCAAGATACTTTTATTAAACTGTCCCAAGATTAATGAAGCTAATAGAAACCACATACCATGATAATTACTAAAAAATGCACATCAATCTTGGCATATCTGGTCTCCCCTTTCCTCACTCACAACAGATCTATAAGAAAACCCCATTAAATTATAAAACAACCCATATATCCAACCATAACATCCATGTTTTATGGTTCCTTTCATGTTGAAGAGAGAATATCTAGAAAAATGGTGAATAACAATAAATAATATACTTCTTCCTTGATATTCCTAGATTCAATGCCTATAAATCCATCAAAATAGCTCTTAGGGAGGGTTGGAATATAAAAAATCTCTCAGAATAATCCCCAGGGTAAAGAGACTAAGTATTAGGAATAATAATGGGGCTAATGTGGGTATATAAGGTTAAAAAAATAATTTTTAGATTAAATAAATCTGATCACATGGTTTTTTCACACAGTTTGGTAAATTGTTCCCCATCAATGTGCCCAGATCTATTTTTTAGGGAAGCCACATGGTTTGGTCACACAATTTTTCTAATCATGATTCTACCATGTGATACTCCACTATATAAATCATCAAAAGTTTCAGAATTTATTATTAATATCATACAGTGTGGCCTAACCATATGCAAACCATGAAAATATCCAAAAGTCTTCAAAATCTACCAAAAATCACCCAGAATGACCTGAGAATGGTTCAGAAAATTATAGGAAAAATTAATATAGGTATCTAAAACTGATTTCAAGATGTGATATATTTTAGATTTAATTATTTTATAATAGTTTAAGTTTAAATTTTGGTGTTGTTGTTGAATTTTTATAGATTAATGTATTATATCTTCACATCAATTTTTATTCATATTGAGTATTATCTTAACTTGTGCTAACCCTTTTTGTTTTTAGAAGAAGGATAGAGATAGGAGGAATAACATGTCATTAATTTAAGGATCTTATGAAAAATTAAAATATTATTTTAATAATTTAGGAATGAAAAAATCATCATGGTTATTCATGATTTATAATATGGGATGAATTATAGGTGGAAAACTAATTGAAACACAACTAAAGAATTAAATTATGCTTATAGAATGGAAAGAAATGAAGTAAGTAAATTTTCTCATATTATCTACCTCTATTGTAAAAATATTCCTCCAAATTAAGTAAGAGTAAGATATATCTATCGATTCATATGTGGAAAATATCTTTCAATTATCAAGGAATGCTTTTGGAAACTGATTCACAAGTACGAGTCTTATAATGGAACATACATTGTTTTAGAAATATATAGTTAATAAAAACTAAGTTTCTTGGTAAAAACTTATAAATTTCTAATATTGATAAAATCTATATATTTTATTATACTTATATCAATATACATTCATTTTGGTAAGAAAATATAAAAATTATGAGGGTGTAATTTATTTAAGGTGGAGAATGTAACACCCCCAATATTTTTAGAATGTATTCTTCTTTATATAAAACCAGTATGTATGATATCTTGTGATAAACACAACATAAAACAGAAATAAACCATGATACACTTTATTGAGATAAAATATTAAATTGAAAATGAAAAGTGATACATTATGGAGATGCAATTTGAAACAATTCTAAGAAAAGTATAAGTGGAGTTAATACACATGTATATAAAAATACCCCAAACATTAAATCTTTATACCCATAGTTCGTAATGGAGATCGTAACCCCAAATGAAACTATGGAAAAAATAAATGAATTATAAATATAATAGACATGTTATGATGTAAGTTAATTAGTAAGATGAAAAACATTTAGAGAAGCATTTAAGGATATATATAGGAATGGAATATGGTTGTTGGACACATGATCATTGGACATGTGGTCATTAGACTTATGGTCATGGAATATATAGATGTTATATATATAATTTTAAGGTATATTTAAATATAATTAGTTTTTTATTTATAATAATAAATTTAGAATAATATAGTTCACCATTTTATATTCAATTGGGTTAAGATCAATTAATGTATAAAAAATTTGTTCCTATATAAAAAAAATTAATTATGTTTTATTTTAATACATAAAATTTAAATTTATAAATTTTAAAATATTAATTGGATAAAATTATCATTATTAATGGATTTATCATGTTAAAATTATCTTTTAATTAATTTTTTTTTATTTAAAAAAAATTCATTTTCAAGGGAATACTGAAAATACGGTTTTTATAAATACTAAAAATTTTATGAAATCATTATGATAAAATAAAAACATAAAAGTTCATGAAACCATTATTCTATACAAAAAAATGTGTTTAAGTACTAAAATAAAACATTTCAAAATACTATTTTGAATTTAGTAACCTATGTTTGATATTTTAAAATCTAAGTGATGTTTTATTCTAACAAAAGAACTATTTTTGATCCTTTTAACTAATTACTTTTTTACACAATTTCATTAAGTTTACATAACCCTACTTTTATATTTTTAAAAAATTATATGGGGATAAATTCCATAAATTATTTGGGTGTAAATTCATTTTTATGCTTAAAAAGAATTTTTTTTCTTAAAGTAATTTTTTTTATTTTTACATACTTATATTAATAGTATATTTTAACTCCTTTATAAATTGAATCAAATAAAATTATTTTAATATTTATAATTAGAATATTAAAAAAAATTAGAAGTTTATTTTCATTTTTTTCATAATAATTATTTATCATAGGAAAGGTTTATCACCACAATAAGGGTTAAAAGGGTTGATGAGAGGGTTAAACTAAGAGATAAGGTTTGAAATATAATATAAACATACCATTAATTTGATTGGTTAAGTTTATTTGGACCTATCCTATCCTATAATTTATTTTTTGTGGTTCCATTTGACCATCATAAATACATTTATATTATTTTAAAGTTAAGTGTATTTAAAAAAGTGTCACCCATCTCACTTATAAAAGAACCCTTCCTCTTATCACTTATCCATCCACTCTGAACAATTTATCTCAACCAATATCTAAATAAATAACTTCTCAAAACAATTATACATTACCTAGAGGAATTCTTATCACCAAAAACCAACCCAATAAGTCTTAAGGAGAGATCTAAATGAGTATTCCCAAATAAGAGGTAATCGTCTTAATCGAGTTCTTTCAAGTTTCATTATTTTCCACCTCCTCCAAAACATCTATAATAATTTTAAAATAATAATATAAGTATCATTAGTTTAATAAAAATTTATTATGTTGAAGATATTACCATCATCAACATTCTTTTGATATTTTTTGAAATGAAAACATCGTTACGAATACATATGGAGAACCACCACCATTAATGACATATTTTATTTCTCATCTCTACTTCAGATCGATGGTTATAAAGATAAATTTAATGACTAAATATTATTTTTATGAAATAATTATTATTATTTAATGATAAATTATTATCTGAATTCTTTTATTTCCATCCATTCAAAATTTATTGTCTCGCAAGTGTGTATGTGTAGATTGTCGCCTCCACAAATGGAATATTTCATTTTCCATCACCACCAGACATGAATGATTATAAAAATGGATTTAAGGATTATATATTATATTTATTAAAGTAATATGGTTTTTTATAATTAATTTTCCCATTATATTAATTTCATTAATAATAAATAGTCATCATAAAATTTAACTTCTTAAAATGAGAACACTAAGACACTTTGCAAGTAAGAACTTATTACCATTATCTTCTATTTTTCTTATTCATAAAAACTTATCAAAAATTATTTTTCACTTTAATAATGAGTTTTTTAATCATATAAACACTATAGAAGTGATATTATCATTATAAAATATCATGTTATTACTCATTCAGTCGTTATAACACACTCTTGTCTAGGTTAGTTTTACCACCTACATGAACGATGTTATAATGTTTATATCATAAATGTTTAATGAATTTTAAATAATTATAATATAATATTTTAATTCTGAGTTTGATATTTTTTCATAATTATAGAATGGTAATATATCCAGGTATACTTTATAATAAAATTAATTATTTTTATAAAATTGAAATTTCTAAAAAAATAGATTTTTAAGATTTTCATGTGAATCATCCCCATATGCTCCATAAAATATCCATGGAACTATATAACCGTATAAAAAACATATTATAAAACTTTATTAATATCCTTTATATGATAAAACCATAACCAAGGTTTGAGGATTGGAACCTCTAAATTGGAATATGCGTGGAAAACAGAATAGTTAACACAAATATATTAATTTTATCAAAAAATTATTGCCAGATGGGTAATGAGAAATTATAAGTGAATATTATATATTAATATATATATATATATATATTTTTATTATATATGTGTATAATAAATGTAAATGTTTTATAAATGGATGGTATCATGTGTTCGGGTAAGCAGGAATTCATGGTGTAGTTTTCTCTTCTCAAACTTCATTGAGACATATTTTGAATTACACACCTATTTCCATTATATAGTTTATATAAAACCACTTTTAAATATTATTCCATGGTCTCGTATTTAATAATTTTAATTAATGTTCCATTTTAATTATACTCTTTTATGAGGTTCTGAATCAAGGGTTATAAAATCCAAAAGGATTCTTTGTCTCAATTTCAGTTTCATGGGGCATGTTTTATGTTTTACGCTATAATTTCATTAATACGGTGTAATTTATACCCCTTACACATATTATTTCATTGTTACCTATTTATTTAGTAGATAATAAGTTTCATTTTAAGTTATCCCTTTTAGGGGGTTTTGTTTAAAAAATACCAAATATATAAGGGTTTATTTTATAGCCTCACTTTTTATTGGGATTATTTATGTTTAAATTTACATTTATGGGATTATAGATATATATTATCTCATAAAAATCATCTATTTTCCTCTCATTTAGTTATTTATAGATATTTTAAGTATTCATTCCATTTTTACTCCCTTTAGTACTCAAAACCATAAAATGAATTTTATAAGAAAATCTAGCCTTGTTTCTCTTCTTTTTTTGTTGGAAACATTTCTCATCTATATCAATATTATTTATTTATTTTCAAGAATGTAATTAAATATACATAAATTATTTCTAAAGTTAAATTTTTGTAAACTTTTACATTCCTTTAAAATTTTAAAACAAATCTTCTTAATGATTTTCATAAAATTCATTTTCAACTTTCTTTACAAAAGGATGACAAGAATTTATTTTTAAATGTTTTTCACATCGACAGATTTTCCCACCATATGAACCTTCATCAATACTTAGATTATATTCAAATTTTTTATGATTTAATAAATTAATATCAATTTTCATTATTATATGATTTTTTCATTTTAATATCAAAATACAATTATAGTGTTTTCTTATAGGTTTGGAAAATGGATTTTATTCAACTTATTTATATTTTTATCTTCCAATCCACATTTTCTTACATGATAATAGTTTATTTTAAAAATTTAATTATTTAAATTATTTTAAAAATAATTTTTTAAAATTTTTCTTTACATATCATGAAAATAATTTTGTAAGTGATTTATATTTTTTTTAATAATGTTGCAAAATTTTCAATGAAAAATTCATTTTAAAGTTGAACTTTCATTTTCCTCTCTGTTTTCCAAAAGAAACCCCCTTACAAAAAAATTTATCCATCATTTCAAAATTATATTAGGGTCAATTTTTTAGAATTTTTTAAAAAGTTTGATTTTGGGTGAATAGTAAAAGTATTTTTTACAAATCTATAAATTGTTTTAGCTAATAATGATATAATAATAAAATAAAAAATTTATAAAACATATTTATCAAAAAAATATTTAATAAAATTAAATAATCTATTTAAAATATTATTTTTAATTATAAACTCATTCTAGATATTTTAGAACCTATTTAATGTAAATACCTAGAAATTCCATATAATTTTTTTTAAAATTATTTGGGATTATTTTTTAGGCTTTGAAATCTGACGGTGCATGATTCTGAGGCTCAGAGTGCCCGGAATGATCCGTCGAAGTTTTGTTAAGTTTTAATTAGTGTGTGTAAGAAGTTTTCCTGAAAAAGTGGAATAACTCTTAAACATTTTCCCAGATCAGAAATCAGAGGGCACAGTTGCGTTTTGGATGGTGGTTTTACCCTAGGTGTGACTTAAGTTTAGTCGGCGCATGCCTCCTATGATAAAACCCAAAAATGGAATAACCATAAATAAAATAATTAAATAAAGTTATTTTATTTTTCAAATTCTTATAACTCACAAATGGTGACTCAGATTGAAAATATGAGACCAACGATGAACTCGTGAGGGTATGATTTTTTTACGTAGATACTAACATTGGCTGGCACGGACCAACTATGTAAGTTACTTTTTGGTCGTAAATAAAATAATTAAGTGACAATTATTTTATTGTTAAAATCTATAACTTCTCAATGGTAACTGAGATTAAAAATCTAATAGTATCATTGAGTTCGTTGGGGTGTGTTTCACTTCAAAAAATCCTAACCTTAACTGGTGCGGGTCAAGGGAGACTATTAATAATTTTCTAATCTTTTTTTTGGTACATTCAGTAAACGTGTGGGCGGAATTTTCTATCTTTTGAAGTGGTGCTCAGATTAAAAATATGAGTTAACCATTGAATCTGTAGCACTGAGATTTGCTTAAGTGAGACTTTACTTTGACCATAGTAGGTCTGAATAAAAATATAAGTTTTGTGACTTTTTAAAAGAATTGAAATTAAATTATTTTATTATTTTATTTTCTTTCATCTCCACCAACAGACAAGCGGAGTGTGTGGCCAGCGATGTTTCAAGCCAATAAATGTCTTGACCTGCCAATCCTAAGTAACGACATTGTTGGAGAATTAGGAAGGTTCCTAATTTATGAGCCCCCCATTAATTCCCCACGTCGTTACTTACCATCCCCCTCTATTAAATATATGGAGCTTGGGGAGGGTTATTAGTATAACTTCGCCAAAAAAAGTGTTGAAGGAGTATCATGATTCCAAAAACATATAGGACATAGCCAATACCAATGGGAGGTGACGAGTGACACCGAACCATGTACCGGAAGACAACATACAAGCGGCGGTGTTGGAAGCATGTTACAGGAATGAAGAACACTTATCCACCTTCGAGCGCGGGTGTTTCTCTGACGTTTCAAGGTTGGGGGTTTATTTGTTTACACATTTTAATTTTTTTTCCTCGTCCTCATTCTTGAATAATACAAATAACATGGTTCAACCAAAAAATGGGTTGATCGTCAATTCATTCATTTTTGTGGGAGGTTATAACGGGGTATCTTTTGTGGGGTTTATCTTGATTTAAATTCCAAGAGTTTATTAAACCCTTATCCTCCGTCATGTTTTCAAGATAATACAGAGGGTGTGGGCCTAACGAATCTATCTCGGACCCTCCGTTACTTTGCAACACCCTTGTGTTCTCCATGGAATACCGCCAGCGTGGCGACACTGATCGACTACGATGGGGACAAAGCATCGTCACACACCGCAAGAGGAGGTCGTGGCACAAAGCTATGGTAGTCATTGAAATGGCCAGCATTGGCCAGCTGCGAAGGAAGTGAGGTGCACTATCGCTCACCGCCGGTGAGCAGAGGGTCACGGATCATTAGTCGCAGCAGACAGAGGAGGTGGTTGGCACTTCGGCCGGCCTCGGAAGGAAAGGTGGCACGACCAACGCGACCCCGGCAAGTAGGAGGCGGTGCGACCAGCTCACCACCAACAGACAATAAGTCGCGGATGAAGCCACGAGAGAGGTAAAACCCATGCCTCCAGTGGGTTCCACGGTGACCAGGCAGTTCCACCCTTTCGAAAATTGAACGGACTTTAGCCCGTTTGGGAGTTCGAGAGACCGTGGTTCACACCCCCCATGCCGGCTAGGGTGGACCCCCTAGCAGGCTGCCGCCCTACCGGGCCTCCCCCTTGTGGGTCACGCCCTATACGGGCCGTGCAGCCCCCCTTGTAGGTCGAGACGGACCTCAGCCCCGCAGGCTGAGCCCGCCGTGGCCCAGCCCAGACCGAGTCAGGCCGGACCGGGCCCGGACCCAACCGGGCCCAGAAACACTTAATGGGATATATCTTGAGAACCAGAAGTTTGTTTGACAAAATGTCTATGGAATCAGTATCCTTGTATCATGTTGGTCCTTTTTTTATACTCTACTTGAGTTTTGGGAGACATTTATAGTATGGTTGGGTTGGACAGAACCTGAATCCAACCAGGCCCACAGAATTAAAATGTTTATAACTCACAAACCGAGTGTCCAATTGATGCACCATCCATCACATTGGAACCCTTACGATATGTAGACCCTTTAGGATACTCCTTTTTGGATATTAGTGGCAGTTGAGTTATGACCGATATCTCGAGGGGCAGATACGACGGAACTCGAGCGCACCGGGTGTGAGGAATCCAGTGGCTGGAAGTGAGGCGAAGGTTGGAAACAGATCATACAGAGGTCAGTGCTCAGTGATCCTGTATGGGTCAGCGCATACCGATCATGTGTGGGTCAGATCCTATGTGGTTCAGTGCATAGTGATCCTATGTGGGTCAGCGTATACCGATCTTACGTGTGTCATATCCTATGTGGGTCAGTGCTCAGTGATCCTATGTGGGTCAGTGCATACCGATCATGTGTGGGTAAGATCCTCTGTGGGTTAGTGGGGGTTAGTTACCTATTGAATCTAGGCGGGTCAGATCCTGTGTGGATCATTTCGGGGGTTAGTACCTAAAGATCCTATGTGGATCAAACTGCGTTTAGTTAAAAGCAGTTCCACTTGACAGAATAAGATGATCTAGCTTTGTAACAAATCATTTTTACTTCTATACTTCACTAAAAACCTTTTTTGAGATGATACTCTTATTGAGATGTGCCTATTGATTTATGATTTCTGATTGAGATCATGCTTTGTGGTTTTCCTTTTTGGAATTCTGAGAGACCTTCAGGGTTCTCGGGGTCCCTACTGGGAATTGTTATACTCACCCATTCATGGGCCTCACTCACACCTTATGTTGTCATGTGCAGAAGACGAGCATCTGGGCTGAGGTCTGAGGGAGCCAGGAATAGGTGGTACGATGAGAAGATGGGCTGATGTGGAGTGCTGAGGAGGTGATATGTACCTACCCTTCATGTAGTATCTATGGTGGATGATCCAAGAGACGAATTTCACTTTTCAGCTATTTTTTACTTTTTAGTTGTATGTGTACTTTTTCTAGTTGGGGTTGTATTCTGGACAACTTTAATTTCATAACTCTATACTACAGTAGTTTACTTCACAGTTGGTTCTTGTTGTGTTCTTGGATCATTTGTTTATACAGGTTTAAAGGAAATGCCTTCCCATTAGAGGGAAACTCCTTTCTAGTGCTAGTTTCCAGCCCCTGGCCTATGGAAGGTGTTTTTGGGTTAGTCACGGCACGGGGCCTGGGGGACGGGTTGTGAAAAAGTGTTATCAGAGGATCCGGTTCTACTAAATAACTAGGACTCTAATCATTTTTCTGCGGAAATATTTTTAAGTGTTATGAGTGTCATTTTTAGTCTATAGAATCCAGTGTTGGTGCAGCGGCTGATGTATCCATACACCAGGACCCTGAATTCTGATTTCCGACTCAGCACATGAAAACACTGATTGCGTGTGTTTTGAAAAGTTTTCTTTTGATCTCTTTAGTCATATCACCAGGTATAACTTAATGATTGTGGAACACCTATTTTCTTTCAATATGCCTCCATACAGACAACCATCCAGGATTCCTGAGAGAGTACATGATGATGGCCCCTCGAGCGATGAGGCCTCTATGCAGGGCCCTCTTATGGTGTTAGCACCTTTGGGTGGTGTACCAGCAGCACCACTACCTATTGTTCATTTGTTACCACCATCCCCACTTGTAGAGGGTGAACGCCAATTGGGCGCATTGCATGAGTTTTAGTGGCAAAGGCCTTCAAGGTTCTGAGGTAAGATAGACCCACAGGAGGATGAGGACTGGTTGGAGGCTATAGTTAGAGTTTTCCACTTGGTTGGGACACTAGCTGACCTTATAGTGATCCTAGCAGCTAGTTTCTTCCAGGAAGCAGCAGGGAGATAGTGGATCTTGATGCTCTAAATACATGATGATGTGACCCTAGTCTGGACATACTTCGAGAGCCTTTTCAGGGTAGATTTCATCTCGGTGACCTTACGCTCTGTGCGTATACAAGAGCTGATGTACTTACAGCAGGGCATCATGACAGTGGCCCAGTACTCGGCGAGGTTCACTAATCTATCCCGCTAATCCACTGACATGGTATGAGACCATTTCTTCAAGGCCCGGACCTTTGATCAGGGTCTTAGAAGGGAGATCAAAGCATCGATGGTATCACTTAGCATTCTAACGTAGGCTAGGTTGCTAGAGCGATCACTTTTGGTGGAGAGTTTCCTAGCTGAGCAGTCACCAACGGCGAGACCCACCACCGGGAGACAAGTAGCAGAGTCATCTATGGCTCATATTACATAGATGAAACAAAGGTCCAAGAAGACTAGACCTTTTTGTGGATGGCCCCAGGATACAGGGTCGGAGGTGCGAAGCTCGCGAGGTATAGGTGGTCAGGCGAGGGACAAGCAGTGATACACATGTGGCGGGTTGGGTCACATGGATCATGATTTTCCAAACTACTATATGGATGACCAGTAGATGGTCGAGGGAACACTAAGGAAGAGGCATAGGATTGACCAAGAAGGTCTGTAGTCATGCGAATGTGGAATAGGATCTAGTTGTGCAGCAGGCGGTGGGCGGCAGTTTGAGGTTCTACGGCCACCACCCCCAGGTGTCCCACCCCAACCACAGGGAGCAGGTGGACAGGGACGGGCTCAGCTCCAGGCAGCTGAAGCCTACGTCCATGGAACTCTTGAGATGATTATAGGTACAATTTTTATCTACTCCACCATAGTTTCAGTACTTATATACACAGGTTCCATTCACTCTTTTATTGCCATGACCCTCATTCGGAGCTCAGAGATTCCGGTGGAGTCGTTGGCTCGATCCTTATGACTAGAGACTCTTACGGGAGAAAATTCAATGATTACACACTAGTGTCGGTAGTGTTATCTTACTCTAGGAGGCGAGAGATTAGGTTGGTATCTCCTAGTAGTGGCGTCGAGGCCTTACGATGTCATTATGGGTATGGACTGGTTATTCATAGTCCATGATCAGATTGACGGTATTAGGCACAAAGTGTGGTGTGTCCATGTAGACAGGAGCAGGTTTTCATTCACCAGTGAGAAGGGAACCTTTGCAGCATGGGATGGACTTACCTAGAGTAGGGTGCAACTGATTACACATCAGTTGTCTAGCCTTACCCTCGGGGCGGTAGATGTTGAGAGTCTGAGCTATCCTATAGTGGTGGACTAATATGTCGATGTCTTTCCTGATGATGCTCCAGGACTACCTCCACACAGGGAGGTAGACTTTCACATTGACCTATACCCTGGGACGGCACTGATATCTACACCAACATATCGAATGGCTACCAAGTAGCTTCATGAGATACAGGTACAGTTTTAGGACTTGTAGGGAAAGGGGTTCATAAGGCCTAGTGCTTCTCTATGGGCAGCCCCGATTTTGTTCGCCAAGAAGGAAGATGGGAGTTTGAGACTCTGTGTGGACTATCAGTACCAGAACCAAGTGATCATTAAGAACAAGTATCCACTTTCGAGGATTGATGATCTTTTCGATCAGCTGAAGGGAGCTCGTTGTTTTTCGAAGATAGACCTCATATCATGCTATCATCAGTTCAGGGTATGAGATGAAGATGTACAGAATATGGCATTTAGTTGTCATTATGTCCACATGAGTTCTTGGTTATTCCATTTGGCATGAACAATACCCTAGTAGTGTTCATGGGACTCATGAATAGGATCTTTCAACCATACCTCAATCGCTTTGTGGTGGTGTTCATCGATAACATCTCGATATACTCAGCGACGGAGGAGGAGCATGGCTACCATCTGCTGATAGTTCTGGATACACTCTGAGAGAACCATATTTATGGTAAGCTCTCAAAGTGCCAGTTATGGATATGAGAGGTCCACTTTCTATGACACATTATCTTGGAGGGTGGATTTGCAATGGATCTAGTGAGGATAGAGTTTGTGCTTGCTTGGGATCCACCCATGAGTGTGACCGAGGTGCGGAGTTTCTTGGGGTTGTTTGGATACTACCATAGATTAGTGTCTGACATTTCCATAGTTGTGGCACCCTTGTCATCATTTAAAAAGAAGGGACATCCCTTCATATGGATGGAGATATACCAGCATAGTTTTTAGGAAATGAGGTAGAGACTGACGAGTGTCTCCATCTTGAGGCTACTAGAAGAGGGTGTTGGGTATTTAGTCTACTGCAATGCATCAGGGACCGGACTTGGGTGTGTAATAATGCAGTAATGAGCAGTGATTGCCTATGGCTCATGATAGATAAGGAAACATGAGAAGAAATATGCTACCCATGACCTGGAGTTTGCAGTAGTGGTCTTTTCCTTAAAGCTGTGGCAACATTACTTTATGGGAGAACACTTTACAGTATACTTTGATCACAAGAATCTCAGTTTTATATTCTCTCAGAAGGACCTGAACCTAAGATAGTGGTGTTGGTTAGAGTTTCTCCAGGACTATGACTTTGATATAGTCTATACTCCTAGGAAGGGGAACGTGGTAGCAGATACACTCACTAGGAGGTCTGGTCTGCATTTGTTGAGTGAGGAGACAAAGAAGCTAGTCATGATGTAGATATCCTTCATAGATCGAGATGGAGCAGCTTACCTCTAGTCTATGACTGTCACTCCCTCACTTCTTCAGTGAGTTCAGGAGGTGTAGGTTGGAGAATTTGACTGCAAGGATCGACATGCTTAGATATCCTCAGGATAGGCACCTGATGGATTTTCTAAAGGTGGGGATCATATCACCCTCTTCAGAGGATGTACCATGGTACCGGTGGTGATACGGGAGGAGGTGTTGAGGGAGTTCCATACATCCCCTTTAATGGTACATCCTAGAGTGGCGAAGATGTATTAGGACCTTCGGTGTCAGTATTGGTGTCTAGGGAGTAAGGAAGAAGTGGTAGAGTTTGTATCACGATGCCTTACTTGTTAGAAATTGAATATTGCACAGAGTTGGTAGAAGTCTTTTGCCGACAGGAGAAGGAGATCCTTGTAGTTTGAGTAGGGATTCCATTTCTTCCTATGGATCTCACCCCGACAAGGATTCTGGAGGTTTGGAGAGGTGGCATACCACTTGGCACTACCACCGAAGTTGGAGAGGGTTCACGATGCCTTCCACATATCTCAACTGAATAGATACGTGCATGACCCATCTCACATCATCGACCATGGCGAGCTGGACTTTGATGATGGGGCGATGCTTGCATAGGTTCCAGTAGAGATTGAGGATTGACAGGAGTGAGTCCTTCATGGGCGGATGATACCTATGGTGTGCATTCTCTGACAGAACAGGAACCTCCAAGAGAGCACTTGGGAGTGGGAGGCTCAGATTTGTGCTCAGTACCCCCTTTTTGTTTCCTTAGTATATGATTTGGCTTTCGGGGATGAAAATCCCTAAGGTGTAGAGAATTTAAAGACCTGAAAATTCCATATAATTTTTTTTAAAATTATTTGGGATTATTTCGAGGCTGTGAAATCTGACGGCACATGATTCCGAGGACCGGAGTGCCTGGAATGATCTGTTGATGTTTTGTTAAGATTTAGTTAGTGTGTGTAGCATTTTTCCTAAAAAAGTGGAATAACTCATAAAAATTTTCCCGGATCAAAAATCTGAGGGCACCGTTGCGTTCAGGATAGAAAGTTTACCCTAGGCACGACTTAATTTTAGTCAGTGCAGGCCTCCTATGAGAAAACTCAAAAATGGAATAATCGTAAATAAAATAATTAAATAAAGTTATTTTATTTTTCAAATGCTTATAACTCACAAAAGGTGACTCAGATTAAAAATATGAGACCATCGTTGAACTCATGAGGGTATACTTTCTTTAGGTAGATACTGATATTGGTCGGCATGAGCCAACTATTGAAGTTAGTTTTTGTCCATAAATAAAATAATTAAGTGACAATTATTTTATTGTTAAAATTCATAACTTCTAAACGGTAACTCGGATTGAAAATATGACAGTAAATTTGAGTTCTTTGGGGCATGTTTCACTTAGGAAAGTCCTAACCTTGACCAGTGCGGGTCAAGGGTGACTATTAATATTTTTTTGAACTTTTGTCGGGTACGTTCTGTAAACGCGCGAGTGGTGTTTTCAAACTTTTGAACCAGTGCTTGGATTAAAAATCTGAGGGCATCATTGAATCCACAGTGTCGGGATTCACTTAAGGGGGACTTTACTTTGACCGTAGTAGGTCTGGATAAAAGGATAAGTTTTGTGACTTTTTAAAAGAAATGAAATAACATAATTTTATTATTTTATTTTCTTTCTTCTCCACCAACGAAAAAGCAAAGTGTGGGGCTAGCGATGTGTCAAGCAAATAAATGGTTTGACCTTCCAATTATAAGTAACAATGTCATTGGGGAATTAGGAAGGTTCTTAATTTATGATCCCTCATTAATTCCCCACATCATTACATACCCTCCCCCTCTTCTATATATATGGAGCTTGTGGAGGGGTATCGACACAGCTTCACCAAGCAACGAAGTGCTGAAGGAGTGTTGTGACGCCGAACCCTTAGAGGACAGATCCAATCCCAGTGGGAGGTGACGGGTGACACCGAACCACAAACCTGAAGATGACATACGAGCGATGTCATTGGAATCATATTGCTGGAATGAAGAACACCAACCCACCTTCAAGAACAGGCATTTCTCTGATGTTTTGAGTTAGGGGGTTTATTTTTTTATGCATTTTAATTGTTTTCCTCTTCCCTATTATTGAATAATATGAATAACGTGGTTCAATCGACTAACAGGTTGATCCACGATTCATTAGTTTTTGTAGAAGGATGTTGTGGGGTATCTTTGTGGGGTTTATCTTGATTTAAATTCTAAGAGTTTATTGAACCCTTATCGTCCCTCGTTATTTTTTTTGCTCGTGGTCAATGGGATCCCTCAATTTTTATTTGAGTCAATAGATTCCTAGTGTTGGGTTTTTTTAGAAATATAATTTTTATTTGGTGATAGTTTTGGTTTATTAAAATATTATTTATTATTTATTTATGAATTTATTATTTTTATATTATAAAATTATGTGGGTTGGTCATTTTTTATAAAACTCATTTAAAACTTGATTGATTTCCACATACATGCCCCAATTTGGTATATGGGTAAATTATATAAAATTTGACATAGGTAAGGTGAATATTTCCCACTTGACTAGTGTTGGATGATAGCCATATAAATGGATCTACAAATTAGGATGAGTTTCTAATGATAATATGACTTAGGGAGTTTTGTAGAGGCATAGAGTAGTCATTGGATCTTTATTTTGGGGAGTTTTTTTACAAAATCATAGGGTTTCATTATTAAGATGTGTATACTGATGCACTTGTTGGGTTTTTTGTAACTATTGAAATTATTTTAAAATTATTTTATCATGTATCATATATGAACCAAGTTATTATATTCTTCTAAATTATACTCTTTTTCTATAGTTTGGGAATGTATGAACTACAGGTACCTAAAGTCAAAATTTTATTAAGATCTTGTTCTGAGGAGGTTGGTTGATATGAGGGTAAGTTATCCCCTAAAGGAATCTTCTAGATCCTTGTAATTAATTTATTGATTTTTGTGATTAGTGGGACACACCTAAGACCAAGTATTATTCTGAATTATCTCAATTGATGCTGAGAAGTGATGAGTCAGGTTGGGATATTAAAAATTTTATCAGTTATATTTCCAAGTGATACGAATGGAGATAGGTTGCGCTGAGACTCATTAAAAAGATATAAAAATTCATATATAACATATTTATAGAAAATCATGAGTTTACAGGATTTGTGGCTAGACTAAGTAGTTTGGGATCTACTTGTGGATTTATTAGATTCCTTATGGTTTGTTTTCTTAGATTATGGAAAATATTGGAAAGGGTGTATTGGTTGTTCCTATGAAGATAAAAATGGTGGTATCATGGAAACCATTGAAAATATTTATGGTTCATAGTTTTATGGGTTAATATATTTATTATCAATGATTTATTTGTGATTTTTAAAGATTATCCTCATTAATGAAGGAACTGATTAGAAAAAACACACCCCTCATGTGGACTCCATAATTTCACAATTATGTTGAGTAATTGAAAAAAAAATTGATAATTCAACCCATAATTTTGTTAAAAAAATAACCTGATGGATATTTTTTTTATGATTCTTTGGGAATGATAATTAGTTGTGTGTTGATGCATGGTAATCATGTTTTTTATTATGGATCACTCTAATTGAATGTACATGAAAGAAATTACCTGACACATGACCTAGATATTTCAGTGTATATGAAAACACTTATAACATAGTGTCATTATTTGTTTGGTGAAAAGTTTATAACATATATGGATCATAATAGTCTCAAGTATATCTTCTCACGATGTAATCTAAATCTCATGAAATAGTGTTGGGTGGATAATTTGAAAAAAAAATCTATGACAAGAATTCACACCAAGGAAAGGTAACATAGTATTTGATGATTTGATACAAAAATCACATAGGGATGTTGTTATGGAATACCATGAGGAATGGAATATCATGAGGATTTTTTGATATGAGATTAGTTGTCATAAATTAGGTTGATAAAATGGTGTCTTCAAGAATGGTTATCAATCCAACCTTGCAAGATAGGTTGAGGGAATCCATGTTCATAGGAATGTGTGACTATAAGAGATCCCCTAAATAGTGGGGAGACACTAGATATATGGGTAGATAACTTGAATTTTACATTGTATTTTTATAAAATAATGGTCATTCATTCGATGATTTGAGAGGACGTGTTAATGGAATTTCACCATTCTAATTGGGTGGTTCACTCTAATGCTAATAAAATATATAAGAATATTAAATGAAGATTATAGTGGCTTGGTATGTAAAGTGATATTTAAGGGTATGTTATAAAATTTTCTATATTTTAGTAAGTAAATAAAAGTTATAAGGGTCTAGTGAGAATATTGAAACCATTACCCATCCTAATTTGGAAGTGGGATAAAATCGTTTAAGGACTTTGTGTTGGAATTTTCAAAAATTAAGAAAAAGAATGATTTAATTTGAGTAGTTAATGAAATATTGGCCTAATATAATTAGTTAGTACTAATTTATAAAATGAATATAGTTGAGAAGTTTTTAGAGATATATGTGTCAGAATTTGTGTAGCTTCATGGGGTGCTAACTATAGCATCCCTGACCTAGTTCACCTCCACCATGGTCAAACTGAGTTCCACAAACCTCAAAAATTCCACCTCACACACCATAGGATACTGACCAATTATGAGGTTCTATGTATAAGGTGGACAGATTATACCCCCTTTAGTACAGATCGTTATAAACAACAGTTGAGTCAATAATAATAAATTGTGATCATAATATAAAAAAATAAAGGTTGACATCATAGTTCAGTGTTGATTTAAAAGTAAATAAAATAACTAATGTTATAAATAAATAGTCAATTTAAATTTCATTCACTCATAAATATATGAAAAATATCTCTCATCGAATAGCTCAAAGGCCTTCATTTTTATTTATTTTTCATAATCCCCCTTTCAAGGGATGAGGGGGAACCCTTACAAGGCCCATAGGCTCAGATATTATATGGATCGTAGGCATAGGAGACTACATAACCTGAAGGTCTTAGGGAATTCAACCATACTATCTACAAGGAACTTCCCATCCCCAGCATCTGCATCATGATAGTAGCTCTCCACCTTCTCATGGTCGTCTGGATAGGCTTCCTGTGCAAGAATAGGCTGGTCCCGATGCCATAGCTATACCCTCTCATTCTAAAAAGTCCATTTGGCTCTGCTCTGGTGAGTGCACCTACTCTGAATCCTCTTTTAGGGCTGCTCTTTTTTGTAGAGTCTATCTGGGGAAACTGCATCTGGCCCGAAGGACTTGAGGTGGCCCTAAGGCCTTAAAGGTGGCCTAAATTCCCTACTGACTCGAAGGCCTGAGTGGCCTGAAAGCCTTAAGGACTCCGAGCCCAAACCGGTGGCCCAAGGTGAATAGTTCCAACTGATATAGTATTGAACAGTACTTTCTATAGTACCTGCTATAGTACCCAAACATTGTACAATTCTGCTATAGTACTTGTACAGTGTACAGTTCTGCTATAGTCCCAGCACAGTGTACAGTACTGCTATAGTGCCTGCAATAGTACCTGCTACAATACTACTACAGTAACTCGAAAATATGTCTCTACCTAGTTTTGAAACTAGGTCTTGTGGAGTCACTAAAGGATACCTCACCAACTGGGTCGAGGCTCATGTTCTATGAAAAATATCTCTCACAGAAAGATTATATACCATAAATCCCAAAATAATAATAAAAAATTGGAGATAACTACAATACTAGTCATGAGTCCATGCCTAGTCTCATATCCCTTACACAACTAGGATACACAATAAATATATCAAACATAAGGATTTTATATTAATTATTCCTATCACTATAAATTTTTATTCAGATCCAGGGAACCCAAGAAATGTGGGAGTAAAACTAAGTATTCCACCACCATCATTTTCCCTAATAGGTCTAAAAGATATGAGTGCAAGTATAGTGTGATATGATTGTTAGTAATAATAGTAAATGGATAAAATAAAAAATATGTCACAAACTTGAGGTTTATAAATCCACCTAAGTGTAACCATATCTGATTCAGCCTATATCGGGGTGTCTCTTAATATATCACAAGAATACCAAGTGGGAATCATGTCCTAAGTCATCGTTATTGTGCATAACATCCCACCATAGAATATCTAACAAATCGTGGGAAGTGTGCACTGATAATTATTACATAATAATAGGAATATGGACCCCATGATATTAGTACAAAGCAATTATAGATTCCTAAAACAATCACATAAAATTTGGAATCACATTCTAACTAGAGCATCAACAGTAGTTATAGAGCCCCGAGCCATAAAAACATGCAAGAGGGAAAAGTTTATATGGTCCTAGGACACATCATAAGAGATAGAGTCGTATCCCATAAGAAAAAATTCTTCTATAGGTTTCTTCAACTCTTTCATGGAAGCATTGCATTATTGGTGGTATACCCCACTTCCATGGGTAATGGAAAATAATTAGTTATAACATCCCATCTTCATCATTACCACATCCATGTAGGAATATGTCACATGACATGGTGGGTATTAAATCCAAGGATGAAAATCATGGTGTCTCAATCATAAAAATATCATATAATGGGTAGAAAATCTATCATCATAGTCAACACATTGCATATAAAAATTTTATCCCATCCAAATCTATCGAGTAGCATAAAGGGTATATCATCTAGCATACATAGCCAAAATCACATTTTGTAATAATAAACTACTTAACATCATTACATAAAAAATTCACCTTAATAATTTTATATCATCTAAATATCTTTAATTTTAAACCTATATAATCCACACACATACAAACTATTTACATTCCCAAAATGAGTTAAACCGTCCTGGATACATGAAATAAATTATGGGAGGAATACTCACCCCATATTCTAGAAAAACAATCCATAAATAGATTTAGGGAAATTCAAAAGTTTCTCTTGAGTCAATTCTCAAGATAACCTATCATAATTTCACATTTATTATATAACCAAAGAGGCTAAGGGAATTTAACTATGTCTTTCATGTCCTAATATAACCCAAGGAATCCCATTTTGGGTTTTGAGTATAAGGTTTTCACATTTCGGTTCAAACCCACAACCATTGGCATTCAAGGCCTCATGGAATATTAATCAAAGGGTTAATCATGGACCCAAACCTCCTTAACCAAATCATATAAGTTAAGGTAAAGTAGATCAGCTTATTTTTATGTTAATAGTAAATTATTGGTAATACCATGTATCACATGTCACATGAAACATGCAAAAATGATCATGAATTATTAAGAAGCACATGCCTCGTGGACCTCTAATACTTCTCATTTAAAATTATCAGCTTATTTTTCTTAAATAGATGAAAATTAAAAAATATATGAATAGAAATGAAATTATGCAAAACCAGATATAATCATTGAAATATTTAGATAAACAAAAAAAGATTAAAGAGGATTGTAATTCTTGACCAAGTAAACCACCCATGGTAAATGAAAAATAATCCAAACATGGTTAAAGAGAAACTGACTAATAGAAAGGGAACCATGAAGTGTGGGAGTGGGGCATGTGGGTGGGAATAAATGAGAGTGTGAGGTCCTCATATGAGTTTTAAATAGAAAAATAATTTAATTAAAAATTTAAATAATAAAAAGAAAGTATCCAGGTACCCATCGGGTACCAACCCAGCCTCTATTGAGTACTCAATACCCACGAGGTACCCATTACAAGGGATATCATCACCCAGTGTCCCTCACAAAACCAACCCCCACACATGGGGTTCTACCAAGTACCTAGTACCAAACCACAAGGTTCTCAGTGGCTTCCTTCTACAAAAAAAATGTCTTGGATCTCAATATATTCTCCCAAAATGAATCTCTAAGCCCCCACCAACACCTCTAGTGTTTAAAAATAATTAAAACATATGAGGTTTGGGAAAAATAGATAAAAATGAAAATATAAATATAAATGGTGTTATATAATCACCACAATATGGAATCTTGTCTCTAATATATATCTTCAGGCCTCAATGGAAAAAAATACCTCCTACTGTACCTATATTTCAGCCTTAAACTCTAAATTATCTTATTGAATACACCTAGGTTATTCCTACACATGTATCATATGGGTTTAATTCTCACACAGTATATTCTCTCTTTGATCCACTATATGAGTTGGCCATTCCTCAAATGATGTATTAGGTCACAACTAAATGTTTTTTATGTTGATCACATAATAAAGATCGAGGTGGTATCTCCTGGTCTAAGATATGTGAAATAAATCATGAATAACACTAAAACTATAAAAATGGGCTAAACAATAATCCATATCACCTACCCACCTGATGACCTTAAAGGGACCCACATATCTGGGAACCAACTTCCCCTTCCTTTGAATACTACAGTGTCCCAATTGATGTGATACTCACAAAAAAATACTAACAGCCAACCTTAAACTCAATAGGGGTTCCTTAGGTCTACATAGGAACATTTTATGCTCTATTTAATAGAAAAATGATTATTGATCAACCAAAAATTCTTCAAAATATCTTAAATGATAATCAATTTAAAAATATATGACTTCCCTTCCATTAACTATCATGGTAGTAAATGGAATGGACTACCATATAAGGCCTTAAAATATTCCACCTAAATCTATTCCTAATAACTATTTTTATAAGAAAACTTGGATAAGGTGAGATGAATCTCCCATAAACTACTCAAATCAAAGAAACATTTTCAAAGTTTGACCTCCAAAACTTAGATAGTACACTCAGAATATCCATAAATCAGAGGATGGTATGTTATTCCCAAATAAACTTGAGTATCAATCACATTTCCCATCCCCTTCCAAAATTATGATGTGAATCAGGAATTCTAATTTAAAATAATACTCATTGACACACTGTGAAACTATATTATATCCTATTTATATAATATAACTAGATCATCAATAGAATATTTCTCATTGGTCATTAAGAAATGAATGACCATTGTTAACCGTTGTATAATAACCTAAAATATATCACTCCGATGATGCAACCTCATTAAATTTTTCAAAAAATTCACTATCAAATCATCTAATTTACACTTGGGAATGGAAAATTACTGAAGATGACCTATTTTTCTCTTATTCTCATACATTACTTGATGATGGGTTAGGCTTCATGAAATTAATAATAATACATACCTCTTCATACCAAGTGACCAATACTTCTTATGCTTGTCATGGTACATCTTTGTAATCCCTAGGTGAATAGCCCATCTTGAGGCATCTGGACCTAAAATTTCCTCATCTTGAATGGACATGGGACCATAACTCAACCTCATAAATATAGGATTTATTCACCATTCTTACAAGTTCAATGAAAATTCACCTAGTGTCTCTAGATAACAAGTCTATATGGATTATTGGTTTGGGTGATTGCAACTTCTGGTCGACCAATTGGACAAGTTACAAGTTATATTTCTAGAGATATCCTATTTTGAACCTCTCCTTTTGTGAATCCACCAGGTAACATGCCTTGATTAAATATTTTTTAAATCCTGATCAGAAGAACTATTACAATAATATATGCTTGACTGAAGATCCAGACTACTACATATTCACTAAATCTACCTCAGGGATCTTTAATGATAAGTCTTATAGGGAAATGTTGCATTGTAACATCACAACTAATTACTAGTCACCAAAACTTTGGTGCAAAGAGATCCAGATCAAGTTAAAATTATTAGTTTGGAGACTAATAAATAAATACCTACCTATGGATGAGAACATGAAAAGGGGTGTATTCTTGGCATCCAAATTTCAATGTTGTGTCTCCTTATAGTAGGAATTGTCAGAAAATTTGTTTTTCTAGAGTGAATGGGAATGGAAAATTTTTATTTTTACTTGTCATAGCCTGAATATTCAGATGGGTGGAAGCACAATGAAGGAGACCATTGATACCTAGTTTCTCAGTGTTTGTATGTAGGGGGCAGAGGTGAAGGTATGGGTAGTCATTTTTTTGTTGTGTGATGGTCTATCTAGGAGGCTCAAAAAAACCATAGAAGGTTAAAATTTATCAAAAATTTTCTTCCCAGTCTGTGTTAAGTTTTTGGTTGTTGAACTGGGTTCCCTCACTCAAAATAGGATTTATACCCCTTATTTTAGAATTTTTTCTTCATGACTTGGTTATTATTTTGAAATAATAAAATTTCATGAAGGAAGATGAGTTCATTGGAAATCTCCTTTTGTAGGTCTCAAAATGAATGTAGATGGATAATGCATTTCAGGGAAGATGAGAGGTGGCGGTCTTTTGAGAGATAATAGAGGCTCAGTACTGGTGGATTTTAGTGCTTTTTATGGGACAAGAAATTCTATCAAAGAGGGGGAAAGATATTTTCTCACTGGTTTGATATTGTAAAGGCTGCATGATATCTAAATCAAGAAAGTTTAATCTGATTCATCTATTTTTATTATATTTATTCATGGGAAGGGTAGATATACTTGGAAATTGGATTATATTATTATGAAGTGTATTATTCTTGTCAAATAGGGAATCTAGTTCAGCCACACATAGAGAGAAGGTAATTTTTTGGTAGATATTCTTGATAGAAAAGGGTGACCAGTTGAGAATATTATGTTTTATGATGGTTTTGGGTCCTTACCAGATGATTGTAAATGCATTTTCAAGGGAGACTCCCTAGTTCTTCATCATTCCTGGCCCCATGAGTGTTGTGTTATTTCTTTGTATATTTCTTTTTATATTTTTTATATAATAAAAATTTACTTTTTGGTCAAGTAACACCAAAATACACAAGGATAAACCTACTTTTATAATCATTATCATCAAAATTCATATCAAAAAAGAGTCTCATCAACTACAACTCATTATTGGACTATAATATTGTTTTAACCAAGACCTTTTATAGATAGAATCTATAAATGGAGTCTATTTTGTGTTTTTTGTCAATCCACACTGGGTTAATTAGGGATTTTTCAAGGCAATTGATCTTACAGTACAAGATGGATATAGTTTTGAAGGAGGAATCATTTCCTAGTGTTTGAAAAAAAACGGGCTCAAAATCAGGAGGAAGGAACAAGTATCACAAAAGGATGTTTTATGGGATTATATCTTCTCAAATATGGTAAAGTCATGAATTTTTCAAAGATTGGGTTTTTTGAAGGTTGAAGTTTGTTAAGATACGGAGAATCGCAAATAAGAATCAAAAATGGATTAACGGGATGATGGTAAATCTACACGACTATGAGAATGTTTTTGAACATGTTTAATTTCACTAGAGCTTCGTGAATGAAGGTGCTTCAAAAACATGAATTTGGAGGTTCATGAAAAATCTACTAGATTCTTGGAATCTTCCTGAAAGGCTAAACCTATAAATAAGAAGCTACCCCCAGTTCATTTAAAATGAAGAGAATTGAAGAAAAGGTGGATTGATTCTGGATTCATGAAGGCTAATAGCTTCATGAATTGGGTATTCAAAGTGATCTTGAGCAACATAAAAATATTTTCTTAGTCTTGAACAATGATTAGGTGTCTCATAAAATAGAGTTTCATGATGATTATATATTCTGTGATGAATTATTGTTCCACAAAGGGTGTTTCATTCATGATGGTAGTTAGCTTCATGAAGGAGCTATGTGAAGGAGCATTTCAAAAGTGTGATGGTTCCCGATAGTTGGTATTTCTTTGAAATATAAAGTGTTTTTCACGAAGTCTATGAGATTATCAAACAATAGTGTTGAACATCTGGTTTAAGTGATCAGTTCTTTCATGTGCATCAACTCAAGACATCGATGTAAATAGAGTCACATTATAGTTATGGAAAAAGACTTAAATTCCAATCAACTAAATCAAACTTCAATCCATTAAAGTGAGTAATAACTATCCCAAATTAGTGGGATAGGGGGATTTGATGAAAGTGTTATGAGGGTGGCAGTGTGTTTCCCCTAAAATCATGTTAAGTCAGTGTGCCTGTAATAGAGTGACTATGTCTGAACTTATGTATTATACAATTACTAGTGAAGATTAGTGGATTTAGGTATTACTGACACACATTCAGTGTATGTTACTTAGACCATCCTTTAGTGGTGAACCAAGTAAAATTGTTTTGTTTTCTCTCTACTTTTGAATGTTTAATTACTGCATGATTCCATCATATAGGTTTAACAAGTTCCAATCAATTTGGGAACAATATTTTTTTCTTTAAAATAAAAATTTGAGACCCTGATTCACCCCTCCCCTCTCAATTTGTTCCAAGGTCCTATAATTGGTATCAAATCATATAGGTTACTAGAGTTACATCTATCCTCTGGGGTTTTCATAGAGAATTAGTAAATTTTAGGGGATTACCCCTCTTTTATAAAATTAACTTCCAAATTTGGATGAATGGGATGATATCTCATCTAATATCCATTGGTATGGAAGATCTATTTTCCACTACATGGGGGGATTCAGTTCACTGATGTGACGGGTCTTTCTATGATAGAAACAAATAATAAAATGCATGATGAATATGAAAAAGCACAAAATTAACTTACTACAGCTCTATATGATCAAATGTATTTGAAGGTGATGAGTTTCACTTCATCTAAGACCATGTGGGATAAACTATAAAATATATATAAAGGTGATAATAAAGTTAAGGATTCCAAACTCCAAATTTTTCACAAAAACTTTAATGATCTAAAAATGAATCTAGATGAAAATTCTTATAGTTTTTTAACCGAATTACTGAATTTGTTGGGGAAATTTGGGGACATGGTTAGAAAACTAAAGATATTAACATTGTAAAGAAAATATTGAGAAGGATTACACCCTTTTATAATTCAAAAGTGTCATCCCTTGAGTAAATGGATCTATATAAAATTTATCTTGATGATCTGTTAATAATCCTAATATCTTATGAAATGAGATTGAAACCAAAATATGCAATAACCTGAGTAATAAAGGAAATGGAATTAAACTCCATGGAAAAACAGGATATTTCCATAGATAGTGTTGATGAATATAATGAGGAATTAACTTATTTCTATTTTTTCAAAGAAATTCAAGAGAGTAAAATGGAGATTTAAAGGAAAACTTATTCTAGCCTCTTTTTGATGTAGTATAGTTGGGAACATTTCATCTCAGTAATCAAGGAAGTTTGATGATAAAGAAAGTGAAGCATGAATCATGGAGAAGCCTCAAAAAATGTTCCCCTAAAAGGGAGGCTTGAAATCAAGAAAGAAATTATAGATAAGAATTTTTGTATGTAAGGAAGAATAATATGGTAATGAATATTTAGAGGATGAAAATCCAGAGTTTTAATCTGAAACCCAAGTATTCACGATGTCTATAGTTGAAAAGGTAGAACCTTTAAAACATTAAAATAATTAGTTGACTGGTGTTGTTGATCTAAAATTGGAACTTGATGGTTCTCTTGAAAATATTGACATTCAAATAAATAGAAATATAATGATGAGAGCTGTTCAGGAAGAAACATCAGTGTATGTTAATTGTCTTGAAGCAAAAATTGATCGCCTAGAAGTAGGGTAAGAAGAACATTTACTAACTCTAAAAATATCAAAATAAGTTTTGGAATTTAATAATAGGATTGAAGATCAGTCAAAATTCATCAATGACCTTACATTAATACTAAAGGAGAAGGATAATATGGTTGTGGTATATGAAAAATAATTTGTTACTCTAAGGAGTAAACTAAAAATTGAATCAAAATCAAAGGAAACAAAGAGGAAATTATGGTTTGGAAGATTCTCATATATAGAGCTATTAGAAAGAGATAAAAATTATTCTAAAGGAGTATATAAGGCATTGAATGATCAGATATCCACATGTATGGGAAAAAGTGGAATTAGTTGTGATGTAGAAACATCAAAGGTTTGAAGTGAGATGATCCAAAATAAAGGGAATTATAAAGTTGAACATATCACAAAATTACCTAATGTCTTAATAAAGAATGTTTTAAAACAAAGAAAAAGATATGAAAATAATATTCAAGTAATCATAAAGGATCTCCATTAAAGAATAATTTCAAGATAAAAGGATATGTATAGTAATGGAAGTGATAAGATTTTTCGGGTCATGAAGTATCAATTTTGTGGCTTTATGGGTCATACCATGTCCTACTATGAAGAGGTAGGGAGATATATAAATACGGAAGTTCTTGGAAGTCAAAAAATGATAATGAGACCATATCCTTAATTATATATAATAAATAGTTTTTAAGGCTATTGTTTTCACTATTATAACCATGTCCATAAATCTATTTATTAAAGGTAGAGGAAAGTTAGGAATAGTAACTACAGATCATCGAGGTAAGTCAATACCTATCAACCGAGCAGAATCTCTCTAGAAAATATGTATTCTCCTTTAGAATAATAATATGAATATGATTAACATGTGCATATTGATAATAGATTAAAATGTTTTTCTTTTTCCTACACTCAATCAGGCATCTCATGGAATGAAAAGAAGTAAATCGAAAAAGACAGCCTTGAAAAAATAGCCTTCAAAGCTATAATGAACTATAGAACCTAGATTATTGATAGTGGATAATTATCCCATATTGTAGGAAATTTATATTTGTTTATGAATTTTAAGAAATATATTAATTGAATAATGATATTTTACAATGATGGTTCTTTAAATATCAAAGGTGGTGGTTGTATAGAACTGAAAAATAGCAATCTAAGGAAAATTGAAGTTATCTATGTATAAGGCTTGCATCGCAATCTATTGAGTGTGATTCAACTTTGTAACTTGGTAATGATTGTGAAATTTAATAAAAAGGGGTGCACTATAAAAGTAAAGATATCTAATTCTATCATGAAAGGATGTATAATATATGGAAATTTAAACCATTTTGACAATAAAGAGAATATTTGTTACTTAACATTTTAAGAATAAAACAACTTGTGGAACTAGAGTTTGGGTCACATTAATAAATAAAGAATAGAACAAATATCTACGATTAAGATAGTTTTCTACATTCCCAATCTGAAGCATGATCGAGAAAATACATGTAGGGAAAGATAGTTAGGTATTCATATTGACCAAATAAAAAAAGGGAATCAAATCTACTTGATCATATCCACACTAATGTATGTGGTCCAATAAATGTGGTTGGCACATATAGACAGAGTTAATTCATTATTTTTTTATGATTATAGTATAATGTCTTGTGTAATAATTATATAGAGTAAATAGAAAGTTCTTGATTTCATGAAAAATTATCATTGAGTAGTAAATAATAAAACTAGCTACATAATCAGGATTCTAAGATTGTTAATAGAGGAGAAAAAACATTCATTTAATTTGAAAATTATCTCAAAAAACATTAAATAAATAATGAGGTGGATATAGTGAGAACTTTTCAACAAAATGAAGTTATTGAATGCATAAATCTAAAGGTGAACAATATGTCTAGAACTATTCTAATTGAGAGTCATATTTCCCATAATTACCAAAAAGTGTCTATTCAAGTAGCGATGTACACTAAAAATTAGTCAAGTATTTTTAATTAGAGACCCCAAGACACCATATGAGTTATGGTTTGGAAGGAATCCCTATTTGAATTATTTTTTTGTTTTTTAAAGTAAATGATTCATCAAAAAAATAAAAAAAAATCAAGGAAATTATGGTGATGTTTCATGTGAGGGAATATTCCATGGATATTCAATAAATAGTAAAGCCTAAAAATGTTACAAAAATCATCTTGGATGAATTTTGGAAAGAAGTGATGTTAAGGTCATTGAAGATAAAACCACAAATACATCAAGGATATCATATGATGATATGATATAAGATGAAGAATAAAGTGGAAAGGGATAGATTCAAATGAAAAAATAATGGAAATCCTAAAAAACATTCAAGGATCACAAAAAGATTATGATTCAGAAGAAGAATCAAAAGAGGTAACCATGGATGATTAAACTTCATTAGAAACTCATAGGAAAAATTGAAGAGAATAATTTGATTAATCAAGAATCATTGGGGATTGGATATCCCCGACATAGACAAATATAATGAGGAATGAATCACATTATTTCTTCCTATAAATTGTGGAACTAGCCTTGTTTAAAGAAAAAGTAAAGGATGAATCCTGGGTTAAGTCCATGAATGAAGAACTGGATCAGATTGACAAGGACCGTACATGGGATCTTGTTAAGAGACCTTAAAATCACAATTTTATTGGAATAATGTGTATATTTAAAAAAAATTATGATCATGGAAATGTGATTAGAAACAAGTAATTCTTGTTGTGTAAATGAAATGCATATATTGAAGGCATTTATATTAAAGAAATGTTTTATTTAGTAGTTATACTAGAGTTGATCAAGCGCTTTATCACCATGGAAATTAAAATAGGATACAAACATAATCATATGGGTTTCAAAATGGTGTTCTTAAATTACTTTCTTAAACAAGAAGTCTACATTACACAACCAGTGGTATTTCTAATTGGAAATTATGAAGCAAAGGTTTGTAGATTAAATAAGGATCTCAATGGTCTAAAGTAGGCACCAAAAGCATGGTATTAGAATAGATTCTTATATGAAGAATCTTAAATTTAAAATATGACGTTTTTATGTGAATAATTTATATGAAGATCAATTTATAGTTATTATATATGTAGATGATATTATATTTGGCAGAAGTAGGAAGGGATTGATGGAATAATTTTCTTATCATATGAAATTTGAATTTGAAATTTCAATGATTTGTGAACTCGTGCACTTTTTAGGGATTTGGGTGGTTCAAAAGAAGTATTTTAACTTCTTATATTAGGAAAAATATTCAAGAGATATTCTGAATAAATTCAACATGCATGACTCCAAAATAATGTCGACTTCGATTGCAGTTGGGGAAAATTGTGGAAACCATGAGGATGGGACATCTATAGATCCCACCTATACAATATAATAATAAGAATATTATTATAATTTAATGAATCATGTACATATATATAACACCCCAAGATTTCATGGTATGTTCCTTTTTAATAAATTCAATAGCTTGTGTTGCACGCAACACTGAGTTTGGGTGCACTATGATCTATAAAACTAGCTGTTTAAAAAGAAGTTATGAATACTATTAACCAAATTATGAAATTTATAAATCTTATTTTTCAAAATAGACTTCATTTTTAATTTATAATATCAAAATTATATTAGGGTGAATTTTTTCTATTTTTCAGAAAAGTTTCATTTTTTGATGAATAGTGAAAAATACGGCATTGTAGTTAAAAATAGACTTTTTAATTTAAATAATTATTATTCATTAAATTTATTTTTAAATTAATAATATTTTAATAATATATATTAATCCAATTTAGTTAATTGGAAACATTTTCTATAAAAATTAGATATAAGAACTTACTAAACTTTTAAACATCTCTTTTGCCCGCATTCTCGCTACATTAGCATTAAACATAATGTAGCCACTTCTATGAGTTTAATTTGTAAAAAAACACATACATGGTTTTAATAAGTATTAATTTTTTATTCAAATATTATAAAAATAATTTTTTTGGTGAAAATTAACTTTAGTAAATTTTAATTTATTTACCATGGTTAAGGGTAAATTAAGGAATCAAAGGTAAAAATAATATTGTAAAATTGTAAAATTACCCTAACACTTGTCCTAATTTCATTGGATAAGTGATTTTAGACAAAAATAAAATTTATATTTAAATTATGATCTTTTTTAAATCACTTTTTTTAGATTATGACATTTATTATATTTTATTTAAAGAAGAGTTAAAAATGTCATATTCAAAATTTAATAATTATATCATTTTTAATATGAGGCTATATAATTGATATGGTTAAATATAAATAGTATTTAGAATGATAAAAATTTTATCTACATCGTGGTAATTTATTTATAATTTTATAAAATAAATAATTAAATTAAATAGTGACACAATGATGGTATAGTAATTGATTTATTAAAGGAATAATCGATTAAATGATATTAATAATATTAAAATAAATATAATTTGAAATATTTGATTCCATACATGATTTTTTTTTATTTATTTTACATTTTATGGATGATTTATTGTAGTTTTTTTGAAGTGATCATGTTTTTATGATTTTTTTAAAAATCCGTGTAATAAATTGTGTCAAAATTGAAATAAATGAGATTTTAAAAAAATAATATTTTATTAAATGATATAGAATTCATAAAAAATCTATTTTAGAAAAAAAATTATTATAATGTTAAATATGTCATAATTGATCCAATTGAGTTTATTTTGTCATTTTATAGTAACTATATTAACCCTAAAGTGTAAAACGTCAAGTTGTCATGGTAAGAGTTAAAGGGTTTAACTAATTGTTAAATCCAAAAGATAAGGTTAATTTTATAACTTAAACTTATCTAAAAATAATTGGTTGAGAGTATTTAGACCCATTCTCATCATATATTCTAAATAATTCACTTTGGATCCATTTTCAATTTAAAACAAATTTATATTAATTTAATATTTTAAGATTTTCCTAAAGTGCATTTATCCTCTCTTATAAAAGGGAAATTATCCTTCTCTTTTATTCCCAAATATAAAACCATTTGTCTCTAAAAAATCTGACCATTTCTCCTTCCAAATTACCTCACTTCATCCTAGAGTCCATAATTTGGGAATAAATCCAACAAAAGATGTCATTTTGTGCAAATCAAAAGGAGATACTTGAAGAAGATGCGATTGTTTTACCAATTAAATTCAATTTATTTTCTTATTATACTTCATATTTCTATATTTTTTCCATAATAAAGTAATTAATATAGTATAATATATATTCTTATATGTTATTATGTTTATATGATAAAAATATTCATCCTTTTATCCATCTTATGAAAACAAATATCATCATGTGTGTGTACGTACGGCTTACCATCTCCACGTTGTGGTGTAATTTGTTTTTCATTAACACTTTATTTGGATGGGTATAATGATGAATATAATCGGTATAAATAATAAATATTACATGATATTGGTTATTTATAATTAACATACCATCCATTTCCTTACCCTTTACCATTAAGGGAATGATATCTTCGCTCGTGTGTACGTACGCCCTACCGTCTCCACGACGCGATGAGGTGAATCTTCCATGTTAACCATTCAAGAATGATTATAAAAATATATATAATTAATAAATATGAAATGTATGACATAATAATGCTACTGGAATAATATATACATATATATTTCATTTACTTTCTTCCATTCGATATGATAAGAAAACAGAAACAGTGTTCATGTGTACGTACGAAAAACCATCTCCATGAATAGTGTATTCCATTCTGTATATTTTATATATTTATATTTATATACTGAATATATATGATATATAAATAATTTTTTGCATTCTTTAATTAATTAAATCGTGATCTAAGTAATATAACAAGTCAAAACATGTCCGATTAACAAAGCAGTTATTACCCAAAATGTTGTTTTAACTTAGAATTATTAATAAACATGTACTATAAAGTCATAAATAATCATATATTATATAATAAATTATGTAAATGGTTATGGTATTAATTAATATAATTTTTTAAACCATTATACAGGATTTTAAATTACATTCAACTAAAGAAAATTATGTGTTAAGGGTTAATTTTTCAATCTAATTTTTATTCAGGATTGTGTATATGTAAGTATCTACTGGGGAATATTTATCATCCATGTCCATGTTTCTTAATCATTTTTTCCAAAATATTTTTAATATTATCCTAAAAATATTTAAATACTTTTTTACCCATTTTCAAATTTTTATAAAATGGTATGAAAGGAATCTTTTTTTTTATTTTTCTTACAAGGTGCTCTTTTGACTTTTTCAACAAGTATAGGAAGAATGTTTTCTTTAACTTATACAGCATGAGCAGATTTTATCATCTTCATAACACCTTAAATTTTTTAATCTTGCTTTATAATTTTACAAGATTCTTTCCAATAAAAAATTTTTCTTTTAAAGTTTCAAGGTCTTTAAATAAACAATTTCAAAGTAAAAGGCGGTATTTCTCTCAAGAGATTTTAATGATTTTATTAGAGTATTTTCATCTATATAAACATCCTTTATTAGATCTTATGATTGATTGAGTTTGACCCCTTATGAAATTATTTTCTATATTTCATTGAATGGTTTATGATTTATTTTGACTATAGATATTCTATTTTGATAATATTCATGGTTTACGGTTTGAGTATTCATATTTTGTTTGCTAGTTTTAGTACGAATGTTTATATTAATTATGTTTAATAACCCCTTTAATATGAGGAATGTATTAGACTTAGTAAGTGATGAGTAGGGCCTTCTATATCCCCTCAATTCATATATATGTCTCATAAGACAAACTAGACATGGACTTTTCTGAGGCCTTGTCCATTTATTTTCATATGTGAATTTGGACGAGGCCTTAACCATTTATTTTCATATGTCTTGGCTGAGGCCTCGATGGTATATTTCAAATGTATGGCATTATGTATTCCCTCATTATGAGATTACTTATTTATATTGCATGTGATTATTCAACAAGTAGAATATCCATGTGAAAGTTTAAATGGAATTATTTGATTTATTCTTTCCATATTATGCTCAAGATTATGTTTAAAAGGCTTGTGTTTTAGTTTTATAACTTGCATTAAAATTTTATGCTTATTTATGAAAGATTACGCTATATTATTTACCCATACTGAGCATCTAGGTTCACTCCTTTCTTATGTTTTATTTTCTCAGGATGCCAAGATGTGTATTATGATTGATATGTAGGGTTAATCTAGGAGAATAACGGAATTATCAATTCATTATCTATGTTGTATTATATGTTATGAATTGAAATTTAAGGTTCATGTATGTGATCTATTTTCCATGACTTCTAAATTGATCGGTCCTTTGGGATTCGACACTTATATCTATTCCAATGTAATAAAGTAAGGCACAATATCAAGACTTATGGGGTTGGGGCCTTACATTTGGTATCAAATGAATTTTTTAAACAACCTTGGAAACTAGATTTAGAAAAAATATATTAGGGGAAATCCTAAGGAAGACTTTGAGGATAAGTCGATAAGAAAATTCTAGAATTTTAGTAAGGTCAAGATTATTTGGGTATTACTAGAAATACATTTGTGTCTGGAAAATAAAAGTGGATGTGGATCTTTCATAGATTTACCTAGGAGTAAGAACTCTGACAAGGTTTGTTAGGTCTAACTAGTCATAACCCGGTACGTGACAACAGGCCTTACTGTGCAACTAGTTTGACACTCTCAAGAGATATGCTTAGGATAATTCACATTTTATTTGAAAAAAATTATTAATTATTTAAAATTAAATAGATCCCCAATGAAACCATGTTTATGATTATGATATTAGAAATGAATAAAATTTTCAATTTATTTTAATTATTTAACTAGTTTGAAATTATTAGTTGTGATTCATAATATAATGTATGCCATTATTTAAAAATGTCACCTATTGGAAGGAATGGAAACTATATCAATGAATGCAATATATGTATGGATTTCCCTCATATTCAAGATAATTATGTTGGAACTAGTTATGCAACTAGGGTTGATAATATTATAACTATACTAGAACAGCTGACTCGGGTTATGAATAATAACTTTACCTATATGGAGCATCCTAATCTACAACGCGGAGGAACAATGTTAGATTGCTTCATGAGAAAACAGCCCCCAACATTCAATGGGACTACAAAACCATTTATATCTGAACAATGGGTAATTTATTTAGAGAATATATTTATTAATTTGGTAAGTAATGAAAGGGATAAGGATTTCATGGAAGTTTATCGTCTCTCAGGATATGCGGATCAATGGTGGTCACTGATTCAAAACATAAAAGAGGAGGATGAAATTGAAAGTGTGTAATGGAAGGATTTTAAGGAATTTTTTTTATAAAAGAATTTCCGTCATGAATAGAGAGCGGATATAGAAATATAATTCTTGAATCTAAGATAAAAATAGGATGATGATATTTCTAAATATGAAGCCAACTTTATAATATTAGCAAGGCATTTTTAGGACTATATACATAACCCAAGGAGTAATATTGATCATTTATTTGATGGGTTAAATATATTTCTCTGAAATGAATTGTTCTCCCAAACTTTCTCATCATACGAATATATAGTCTCATGTGATATCAAGATAGAGAAATAATTTTTTAATTCTTATAACTTTAATGGAAAACAAGAGAAGAAGAGAATGTTAGAACAAGAGACAGATAATGTGAAGAAGTGAAAGAATTATTTTTCCACAAGTCAAAATTATGGAAGGAAACGCCATGGTGTATTCTTAAAAAGAAAAGTAGTTTTCTTCATGTCTAGTGAGATAGGCCATCATGCTCATGATTTCAAGGGAAATAAATAACTTGTAAATGTAAAATGCTATAATTGTAAATATATGGTACATTATGCAAATGATAATCTTAAGATTCAAGGAAATTTAGCTCATAAAAATAAAAAGGATCAAGTTAAATATTATTATAATAATATAGTATAACTTTAATAGTTAATGTATATATGTTTTTGGATTCAAGAATTATGTTATGAAATTATGGTTATAAGAATCATGATATATATAAGGATTTTACTGAAGTACTTCTTATTCAGGGATTTGAAAACATGGATTTTTTTCATTAAGGTTTTAATATGATCAATGTATTCATATATTTTGTATGTTAAAATAATAGAAACATTATTTTATTTGAGGAAAATCTAATCTTAAGATTGATTTTGGAAATCTAGAGACCTTTCTAGACTGTTAATTTGGATAGAAGTATTTTGGATAAGTATAAAGGTTGTAATGGATTAATTTGAACATTGTATATTATTATTTAAGGTTAAAAAATTTATTAAGGTCAATTTTGTAATGTTATAATAATATATTTTTATAAAAAAAATACATATTGGGCAACAACCCATCGCATCCAGTAAGGCTGTGAGACCTGAACCAGCAACCAAAGGGCGACAAAGGTGCATCCCCTACCACTGGCCTATGTGATGTCCTGGTTAGTATAACATGTTTTTATTTATTTAAATGATATGAAAGATAAAGTATAAGATCAATTTTGGAACTCTATATGATTAAGATAAATAGAATATTTTTTAATTTTATTATCTATTGGAGAGAAAGATGAGTTTGGGGTAGAAATTAGTTAAAGGTTGAAACTCTACTTTTCAAGTAAGTATTCTTCCTTTTTTTACTGTTCTATGAAGTAAATTAATTCTTAAACTCTAGGGAAAGGATATTTAAATCAAAAATACTATCCTAGTACTTTTTTTGATGAATCAAATGGTCCCTTAGATCATTGTATATTTAGAGTTTTGTGATTGTTAGCTTTATCTTAATCATGTACTCTATCACTCTCCATAAGAACTTCATGATTATATTTTTCTTTTATTTTCATGTTTTCCTATATTGAACCATTGTATTTTTTATCTCATGTAACCTCCGTAGTTCCATTTCTTTATTTAAAAGTGGAATTTTTATCAACCCTTATTCTGATCTAGGATTTCAATAAAAGAATTTTGAATAGTAAAACCTTAGTTACTGAACTCAAATTCAAAGATTTCAAGGAAACAATATTTTGAAGGTGTAAAGAATTTAACACCCCAATATTTCATGATACGTTCCTTTTTAATAAATTCAATAGCTTGTTCCACACACAACATTGGGTTCGAGTGCACTATGATCTCTCAAACTAGCCATTTAAAAAGTAGTAACGAATAGTATTAACCAAATTATAAATTTTATAAATTTTATTTTTAAAAATAGAATTTATTTTTTAATTCATAATATCAAAATTATCTTAGGGTAAATGTTTGGTATTTTTCAAAAAAAATATTTTTTTGATGAATTGTGAAAAATACAACATTGTAGTTAAAAACTGAATTTTTCATTAAAATAATTACTATAAATTAAGTTTATTTTTAAAGATTTAATATATTAGTAATATATATATTAATAAAATATAGTTAAATTAAAACATTTTATATGAAAATTAGATATAAAAACATACTGAACTTTTAAACATCTCTTGTACCTGTCTTCTCGCCACATTAGTATTAAGCTTAATTTAGCCACTTCTGTGAGTTAAATTTGGAAAAATGGACATACATAGTTATAATAAGTATGAAATTTTGAGTCTAGTAGGAAAAACTTACTTTTTTTATTGAATAGTAACTTTAGTAATTTTTTATTTATTTAACACATTTAAGGGTAAATCAGATAATTAAAGGCAAAAATAATATTATAATATTATAATATTACCCAAAAACTTGTCATAATTTCATTGGATAAGTGTGTTTCATAAAAAATCATCCTTAGGCCTAAATTTTTATCCTTTTTAAGCCACTTGTATTATATTATAACATTTATTATATTTTATTTAAAGAAGAGTTAAAAATGTCATATTCAAATTTTAATAACTATATAATTTTTAATATGAGGTTATATATGTGATATGGTCAACAATAAATATTATTTAGAAATATAAAATATTTATATACATAATTTTAATTTATTTATAATTTTAGAAAATAAATAATTAAATTAAATGGTGACACAATGATGATGTAGTAATTGATTTATTAAAGAAAGAATCAATTAAATGATATTAATAATATTAAAATAAATATAATTTGAAATATTTGTTATCATACAAATCAATTTGGAATAATTTGACATGTTAGGGATGAGTTAATGTAGTTTTTTCTAAGGAATCAAGTTTTTATGATTTTTGTAAAAAGTCATGTAATAAATTGTGTCAAAATTGACATAAATGAGATTTTAAAATAACTAATATTTTATTAAATGATATAAAAATCATAAAATTTATATTTCATACAAATAGATTTTATAAAGTTAAATATTTCATAAATGATCCAATTTGGGTTCTTTTTTATTTTATAGTAACTATATTAACCCTAAAGTGTAAAAAGCCAAGTTTTCATGGTAAGAGTTAAATGGTTTAATTAAGGGTTAAATCCAAAAGATAAGGTTAATTTTGTGACATAAACTTCTCTAAAAATCATTTTTTGAGAGTATTTAGACCCATTATCATCTTATATTTTAAATAATTCACTTTTTATTCATTTTTAATTGAAAATTAATTTATATTAATTTAATATTTTGAGAGTTTCCTAAAGTGCCCCTCCCCTCTCTTATAAAAGGGCACCTGACCTTCTCTTTTATAAAAACTCATAAAACAATTTGTATCAGCCATACCCTACCCATTTCTCCTTATACCTTCCCTAATTTCATCCTATATTCCATGATTTTTATAGAAATCCAACCTAATAAGTCCTTTTGTTCAAATCAAAAGGAGATACTTGAAGAAGAGATAATTTTTTTACCAATTCAATTCAATTTCTTTTCTTCTTATAATTATTCTTCCTATGTTGTTTCCATACTGAATTAATAACTCTAGTATTATATATATTATTATATGTTATTATTATTATGGTATAAACATATTCTTCCTTTTATACATCTTACGAATAACAATATCATCATGTGTGTGTACGTACGACATATTGTCTTTATGCTGTGGTGTAATTTGTTTTTCATTACCATTTTATTTGGATGGGTATTATGATGAATATAAAGGATATAAATAATAAGTATGAAATTATATTGATTATATATAATTAACATGACATCCATTTCCTTACCCCTTTACCATTATGGGAATCATACCGTTACTCATGAGTACGTACGACCTATTGTCTCCATGACGCGATGTGATTCATCTTCCATGTTAACCATTAAAGAATGATTATAAATATATATATATATAATGAATAATTATGAAATGTATGAAATAATAATTCTACTATAGTAATATATATGTCATTACTTTCCACCATTTAATGTGATAAGAAAATGGAAACAACATTCATGTGTACATACAGCCTACCGTCTCCATGAACGATGTATTCCATTCCATATTATATATATATACTGAATATATATTATATATAAATAATTTTTTACATTATTTGAGTAATTAAATCATGATCTATGTAATATAACAAGTCAAAGCATGTACGACTAACAAAGCAGTTATTACCCAAAATGTTGCTTTAACTTGGAATTATTAATAAACAGATAATATGAAGTCATAAATGAAACATATATGATATCATAAATAATGTAAATGGTTCTAGTATGAATTAATAACATACTTTAAACCATTATACTGGAGGTTAAAGTGAATCCAACTAAATAAAATGATGAGGTAAGGGTTAATTTTGCAATCTCATTTTTCTTCAGGATTATTTATACATTATTATCTATAGGGAAATATTTTTCATCCATGTACATGTTTCTTAAAAATGTTTTCCAAAATATTCTTACAATTATCCTAAAAAATTTTATAGATATTTTTAACCATGTTTAAATTTGTATAAAATGATATAAAATGAATATTTTTTTTGTTTCCCTTAGAAGGTACTCTTTTGAATTTTTTGAAGAGTACAAGAATAATGTTTTCTTTAACTTGTACAGCATGAGCATATTTTTACATCATCATGAAACCTTAATGTTTTGAAGATTCATTTACAATTTAACAATATTATTTCCAATAAAAATGTTTTATTTTAAAGTTTTGAGGTCTTTAAATAAACAATTTCAAAGTAAAAAAGGTGTATTTCTCTCAAGATATTTTAATGATTTTATTAGATTATTTTTATCTATGTCAATATCCTTTGTTGGATATTATGCTTGATTGATTTTTTTATGATTTATTTTTACTATGGATGTGTTATTTTGATACCATTAATGGTTTATGGTTTAAGTATTCATATTTCATGTGCTAGTTTTAATACAAATGTTTATGTTCATTATGTTTCATCACCCATTTAATATGAGGAATGTATTGGAATTAGTAAGTGATGGAAGAGGCCCATTATAGCCCCTCTATGCATCGATAGATCTCATGAGACAAACTAGATATAGAATTTGTTGAGGTCTTTCCCATTTATTTTTAGATATGGATTTGGATGAGATCTTAACCATTTATTTTCAGATGTCTTGGTCGAGGCCTCGATAGTATGATTCAGATGTCTGGAATTATGCACTCCCTCATTATGAGATTAGTTATTGATATTACATGTGATTATTCGACTAGTATAATATTCATATGAATGTATAAATGGAATTATTTGATTTATTTTTTCCGTATTATTCTTAAGATTAAGTTTAAAAGGCTTCTGTTTTAGTTTTATACCTTGAATTAAAAGTTTATTCTTATTTATAAAAGCTTACACTGTATTATTTACCCTTACTAAGCATTTGATCTCACCCCTTTCGTATGTTTTATTTTATTAAGATTCCAATATGTGTATTCTGATTTATATGCAAGGTTAATCTATGAGAATAATGGTGTTCTCAGTGCATTATCTATGTTGTATTTTATGTTATGAATTGTAATTTAAAGTTCATGTACGCGATCTATTTTCCAAGACTAATAAGTTGATCGGTCCTTTTGGATTAGAAACTTATATCTATTCCAATGTAATAAATTAATGCATCATGTCTGGGCGTCTGGGGTCAGGGAATTAGAATATATCATATTTTCAATATGCTGAGTGGCCTACTTTCAAAGTAATCTGAAGGATGAGAATTTGGAAGTAGTTAAATGAATCTTGAGGTATATTCGAGGTATAATCAATTTTGTATTATACTTGTTATTAGGAAGATATAATTAATTATCAATATTTTCTAATGTTTATTGGTCTAGAGATGTGGTGGATTAAAGGTACAAGATTGGTGGTAATTTCTTCATAGGAAACAAATATTTGGGATGGTTGAGCAGTAAATAGTAAATCACTTCTCTTAGTATGGATGAAGTAGTGCATATCTCTATTAAAAAGGCTTCTACTCAACTATTTTGGATGAAGAAACAACTAACTAATATTTTTGATAAGTTGAAATAGTCGATGGTGATTTGCTGTGACAATAAGAGCGTGATCGATCTTATGAAGAATCCAATTCATTACTATCATACAAAACATATTGAAATTAGATAAAAATTCATCAAGGAAAAAGTTGAATAGGGTTTGAAAAAATGGAGCATACTGGAACCGATAACCAAGTAGATGACATTATGAATAATCTATTTCTAGAACATGTGTTCAAGAAACATCGGTTGAACCTCAGTGTTCAGCCACCACCCAGTGTATAAGGAGGTTATGTTTGGCCCCCTCTCTATAGTTGTGTTAACTATTTTAATCTATTTATAGGATTTATGTAGTTCTATGGGGGAGATAAGGTCTAGGGGGAGTTATTTTTTATCTCTACAAGTACAAATACAAGTTCTTTTGGTTTATTTACAAAGAGGTGGAATATAGAAATTCATTGTTATAAAGGTTTGATAGTTGTAAGTTATTGAAAAACCATGAAATGATTCTATGACATGATGAGAATTAGGTTTTATGAGGAAATATTCATATCTTAGCTTGAGAATCTTTAAGCATTCCAAAAAATGAGAACCCAATTCATGTTTCCCCTCTTGTTTTCTATACCGATCTTTTCTCACATAGAATCAGACTGTTAGATAAGTTGTTTCTCACCTTTCAGGTTTTTTTGAGGATGGTGATTTATTAAATTTATCTAAAAGATTTTTAAAAACCCCAAAAGGGAAGTTGTTGGAACCAAGTCCTAACATAGTTGTTAGTAAGAAATGGATTCTATTTTGTGTTTGTTGCCAATCCACATAGGGTTGTTTAGGGAGTTTTCATGGAAAGTGGTCTTATAGTATAATATGGTTACAGTGTTGAAGGTGGCGTCATTTCCCAGTATTTTCCAAATTTTTGAGCTCAAAATCAAGAGGAATTAGAAATCTTTATGAAAGGTAGTTTCTATTGTTTCCTCTTCTCAAATATAGTAAAGGTTTGAATTTGATTAAGATAGGGTTTTATGATGGTTGAGATTTATGAATATGCGGAGAATAATGAACAAGCATCTCAAACAACATGATGGGATGATGATAAATCTACATGAATATGATAATTTTCATTGGTGGGTTTAATTTCACTGGAGATTCATGAATGAAGGAGCTTCACAAACATAAATTTGGAGGTTCTTTAAAAATCCATTAGGTGATTAGAATCTTCAAAAAATGTTGAGCATATAAATAGGTGGATACCCCCACTTTATTTGACATGAAGAGAATTGAAGAAGATGCTGAATCATTTTAAATTCACAAAGGCTGAGAGATTTACAAATTAGGTATTTGAATTTATCTTGATCATTTTGAAAATACTACCTAATTATTGATAAATTCTTATCTATCTCAAAAAATGGACTTTCACGATGACTGGGTATTCCGTGATGACTTAGTATTCTATGAAGGGAGTTTTCTTCATGGAGACAGTTAGCTTTTTAAAGGATCTTAATGAAAGTTTGAGAGCTTAAAAAATTTGGTATTTCTTTGAAATATAAAGAGGTTTTTGGGGAGTCTAGTAGATTCATTAAAAGTATTGTTGAAAATCTAGTTTAAGTGAAAAGTGATCTCCTGTTTATAAACTCAGGACATCAGTACAAGAAGAGTCCCATTCTAGTCAAGGAAAAAGACTTAAATTCCCATCTACTTAAGCAAACTTTATTTCATTAAAGTGAGTAATACGTTTACCAAAGTAGTGATATTGGGGGAGTCAATAGAAGTTTTTCGAGGGAGGAAATGTGTTGTCCCAAAAATCTACTTCTATATTTCATAATAACTAGAGTAGATTAGTGAATTTAGGTACAACTGAAACAATTTCGGCGTATGTTCCTTGTATTAGCCCTTAGTGGTGAACTAAGTAAAACTAATGTGTTGTCTCTCTGCATGTGAATGTTTAATTACTACAAGATTTTATCAAATATTCTTAACAAGTTCCTTTCAATATGGGAATAATATTAATCACTTTAAAATAAAATGTTGGCACCCTAATTCACCCCTCCCCTCTTAGGGTGTTTCGGGGTCCTACAAATACCACTTGCACTGAGTCGTTCTACTCAGTCCGTTATCAACAACATTCCCCTTTATAAGGGTATATTCTATCCTGAAATCAAAAGTATATAGGCACTCAAACCACCTACTATGTTAAAGATTCAAGTCACACTGTAAAAATATATACCTATGGATTTTATGGTATATATACACCACAAACCTATAACCTAAAAGATAGTTATCTCAACATCTCAACATGTAAAGTATAATTGATAACTCTAAATAATTATTTGTATAAATTCACTCATTCATCCTCAACTTTATGGTTTTATAGGTGACTACATTCCCATACTTTGAAATAAAATCTTCAAAACCAAAACATGGTTTATTAAAAAATAGGTTATACTTCTTACCCAGATTAGTTAAGGTCAAAACCAACACAAATGTTAACATTATATTCAAATATTGGAAGGATATCTCCCAAGTTTAATACCACAAAAACATTACCCCCTTCTTATTCAGGGTTATCATCGATGATTCCAATCATGATAAGTCATGAATTAATATCCTTTAGTTGTTAGAAAATCCCAGAATGCTGCAAATATTGAAAACATTATTGGGGTTCTCCTAAGAAATCAAAACCTGGACTACCTCAAAGTCCATTGATATACCAACCTATAATATCATGTGACCCAATAAGCAGAATTCACTAATCTAAAATTAAAACTTTGAGAGTTTAACATATAACTGATTCTCCCAAATTGTTCCCATAATAATCTATAAATATTGATAATGGTCCTCAAATGACTGGGAGTATACCAATATATCATTTCTAAATACCACTATAAAAAATCCAAATATAGATGAAAGATCCAATTTATCTAGGTTATAAACATTATTAGTGAATTTTTTTAATATGAGTAGCATCACAAGATACTCATGTAGGCTAGAACTAATCCTAAATATAGTACAAGGAATATCAGAAGACCACATATACTGTTGATGATAACCTAATTTAATGGTATGGGTTCCCACCTGGGAATACATTTTCCTATGATCAAATACTAATACTAGTTTTAGTGTTATTCAGTTTTTTAGTTCTCCATTGAATATAATGGAAGTTATTTAGTGTCTAAATTTATCACTACATAATGCTTAAAACAGAAATAATAATTTTTGGTGAAGAAGAAAAAATAGTAAATTCCTCCTAAAAGATGTTCTAAATTGAGAAAATTACTATGTCATTGAGTCTGAAATGGGGTTTTTACACTAGGATAATTTTTTTATAATTTTTGAGTGATATTAAGTCATCACGTGATGATGATGATTAATTTTTAGAAATAAGAATATATATTAATTATTATGATGCATGGTCCAAAATCGATTCAAGAATAACTTATCTTCTATACATCGAATAGAGACTATTTTAGCTCTGTTTAATTTTTTAACACTCATATTTATTAGGATGGTTCAAATGATTTTTTTTCCGAGAACCATGAGAAGTTCGTAAATTTTTTTTGACTTTGAGCTTTAGACTAGCATTTGTATGGAAAAATATTAATATATTTAAACAATGCATCGTATTTGGAAATAGACTGAAAGGATGATTCCAAATGAGGAATTTTATTTTAGACAAATTTTTTGAAATTTTTTGGAGATTGTATTAATGTATTAAAAGTGTAATAAATAATGAAATTAGGGGATGGAAATGAAATAATACACATCTCATGTTCTCTATCATCCCCTCCCCCTCTCCAAGAGGTCTATCAGAGCTCAGGAAGGTGGTATAAGTCATTGGAGCATGTCTAGAATCATGATTTAAGGTATGGTTCTTTAACCTAGCTCCCAAACACAATTTTATTTTTCCTTTAATATCATTTAGGATTTATTTTTATATTTAAGGTGATCTACTGTAATTAACTTCTTGATATATATATATATATATGAAAGAAAACATCATGAAAATTTGTTCATAATGGTGTGAATAAATTGATGATTCTATGAGAAGATAAAAAAATATCTTAGAGAGAAAGTTTCATACTAAATAAACTTATCTCTAAAATTTAGAGGCCTTAACAAAAAAATTTGGGGAAAACACTAGATTTGGGATTGGGTGATGAAAATAGATGGGCATGTGGGTTTTTAAAATAATATAGGATCGTGGAAGATGTCCAGTGATTATTTTGGTGGATGCATTGCTGGTATCAAGGATAGGTAGACGATAATGTCTCCCACTAATTTTAATCAAAAAATAAATAAAAGGTTCATAGTTACCTATGAATTATGGGTTCATAATAATACACATAGTGATGAAAGGTGGATTTATCTCCTATCCTCTAGGTTATGTCCCGAGGTCTATGGTGATTCCTTTTTTGAATCATGTTGTATGATGGAGAATATAATCTACCTATATTATTTGAAAAATTTTATTTTTTCCATGATGTCAAAAATAAATAGTCCATCTCATAAATATTTATATATGGATTGAAATGAAAATTTTTGTGATAGAATTTGATCTCATTCAGAGGGAATTATGGGTATTATTAAATGATGGGTTTTTGGGTCAACAATGATCCAACCTATAAAATATTATGAAGTTATCCATGTTACCTTTTTCATGAGTAGGATGTACTTTCATCCTCTATTTGTTGATTTGGATTCCCAAATTTTATGTAAATGTGAGTTTATAATTTTGTATGTGAATGTTAATGGGTTTAGTTTGATGACCTGAGGTGTCGATGTTATTGTGTAGGGATCTTATTATGAGACAGTGACCCATGATAAGGTTAATGTAATTGATGGTGTCATTTTTTAACACATGTAGCAGTTTCAAAGTGAATAAATATTATTTTGCTAAATATATAATATATTATCAATGTGATTTTAATGTGAATCCAGGTTAGAGTTATGTAATTTCCTAAAATTTTATAAGGCATGTTTTAACTACTTTGACTAAACCATGTAAAACATTTTTATTACTTGATGATGATCATAGTTATGAATATTTTTTTGATTATGAATTAAAATATTGAGTACTAAATTAAGTGAGTAAATAAACCACAGGATGTGATGATCAAACTAAATTGATGATATAGTAGTTTTGGTGAGATGTTAATAGAAAATTAAATAATATCATTAAACTCTACAATGATTCTTAGAAAATACTAACAATACTTATAAAAAGAGGGTATAAAGGTGAAAAATAAAAAAAAATTAATAATGTAAAATTATGAAGATAAAATAGTTGTATCCATATGTCAGATAAAGTATTATATTATAAGATAACTACTTAAATAATATTAATTCTCAAGAGAATCAGTGTGTTCTTAAATGGTGTTCTCATAATTTAATTATATGGAGTTAATCTTCTGGTGTAAATTTTAATATTTATATCCAGATATAAAAAATATTTATTTGAATAATTTTTTTTGACTAAAAATTGAATTTTTATTATTACGAAAAGGAGTGAGAGGAGAGTAGGGTTTATAAAATAAAATAATTCAAGGTGGAATAATTAAAGTAATAAAGTCCTAGGACATCCCCTAGAATAATGCTACTTCATTCCTAAGGTAAGGATCCATGGATCAAGTAATATATCATTTTTTCAACCAAATTTCCTTTGGAAGAAATAATCACTGATGAATTATTCCCCTCATACCAAGTATAAAAAATCTCCACTTCTAGATGGAGAATGATTTAATAGGATATAACAATATAGTTGATTATCCAATGAGAGGTGTAAGGGTCCGATGATGATATAACCCAAAAAGGAAGAGTTATATTCAACTGAATAAATATTGATATTTTTTGACCTATAAAGATCAATTCCAATGATAATAGAGAGAGAATATTCTTGAATGGAGGTTCCCTCACCATATAAGGAAAAAACTCTAGATGAACTGAGACTTTTCTATTAGGAATAAGACCAACTTTTTGCATGTATCCAAGATTACAATACCCATATGTGTTAAGCCTAATACCCTAGAATAGAGCATTCCAATGCACCCAGGTTTTGATACTTCTTGAAATCATAAGGGGGACAATTGAGAGGTTATTTAGAATCATATTTCTTAGAAAATAAGAAAGTGTATCCTTCTTAAATAGTTGTAAAAGTTAAAGGATCTGATAAAGGATTTGTGTTTTGAAATATGGATCATTAGGAATTATAACTTGGTGTCAAACTGTATTTCAAGTGCTCCAAATCACTGAGAAACCTGTATAGAGAAGAATATTGCATCCTTGGTTATTCAGGTCACCCCCTGCATACATTACAAAATAGGATTTAAGAAATTGGTAAATGGATTAATTATGACCATTTTTCATCTATAAAATTCCCAAATTAAATGTGCTCAGTCACCTTAAATAATTAGGAGAATAAATTATTCATATTTGTAATTAACATAGTAGAGAGAGAAGTTGAATTAACTTCATATATACTTCAATATACATTGGGGAGATTCCTATTCCAAAGGAACCAGACTTCGAAATTTAGTTTTATGGGGATATCATTTTACCAAAGACTATTATATATATGGTTATAATTATATGGGACATGTAACAGACAATGTAAATAATATATGGTGATGGCTCTCAAAGTGAGGGGTGAAAATAAAATAATAAAGTTCATCAATCATATGAATTATACTAAAAGTATGTTTCTAAATATTATCAATAACTACCTCTAGGATAAAGGGGTAAGTATTATCCCTCTTGAAGCTGAGTTCCAAAGTAGAGAACCAAGAAAATTAGAGGGTATATCTAACCTAATTATCCATCCATAATTCAATATCACCTCTTCAATTGATCCAAAGAGACATATCGTAAATTTAAAAAATATAATAATAAAGTTTATTCCAATGTTGATGTCCATTATACCCCTTAATCCTGGTGATATGGGAGTTACCATATTTCTTTTTAATATAATTTTCCCAAAGATACTTCCTTGAAATAGCCTCCTAAGAAAGTTTATCATGAATTTAAATAATTTTTTCAATGATATTTTTAAGGTCAATAACCCCTTATTTAATAGGCTTGTCTATTCTATACTATCGTATCCAGTGATATCTCCCTTCTTGGTGACAATAATAAATGAAACTATTGAGGTTTAGCCTAATTTTTCTGATGATATCCTTTAGATCCTGGTATATCAAGAGAACATACCTTGGAATAGAAGAAAACACACTATTGAAAAAAATGATATGGGCCCCAAAGGAAACATAGTTTATTTTTTAATTGTTGGTTCTCCCTGTGATTATATAACATATACATTAAAAGTGATGAATATTTATCCTTACATTGGAAAAAAACACCTAAGTAAACCATGGTAAGTATTCCTTTTGGGATTCCAAGCCTCAATTTAATGCTCCTAGAGTGCCTAGTAATACAAGTTTTGGAAATATAGACACTCCTTTTATTGAAATTGATGTTCTTACCACTTTTAGAACTATAATAAATAAGGAACATCTTGAAATTTTGGATTGAGTTTCTATTTTCATTGATAAAAAATAGCATATCATCTATGAATAAGAGGTGAGATATTCCCTTGAAACTGCAATGCCATCTATAAGGGTGAACAAGGTGACTAGAGATGCCAGAGTTAATGGTTCTACTAATAAGACCTTGTTCAATGATAAATAGAATCGAATAAAATGGATCTCCTTATTGAAGTCCCCTTATAGATTTCAAAAAGGAAAATCCCTTTCCCATAATAGATATAGAAAACCAAGGTTAGGATAAGCATTGAAATAAGAGGTTGCAATCCCACTCATAAAATATACACTACCTCAAGTCTTTGAGAATAAATATAGACTCAACCCTATCATAATCCATTTCAATATCAATATTAATGATGATATTATAACCAACCACATGTCTTAAAAAATCTGATAATATTTCTTAAGATAATCCAATATATCCATAGATATTTCTTCCTTTAATAAATTCATGTTTCTCATCATAAATATTAAGACCCAAGTGACGAGATAGACACTTGTTAAGGACATTAAAAGAAATTTTTAGGAGAAATAACATAAGCTAATGGGTTATAATTGACTAAAACCAATATTATTACTCATCTTGGGAGTTATTATAAGGATTATTGAAGAGGATAATCTTAGAATAAGTTCACTTTTGAAGAATACTTGAATTGAATTGATTACTTAATATTTTACTAGCTTTAAAACATCCAAGTATAATGATCCTAAAAATTTATCCTAGCCATGGTAACTCTTAGGATTAAGGCTTTTCAAAGCCTCCTTGATCTCCTCCTCATTTTTGAATAACTTTCATTGAATGGTTCTTTTATCCATCAATAAAACATGGAATGTTTTTGAAAAAAAAATCATCTGATTTCCCTAAATATGGTCTCTATCAAAATACATAAGTGGTAGCGATAATGGTGATGAACATTAAAATCAAATATGGGAATGGAATAATGATATAATAATGAGGATATGTAATTTCATTAAATGTTGTATCATTTTCACAAATGATTTGGGGATACTTAATGAATATAGTGGAGTAACCACAGTTACATGAGATGATATAGATGAACTCTAAGTGAGGGAAGTGGTAAAAAATCTTAGTTGTGATAATATAGATGAATAATTCAATAACATCACTTAATACTATTCAATTATCATTTCTATCATACAATTAGTAGTGAATGTGAAATAACATTGAGAAAATAGTGATGTACTGTGATATCTTGGAAGAAAGTATTGTCTTCATTTTTGTGATGTTTTTGGAAATATAACTCAATTACTAACACTATATATTGTTTAATTATCACTTAATTTATACGGATTAAGAAAATGGGAATCTATTGAGGATGATGTAGTAACTGGATTACTATATAGGTAGTTTTTTGTAACTGATGATAGGATCCTTGTTTGTGTTGAGATGATTTTTTTGTGTATATATTTTCTCACCATGAGAAGTGATATATCCTCTAGTGGTTACATATCAATGACAATGGGATATGGTGAAGGATCTCCTTATAACCCACCTTCTAACTATGATTTAAGTGGGATGGCAGTGGCTATACTCCTTCTCACCCATCGATTTGAGTAGAGATTAATGATGGATTATAGTATTATCTACATCTATTCACCCATTATTATAACAAACCACCCAAGGAAAACTATACAAGCCACCCAACCCCACCTGTCATGGTGAGGTATAAACAAGATAAAGGAAACAATTCTTGAATATAACTAAAACAAGACATAAAACCAGAATTCAACACATAATAAAAATATACAAATAGATATATAAAAACCAATCCATACATAATAAACAATAAAAGTATGAATCAAAAAATTCCATCAAGTCCTCTTTTGACCATTCATTACCTTAAAACCATCATGAATGGAAGGTAGTGACATTAAGAGAAGCCAACAGGCTACAATATTCCCTTCCCTTTACCTAGATTCTATAATACAACATCTACAATTACTAAAAGTAAAATGTAGGGTGTGAGCATAAAGCACAATAGGATACCACCATAGACTCTATACAAGGTCTAATAATAAGAATTTAGTAGTTCTATATTTTAAAACAAAAATATTTTAACAAATAATTTTCATAAATCCAAACCCATTTGTAAATAATTTTACTTGGTTTTTTCATAAAATACTTTCATGTTCATAAATCCAATAATATGATAGTTAGAAACAATAAAATATGAAAGAATATCCATACAATATAAGGTAACCAAGTAAAATCACAAACATTAAATAATCCATCATGTAAAACCATGTTATATAAGCTCATGTGAAAATATATGAGCAACAATACATGAAAAAATTCATCATGCGATAAATAACCATAAATTAAAAATAACTCTATGTTGGTCCCTAGCCTATGTGAATATGTACTAGATATAATATATCCTAAACTAGGCACAATATTGGTACTGACCAATATTGAGTCCAACTACATTCCATCGATATCCTAAAAGGAACCCCTAGTTTTCCACACACACTAAGGGTCACCTATGTCCCTTTCCTAATACACCCAAGGTTCCCAATGTTCCATTAACAAAGATCCATTTTAAAAACATGATCATAATTTAGAAAATATTTTCTAATCCAATCCAAATATCTTTGGTTTTTGATAACCCATTTTTAATCCAAAACCACCATTCAATAATTTAATTAAACACTTGGTGTTAAAAACACCAATTTTAAAGAAAACCCCCTTTAAAAATATTTATCTTTCCAATAAATATTATGAAACCAGAAATCACTTAAATTAAAAGAACAAACCAAAAGAACTTTTTAATAATTATAACAAATTCATTGAGCGTATCCATTTAATTCATGGTATTGATGTTGTAAATGGTCATGGTGATTTCATTTACAGAGGCTTAAACACTGGTAGCACTGCCCCACTTGAGTGGTGGATCAAGTGGATCCCTCTGCTTTCTAGTTTCAAAATTAATGTGGATGGGTCATGCATTAAAGTCAAGATAAAAGGAGGAGTCCTAGTTCACAATGATATAGGGCATGTGGTTATTGGGTTCAACACTTTTCATGGACCAGGAAACTTTATTAGGGAGGAGACTAGAGCCCTTCTCAATGAGCTTTCCATATGAAAGTTTTACAACATAAGTATTGCGATTATTGAGTCTGATTCGAAACTACTTGTGGGTTTTATTATAGAAAATTATTAAATCATGTGGTATCTATACTATTTCATCATAAAGTTAAATTATATCATGATTAATGACTTAGAGGTATCTCAAACTCTCAGGGAGGGAATCTTTATAGCTGATAGCTTGGCTAGAAAATCAATCCCTCATAACCATTTTATTATTTATTACAACATAGGTGACCTTACCTATGATTGTAATCTCATTTTCAATGGTGATGCTTTTGGGGTTCATCATTATAATCCACCATGACTCTCTGGTTGTTCTCGTTTTAAGAATAAATAGTAATTTTTTATTGAGTGATAAGTAATTCATAGAATCAACCCATTGTATAGAAACACCTACCTCAAAATAAAGTTAGAACAATTATCCTTTGAATAAGGTTCTTGGGGAAGAGTATATCAGGACCTCATGATCTAATATCCACAATAAACAACATTAATCCTCTATCAAACCCCTTATATTTGGCATACACAACCCAATTGGGTTCCATAATATGGGAGGAGAAGGGATCTAACAAGGATCTAAAAATAAGAGAAACTGGATAAAAAACACAACATACCTCAATGTGATCCATCTATAATGAAGTAATTCTACCAAGAATCCAAGGGGATAGACCTCCAAAGTGTTGGGGAATGATAATTACAAGACAATTTGATATTATAGCTTGATTATGCTTAAAACTAACCAAGGTAAAAAGGGGAAATCCCATTTTTTAATAGTTCAATGGGAGGGAACATAGTTTCCTAGAGGAGGACATATGGTTAAACTAACCACACACCTTAACTATGTTACTCTAATATCCATTCTAGATGGTTTCACAGTTTGTACACATGGTTAGTTTAATTGTGTGCCAACTATGAAAACCCCTCTGCCCAAAAGGTGCATAGTTTTCACTGTGGGTCGCACAATTTCTCAAACCATGTGAAAACTATGAAAACCTCCATTGGAGCATCACAGAGGCATACTGCATGGTTACTAAATGGTTAAACTAACCTCACACCTTAACTATTTTTCTTTCTAGTTTTCCCCAATTTCCCTTCTTTTCAGCCTTAGATCCTATGAAACTTCCCAAACCCCAAAAGAGAAAAAACCATGGATCAACTACAGCATACATGTGACCCAGAGGGTGTCAAAATTATCACCACTAGAAGAAATTTGTTCCCAAAAAGTAATCAAGATTATGGACCCACAAAAATAGAAGGCCACAACTACCTCATTAGGGATTCCTTCTCCCATGTCTCATAGTTATCCCATCCACAGTGTCATGGTACTTGAACTAAGAGAATCATTTTATTGCATAGTACATTATCCTATAGATCTATGATTTGAACTATTAACTCAAAAACGGTGGTATTGGGATCAAGATAAGCATCCTCCCATATAATCACATGGGAAGGATCTGGGTGATACCTACTCTATTGGGAAACATGAATGATGACATGAATAAAAGTCAAGAGAGATGGTAAGTCTAACTGATATGACACATTTCCAAGTCATTCCACAATATCAATGGGGCCTATAAGACTTGATACCAACTTACCCACCTTACCCAACCAACGATGTACCAAGCGAGGTGAAACTCTGAGAAAAACTTGATCACCAACATCAAACTTTAATGGTCAATGATGACGATCTGCATACTATTTCTGATGGATTTGTTCTATGACTAACCTATTATGAATCAACTACACCATTTCCATTATCTCATTAATGATACTTATCCCAAACAAGGACTTCTCTCCCAACTCTACCCAGTATAAGGGAGATCTACATGAAGGCCAATAAAATGCTTTAAAGGGAACCATCTTTATCGAATCTTGATAACTATTGTTATAAGAAAATTCAACCAAAGGAAAATTATTTTCCCAAGATCCTCTAAAATCAAGAATGCAATACTGTTTAATATCTTTAAGGACTTGAATATCTATCTCTGTTTGTCCATCCATCTGCGGATGAAAATCATTCTTAATTTCATCTAGGAACCCATAACCTCATGAAAACATTTGTAGAACTTAGATGTAAACCTTGGATACCTATAAGAAACAATTTCTAATGGAACCACATGATTTCTCAAAATCTCTAAAACATACAATTCCCTAATCTATTTCACTTTACTTGTCTTCTTAATAGGTAATAAATGAGATGATTTCATAAGTCAAACAATGATCACCCAAATCGAATCCTTCACACTAGGATTCTATAGATAAACAATGATGAATTCCATGAAAATATCATCCCATTTTCATACTATAATTGGAAAAGTTTTAAACAAACCAACAAGTATTTGGTATTCCACCTTAATTTTCTGACAAGTAAGGCAGTGCAGAACAAAATCTGCAATCGACCACCTCATGCCTAGACACCAATACTAATGCCTCAGTTCATGATAAATCTTGGTATCCTAAGGGTAAATGGACCAACATGATAGGTTTCCACTATCCAATAATTCCATCCTTAGATAAATCAGAATAAAAAACTTGTTATAGAAGCACACAACTCCACTAGGAGATTGAGATCACTCACTCGAGGTCACCCCACCATAAAGACTTTTACTAATGAATTGGCACTCATTGTTTTCCACCTGATCAAGATTAACTTTCTCATTAGAATGTGATTTATAATTCATTTAATCTAAGAACACGTATCCACCAACCACTTCCACTTACAAGCTCAGCTCAGTAAACAAACTCATCAGAGATCACTCCTCAACCAATTCCTTCTTGGCTTGGTTTTCTAATTTTATACTCAATGCATCGACAACCACATTACCTTCATTAGGAGTGTATGAAATATAAAAATAAAAAAATTTAAGATAATCCATATATAATCTCTATTTCATGTTCTTATAACTTTGATTAAAGATATATTTCAGGCTCTTATGATCAGAATTCACAAAAAAAAACTACTCCCTAAAGTGATAGTGACACCACGCTTTGAGTTCATGCATAACTGCTACTGACTCAATATCATGGGTAGGGTATTTCTTCTCATGATGGAATAGTTTGAGAGATACATAGGCCACCACATATTTCCCTTGTATTAAGAAACCTCCCAAATCATCCCAAAAACACATCATGACCTGAACCTAGTTCTGAAAGAATCAAAACTGGTGTTAAAGTCAGCCTCACATTTATCTCCTCAAAATACCTTTAAAATTTTTTAATCCACTCAAAATTTACACCCTTATAGGTTAAAGTTATCATCAAGGATGCAAGATTTTATAAATCCTAAACAAACCGTCTATAATAACTAGCCAAACCCAAGAATCTCCAGATCTCAAACACATTTCAAGGATGCTCCCAGGACATAACATCCTATATCTTCTTAGGATCCACTGAGATATCACTCTCAAATATCACATGCCAAAAAAAATTCACTTACCGAATCCAAAAAACACATTTTGAAATATTACCATATAGATAGAATTCTATCAAGGTTCAAATAATATTATTTAAATGGTCCATGTGATCCTCCTCTAACTTAAAGTACACCAAAATATCATCCATTAACACAACAAAAAAAAATCCCAAAAATTAGGAAGGATTTGGTTCATAAAACCCATAAATTCTATGGTAGAATTTGTGAGACCAAATGAAATAACTAGAAAAAAATTCCTAAACTGGATCCAAAATGATGTCTTAGGTATATCCCCTTCTTAAAATCTCAACTGGAGGTACCCTGACTGGAGTTCAATCTTTTAAAAACAAAATTCCCCTATAATATAGTCAAAAATATAATCAATCCTATGAAAATGATATTTTTTATTAACGGTCACCTGATTCAACTTTCGATAATTCACACAAAGTATGAGACTCCCATCTACTTTCATAGAAAAGAGCAGAGGTGAAGCCCATGCTGTCATGCTAATATGAATAAATACCTTAGCCTATAGTTCCTCATTATGGACCTTAAGTTCCACCAACTCAACAGGTTCCATTTGATAAGATATCATATAAATGGTCATCATACCAAGGAGTGGTTCAATAGTAAACTCGACCACTCTCTATGGTGGGGAACCAGAAAAATAATCCAGAAATACCTCGGGGTATGCACACACCACCGTAGAAAATAGACTACACAAATAAGGGTCAACATAATCAAGAAACATATCTAACAATCGACATGATACCACCCTATAAAAAGGAACAATAGGCTCTTCCCTTCCCAATTTAGAGTCTCACTCACCCTAAAAACATGAGTAACCCCATCAGAAGATAAAAACTTAACCCTATAATGATAATTGTTTATCTTGAAATTAACATTGATTATCCAATCCATTCCAAGTATCAGGTCTAAGATGTAAATAATGAGAACTAAAAAGTCCCATATCGCTGTATAGTCGGCTATCATCATTTGACACGTGAGACACTTGAACCCTTGTTTAGACCTCTTTATTAGAGGCATGAAAGGATCCAATAAGAATGATATAAGTTCTGAACATAATATTAACATATAAACTAACTTTTATGATATAAAAAAATGAGTAGTGTCTGTATCGAGAAAAGATAATTCCATAGATGTTGAAATAAACAGAAAACCACTAATAGTAATTGACCATGCTTCAAATTCCTCTAGCATATAATTAGTCACATAAATTCATTATGTCTTAGCTACATGAACATCCCCCTTTTCATTAGGATTAGACCCACCACCCTTTGAAGCATTAGTATAAACCAGTGAACCCTTGATGAGAGTGTATCCTGCTTTACTATCATGGGATATCCTTTGAAAAAAAAATTATTTAAATGGTCTGATAATCTAAAATGATGAAAGTACTAGGAGCCTCTATACAGTTGGTCTTAATATAACAATGCCTTACATACTAATAGAAAAAAAATATTTTTGTTCTAATGAAGCCCCTAAAACTAGTCCTAGAGAACATGGACCACCATTATACTTCCTAGTCTATCCATAAGACACACCCTGTTTAACAACTGCACCAACTAAAACCCCACCCAAACCTTTCATTCCAGTTATGTATACCTCATCCAAAGATATTTTTTTGACTACCTCTATGGATGTCAGAAGGCACATGAAAATCAACATTGACCAAATATCCAGCCTCATTCCCAACCCAAACCTTTAATCCTTTAAGTACTCATTGGTAACTAGCTCTGATGCCAAATGCACCAGCTTCACAAAGTGGGTGGAATACTCTAAAATAGTACGCTGGCCTTTCTCTAAGGTCAAAAACTCTTGGGTCTTCACCATACATAATGTCTTGGGGTAAAAATTATGATTAAATATTTTCTTAAAAGAAGACTAGATGATATCCTCATGAAACTTAGATCTCACAATAGAGTTTGACCATCTCTTTCTTGGCCCCTCAAGCATGTACATGGACAAACCCACCCTAGATTCCTCACGAGTATTCAAGAAGTTAAAGATCCCCTCAATCTACTTCATCCACTCATAAAATTTCTAGGGTCCTTTGTCACCATAGTATATGTGTGCTTGTTGGTTAGTGAATTCAAAGATAACTTTAGTTAACTAGACAATCCATGGTAACTCCAAGTCTCTAACTTGTTAAAATAATTTTCAACCACCCATGGTAACTCATTCTTAGATAAGAAAGTGAGCTAGCCAGGAACACTCCCACACTAACTACCCAAGTTCTGATAGTACTAACTCTTTTCTACCCAATACATGAAACCAAACTTAGATAGTGTAAACATAATTCTGGATGAGCATCCCTTTGATATCAAATTGTAATAGACCAACCCGAGTTAACTAGACAATCCACCCAAGCCAGCCCATCATGGTGAGATATCAAAAAGATAAAGGAAAAAAGTATTGAATATAACTAAAACAAGACATACAACTAGAGTAAAATGCAGAAGAAAAATATACAACTAGATCTATAAAAACCAATCCATACAGGATAAACTATAAAAGTATGAATTAGATAAGACCAACAAGTCTCCATATGACGAACCATCACTTCCAAACCATCATGAATAGGAGGTAGAGACAACAAGAGAAGTCATAATTCTACAAGATTCCCTTCTCTTAACCTAGATCCTATAATAATACATCTATAACAACCAAAATGAAAATATAGGTTGCAAGCATAAATCCCAGTACGATACCACCATAGAGTCTATACAAGGTCTAATAAAAATAATGAAGTAGTTTTGGATTTTAAAAAAAATAGTTTTACAAATCATTTTCATAAATCCAAACCCATTTATAAATCATTTTTTTGTTTAATATAAAATCCTTTCATGTTTATAAATACAAGAATATAAAAATTATAAGTGATAAAATAGGGAAGAATATATATACACCATAAGGTAACTAAGTAGACACACATACATGATATAATCCATCATGTGAAACAATGTGATATGACCTCATGTGAAAACATGTGAGAAACAGTCCATAGAAAATACATCATGTGATAAATAATCATAAATAAAAAAGCACTCTGTATTAGGCCCTAGCCTGTAGAAATATATAATAGAAATAATAGATCCTAAACTAGGAATAATTTTAGTACCAACCAATATCTAGTTCTTCCATATTCCATTGAAATATTTAAAGAAACCCCTAGTGGTGTCACACACACTATGGTCACTTATGTCCCTTTCCTGGTGCACCCAAGGTTACCAATGTACCATTTTCAAAGATCGATTTTAAAACCATGCCCATAATTTATAAAACATTTTCATTGCCAAAACAATCTTATTCAGTGTTTAAAAACTCATTTCCAATCAAAAAACACCTTTCAATCATTTAATCAAACACTTTGCATTCAAAAACCCATTTTTAATGGAGAACCCCTTTAAAAAGTTTTCTTTCCAAGAAATCCCTTAAAAATCACTTAATTAAAAGAAAAAACCAAATTATTTTTATAATAATTATAATAAATTCATATAATAAAACCATTATATAGAAAAACCTACCTCAAAATTCATGTATAACAATTCTCATTTGACTATGGCAGCCAGGTAAGAGTATATCGAGTCCTCACAATCAAATATCCCCAAGAAACAAAATAAATCCTCTATCAACCCCCACCCCACCCCCCCCCCCCCCCCCCGCCTTTCATTTTGAATACACAACCTAATTGGGTTCCATGAGATGGGAGAAGAAGTGATCTAGAGAGGATGTATAAAGAAGAGGAGAAACTGGATCAAAAACACAACATACCTTGATGTGATCCATCAATAATGAAGGAATTAAACCTAGAATCCAAGGATAGAGACATCCAAATAATTGGGAAAGGATAATGATGATCCAATTTGATATTAGGTGTTGATTAGGCTTAAAAATAACAAGAGGAAAAGGGTAAAATATAATTTTTTAATAGTTAATAGGGAGGTAGCATGGTTTCCTAGAGGAGGAAGCATGATTAAACTAACTATACACCTTAATTGTGCACCCCTTCTATCCATTATAGATGGGTGCACAATTTTTCTACATCATTAGTTTAACCATGCACCAACTGTTCAAACCCCCTATCCAAAGGTTGCATGGTTTTCACTGGGGGCCGCATGGTTTCTTTAACTATATGAAAACCATGAAAACTGTCACTAGAACCTCATAGAGTCATACCACGCAATTACTGTATGGTTAAACTAACCATTAACCTTTCCATTTTCTCCCAATTTCCCTTATTTTTAGCCTATGATACCCTGAAACTTCATGTACCCCAAAATTAAAAAATCAAGGCTCAACTAAGGCATATCTATGAACCATAGGGTTTAATAACTATTCTTGAATGAGATAGATTATATATTATTATGAGATAGTTTGAGATGAATATTTCCTCCCAAAAATTTGATTTGGGATAATAGAGATGGGTATTTCCTCTAGTATCCCTGATGTGAGAACATGATAGATAGGATAAGTAGTGATGGGAAATTCCAATTACATACCTAATATGAGAATGTGATGGATAATAATTCACTCAAGATGTGATACACTTCCTCACCCACAACTCTAGGGTAGATTTGGGTGATGATTCATAGGACATTATCTCCACTTTCTAACTACTGATCTAATATTGATAGTACCAAATATTCAATTTAATCCCTAGAGATGTGCATTTTCTATGGTATCTGGACTTTTATATGTTACTAGCTATGATTATGTGAATTTATTCTATCAAATATATGTATTTACTCTAATGTTTCTAAGATAGTTGGAGATGTGTATTTCCTATAGTGCTTAGAGATAGGTGGGGATGTGTATTTACTCCATTATCACATAATTATTTCATCCAAGATGAATTAAAATATGGTAATTTTTTTATAGACTATGAGATATGGTTTTTTTTCTTTATTGTGAAAAGTTTTTATTTAGAGAGTGGGTCAAAGTGAGCTATGGGTTGATGGATCAAGATAGATCATGGTTATTCATATTGTGATTCCAAAGGATGTTAGATTATTTTAATTTAATTTTTTATTAATATATGAAGACACTTGATGATTATAGGGCCATCCCACTACTTGGAACAAACATGCTAGGTATTTTATACTCACCCCTACATGCATACATGCACATTGTTTTCTTTGCATAGATGTATATCAATGGATGAAAATAGCATATGACCATGGAAGCTAGAGTGATTTTGTTGGTGTGCATGGCTAGTGGATTGGAGTTCTCATTATGAAGACCACCATCGTGTCATCGGTGAGTGAGATTTCATATTTTTGGGATGTTTGAGTTTTATCTGGTGGTTTCATTTTTATTATCTCTCATTATATCATGGAAATTTATATATATATATATATATATATATGTATGTATGTATGTATGTATGTATGTATGTATGTATGTATGTATGTATGTATGTATATATGTATATTTTATACTGTTTATTTTATTATTATAGAATGTTTTGGTATATATTTATCTATGATAGAAAATAGTAGGTGCTTTTTTAATGTTATTGCCTCCAATGATTGTGTGAATACCATAGTTCTAGTTTCCATACCCTGGACTAGTAAAGGTTATCTTGGAGAGTCACTTACTGATATACCAAGATGTAAAAAATTGGTATTATCGTATTATGATGGTGTATGTAGTTAGGAACATGTAAGGATTGGTTGGGATAGACTAGATAGAGTCTTACTAAGGATCTATAGTATATGTAGTCATAGTAGAGGACTTTGAAAACGTAATGACAACCAATGTATATCTAAGACTGGCACTTATTGATGACATGTGACTAAGAGATTAGTATATAAACTAGGATATTATAGGTTGAGATCATACATCATATAGATATTGATTGTGATTTTTTTATTTCATGATTTACTTGATTGTATTTGCATATAGTCTGTGTGGGCTAGACTGTAAAGAGATTTATCAATATCCTCATCATTTTCTATTAGTATAAGGTTGATATATTGTCTAAAAGATATATGGAAAGGATTTCTAAGATTTGGATGTTTCATTATGCATCAATGTTTGCAGTGTTGAGATGATATGAGAACAAAAGATTATACATTGTGGAATGTCTCCAAATAAATAATTTTAGGGGACCTAGAAAACTCATACAATAGTCTTACTATGTGGTGATACCAATTCTATGAATAATAGAAGAGGAATTCCCTTAGGTATATGTAATTTCTCTCTTGTGTTATGAGTTGATTGATACTTTGATCACATTATTGTGTTAACTTTGATATTTTATCCACATATGAGTGAATTTTAAATCTATACTTCTGAGTTTTCACTAATTAAAGTGATACTAGTGGTGATGAAGGTGATATTAGATCTCTATGATTAGTATAATGTAGTATAATTATGGTGATATATGGGAACTCTATAGTAGTGGCTCATAAACTTGAAATGAAATTCCTTATATAATAGAATTTCTCACGGGTAACAAATATATGAAATCTTGTGAAGGGAATTAAAGTTTCATGAACCTTACCCACTAGGAATGCCACCTATGCCTATAGTAAATATGAGTGTGACCCTTGAAACCCACTTACAATAGGTCATGGAGTGGAGAATATAAATAAGGGTATAAACACACTTATATGGGAGTAATTACCCATATATAACCTAAGAATATAATATAAAATACACTAATAAACACCAAATTATTGAATAAAAACAATATAACATAAATTCATGTAATTTCATGTAATTTCATACAGCTAAAATCCCAAGATAAAATACCAAATAAAATATTTATACAAAAACTCTATAGCCAATTCCAAGTTCCAAGCTAGTATTATCCTACTCAGTCACCAAAATCACCAAGGAAATGTGGAAGAATCGTGCTAATTCCCCAGTGAAATAATAGTAGAATCAATTAGCACATATCAGGTCAAGTATCACCCAACATCACCAAGGATCACTAAAAAAGTATTGTATCCAATGGTAATAATATAATATCAAGAATATATAAAAATAGGAACCCCACAACCACTTACCCATTAGTTTGATACACTCATTCCCCAATGTCAAACATTCTCTACTAAATCCCTCTTATCATGATATTGGCTAAGTTGCAACCCTACCTACCCCAACCTCCCATAGGGTCAATCATTTCATGTTGGCATTAGTTGAAAAACCACATCATCCACTACCACAAAATAGGCTTTTATCAGCACTAAAAAAGGATTTTATCAATGTTAAAAAAGTGTTGTTAATAGAGCCTCTATTAAATGGGGGTCCCCTTTATCAGAACTATTTTTAGTTCTAATAAAGGACCCCCTTTATAATCACTCAGAAAAGCACTGATAAAGGCCCCCCTTTATCAGCGCTTCAATTATAACTGATAAAGGCTTCCATTTCTGGGTGTGCTATTTATATAACAGCAGACCCAGTAACTTTCAAAAAATAAACAACACCCAAATAATATACCAAAATAACCAAACCAACAAAAATAATCTACACAAACTAGAAAAAACCTGATAAAAAATAACCACTCATAGTATATACAAAAGAACTACATACACGATACAAATGATGAAAAAATAATTATCACACACAAAAGTTTTGAAAAAAATGATATATAAATTTAATTGAAATCATGAATACCCAAATATTCACTCATGGTATATACCAAAAAAAGCACTTCTATATACATTTTGAACAATTTTTTATAAAATTACATTTACAAATATCCAACAAATTGTTCAAAACATTAATGTTTTCTCTTTTAATGTCTGTGGTCCCCACTAAAAAATTTCCTATGATGGTAATAGTCATTGAACAAATCATCCCAACTTGATAAAATGGTTCCACTTATATAAGAAAACAAATATTACATTATTAATACTAAAAATAAATAAATTAAATATTAATATGAAGAATACATTAAAAAATATCAATTTTTAATAAAAATGACACATTTGGAGTTATACTGGTCACACCATGTGTTTTATTGAGGTGGTTTTGTTTCCTACACATCACAAATGACCGATGGGTCATTGTCCTAAAGTATCAAAACAATCTGAATCCATTTCCTTGGTTTTTAGTTTATCAGTTGTGTTTTTTTAATAAAATGTCATTTCAAATCGAAAACATGGAATTTAAGTCATACTGGTCGCATCGTGCATGGTTTTGACATGAGACTACTTCATACACATCACAAAGGACTTATAAATTTCTATCCTTAATTTGGAAGACAATCAGAGTGTGTTTTCTTGGTTTTTAGTGAGTGACATGTTTCAAGTTAAAATGTAAATTTTAAACTGATAGTGGACACTTTTAGTCATACTAGTCACACCGTTCATCGGATTGATGTGGGGTTGATTTATACATGTCACAACTAAATCATGGATAATTTTCTTAAAATATCAAAACAATCATAATGTGTTTACTCAGTTTTCAGTATGTTAGTTGTGTTTTTTTTCTTTAATTAATGTCAATTTTTAATAACAAGATACATTTGGAGTCACACTGGTGACATCGTGCATCAGATTGAGCTGCGTTTGATTCCTACACATCAAAAATGACTGATAGATCATTCTCCTAAAGTATAAAAATAATTGGAATTCATTTCCTTGGTTTTCAATATGTCAGTTGTGTTTTTTTTACTAAAATATCATTTTAAACTGAAAACATACAATTTGAGTCATATCAGTCTCATCGTGCATCGGTTTGATGTAAGACTACTTGATACATGTCAAAAGGGACATAAAAATCTCTTTCCTTAATTTAGAAGATAATTGGAGCATGTTTTCTTTGTTTTAATGAGTGACATTTTTTGAACTAAAATGTCAATTTTAAACTCATAATGGACACTTTTAGTAATATTGATCACATGATGCATCTAATTGAGGTGGGTTTGATTCCTACACATCAAAACTAACTCATTAATTGTTTTCCTAAATTATAAAAACAATATGAATGTGTTTTCTCGGTTTTTAGTATGTTGGTTGTGTTTTTTTACTTGAATTAATGTCAAATTTAAATAATAAGACACATTGGGAGTTATACCGGTCACACCGTGCATCGTATTGATGTGGGGTTGACTTATACATGTCACAAATGACTAATGTATCAATTTAATAATGTATCATCATCATCATATAATTTTTTATTCAAAGGGGAAAGCAAAATGGGGCAAAGCAAAACAGGGGTATGACATGACACTGCTTCATACACATCAAAAAGGACTTATGAATTTTTTTCCTTAATTTGGAAGAAAATAGGAGTGTGTTTGCTTAGTTTTTAGTGAGTTACATGTTTTGAGATAAAATTTCAATTTTAAACTGATATCGGTCACTATTAGTCATACCGATCACACCATTTATTGGATTGAGGTGGAGTTGATTCCTATATGTCACAATTAACTCGTATATCATTTTCCTAAAATATCAAAACAATATGAATGCATTTTCTTAGTTTTCAATATGTTAGTTGTGTTTTTTTACTTGAATTAATGTCAATTTTAAATAACAAGATAGATTTGGAGTCATACTGGTGACACCATGCATCATATTGAGGTGTGGTTGATTCTTACACATCACAAATGATTGATAGATAATTTTACTAAATTATCAAAAAAATCAGAATGTATTTCCTCATTTTTCAGTATGTCAATTGTGTTTTTTTAATAAAATGTCATTTCACAACTAAAACATGCAATTTGAGTCATACCAGTTGCATCATGTGTCGGTTTGATGTGAGACTACTTGATACATATCACAAAGGACTTACAAATTTATATCCTTAATTTGGAAGACAATTGGAGCATGTTTACTTTGTTTTCAGTGAGTAACACATTTTGAACTAAAATGTCAATTTTAAACAGATAGTAGACACTTTTAGTCATACCAGTCACACTGTTCATTGGATTGAGGTGGGGTTGATTCTTTCACATCACAACTGACTCATGGATTGTTGTCCTAAATTATCAAAAAAATACGAATGCATTTTCTCAGTTTTCATTATGTCAGTTGTGTTTTTTTTACTTGAATTAATGTCAATATTAAATAACAAGCCACATTTAGAATCATACCAATGATACCGTGTGTCATATTAAGGTGTGGTTGATTCATACACGTCACAAATGACTAATAGATCATTTTCATAAAATATCAAAACAATCGGAATGCATTTCCTCAGTTTTTAGTATGTTAGTTATGTTTTTTTACTTGAATTAATGTCAATTTTAAATAAAGAAACATTTGGAGTCATACCAATGAAATTGTGCATCAAATTGAGGTGTGGTTTATTCCTACATGTCACAAATGACTCATGGATCATTGTTCTAAAGTATCAAAAAAAATTAAGTACATTTTTCTACCTGAAAATCAATGTACCCTTTCCTCTAAAACCTAAAAAAAGACATGAACTACTCAATATTCTCAATCTACCCAATTTATAAGGATTGTGGAAAAACCTTTGATCCTTGTACAGTTGACACAGAATAACATTATCCTTCTGCAGTATAGCTTTAGTCAGCTAGTGAAGAACTTACTATCGTATATTCAGGACCTCTGAATGAATATATGATAGTTGGTTCTTCACTGGGTCAACTAAAGATGGGAACTACAAATGTTGCAGATTGAGTCAATGTTTTTTGGATAAAAACACTTCTTGTAGTTGAAAATTAGAATATTGGAGTAAGATCCTATGCCTGTTATGTCTTAATACATCACAAAAAACTCAAGGGATGGGGAAACCCCTTTTGGATACTCATTATATTTTTTGGTCTATCAAACAAAGAGAAACATAAGGTAGACAAGATTATTAAAGTCGAAATTATTTGAGAAGTTTACCATCTTCAATCTATTTTTGTATATTCTCCCATTAGGTATACTGCCCATTCATTTCTAATCATATCTATATCATCTTATAAATAAGACTATTTTCAAAATTCAGGGTAGTACTGAAAAAATATAAATACACAGAGGATTAATAAGTATTTTAAATTAAATAAAAATTATCTTAAAAAATACCTATTTAGGGTTGTTGTTTTGTTCATGGAATGCAATATCTTTCATAAATTTACAAACATAATAACTATATTATTTATCTTTGGTTTGTTTCGGGCACTACAGAAACATTGAAAAAAATAAGTAATTTTTTTATATGTTTTTATATAGTGAAATATTATTATATATACCCTAATTTTTATCCAGTCATAGTACTTGTCATGTTTCTTATCATTTTCCCCTGGCTTCATTCCGTGATGTAGAATATAGTCACGCACTGCCCTATCATAACATAATATTCATTAAAATATAATATAAATTGTATTAATAGATTTTTAGTTATAAAATTTTGGATGTAGTGTATTAAAAATTGACAAATTCTATCATTTGTGTTCAGTTTGTTGGATATCCATGCATTGAATCCAATAAATAAATATTTGGAGTATCCAAATTGACTAAAATAAGAATCCAAACCTAACTAAAAAAGGAATAAGTAATGAAATAAATTAAAATATATTTGATATGATTAAATTGTACAGTTTTACCCATGCACCATTGGTATTAATAAGAGCCTGTCATCCGTAATTTTTCTGTTAAATGATTTGAGCAGGTCTTCCACTATTTCACCCTCCTTCTCAGAATTTATGTCTGTTAGTGTTATAGAGGTGACGTGAGGACTAATGAGTGAAAATTTATGTTCATAGGGAAATATCTTCAATTGTTTTTCATATATACACCTGTGAAAATTATGAAATGTATTTAGTCATAATTAACATAATATATCATCTTTTCGAAAATAAAATCATGAAAACATACCTCATGTATACATTTACAACTGAGAATCCTAACTATTCATAGTTGAGGATTTCAATTTCACTCACAACACCAATTAAGTCTGTATCATCCCCTCCGTACATATTTGCATAAAAATCAATTATGTGAGTACCACCATCTTTGAACTTCGTATCCACATGAGCCTTCAATGATAATAAATGTGGATATAAAATAGGGGGTTAAGGTTCTTCTGGTAGATAGTTTTGATCATTTGGTTGATCCTTGAGATGTTTTTGAACTGGTGTTTTGTTTCACCCCTTCCCTTTTTCCATCTGTAATGACATGCATCGGTTCAGAACTTTTTTCATTAAATGTTTAAGGTTTATCTTGAAAATTAAATTGGAAATGAATACCTCATTGTCAAAATGTTTTTTTACAAGATGTGACAGTCGTGCGATGAATGTTCCAAGAGTTTGATTGACTGTATGAATATCTGCATCATTAATTGGAACAAGTAGTTTGACGCTCAACTCTAGGGATACAGTAATTGACACTCTGACAAGACCTATCAGAAGTGGTCTGTTGTGTAGCATGTTGTCCTGGATATTGAACATTGTAGCCCTCACTACAAGATGATGGGTGGTTGTTGATAGATATAAATCACAATCTTTTTCACCCTATAGAGTATCAATACATGGAAGGTAATAGTGTCTAGTGTCTATCTGATTCACATTTCACATAAAAAAATTATAAAATTGACTACCTTAGTTAAGGATTGTTTTTTAGGGGAATGACTCACCTCAAAACTAGTGGGGGTGGGGAGGGATCTTCACCCGTGGGTTATTCTTGAGTTGTCTCCTCTCTTTGCCTCCCCCCATCAAACTTGATATCATATCTCTTTGTTATTGTAATTCTTCTTCAAATATAGCTAATCTTTCTCTCATATTTTTTATTTCCTCATTTTGATCCTCTGATTGTTTTGTTTTTTGAAAATATTTTCATGGTGTCACCCTAAAACCAACACCTCTGACATGACCATACTTTTCTGTATGCTTCAAGTACACTGTAAGTATATCTGCATCTGGTGTGGGTGTTGTTGATTCTTGTGACTATGTTGGATAGAAAATCTAGGAAAATAAGTAATCATTTTTATGTAATATTGATTTAAGGCAACTAAAATTTTTATTATGTCATTATTACACATGTTTCCCACACTTCTTATGTTTTTTCATCTATTAGTTTTCCATATTTAGTTACATGTGCCTCCTTCCATAGCACATGGTGTGGAATGGAAGTGAATTTTGATTTGGACTGTTGAAGATGCATATAAACAAAATAACATAGTTATTGTGTTTTTTTATGTTGCATAAAATTATTATGGTAGATTTAAAATATGTACCAAATTTTTTTCAAGTGATGTGTACCCCATCCTTGCTTTATGATAGGGGTACGCTGGTTTTGATTCTCATTTATTTTTAGCACTAAGTTCCTTTTTCATAAATAAAACACTGTCAATAAAAGTGATGAATACACGTACCATAAAACAATGTATTACCATACACAATGTACTAGAAAAGACTGCTTCGCATGACATCCAGTAAACACATCCCACGATGCTTGGGTTATAAGGTGTGCATAAATAAGATATGGGTGTAGTTTTATTTTCCCTTAATCATCTTTAAGATGATATTTTGTTAAAAGTGTGCGAAAACCCTTATGAATCCTTCCAGTAACCCTTAATACATATTCTTTGTGCCAGTCGTATATTATAAATACACTCTGTAAGATATGATGAAGTGTAAGTTAATGTTTCATTATTTAATTTTTAGTAAATTAAAAAATGATATCATAATTTTACCATAATATCTCCCCACATCAGTGTCTTAATCTTAACCACAACATGGGTTTATAATGTTACATCAATCACCACACGTTGCCGAGTGATGATTCCAATGTAACTACTGAACATGGACTTGTTGGGGTTAACATGTTTGCCCCACTTATTCCATCCAATCTCGTATTTGATTCATCTCTCTTTATCCTTAATGATTTTTTCTAATACCGTCAAACTACAGCACACCTATTTTTTCTGCACTATCGGTGTTTCGTCACCTTTCATTTCCTCGTATCCACCATCATCAATATGTTCCTCCAGCTCTGGAGGTCTAGCATCAGCATGGACAAATGGTGGTTGTACCTCTACACTGGGAGCAGCAACAGGTTAAGAAACATGTTGTTCGTCTGCACTATGAGTAGCAGTAGGTTGAGAAATTTGTTGTGCATGGGGATTAATGTGAAAAAGTCATTATCTACAAAATTATTTTAACATTTATTTTAGATAACATAAAAGTAGTAGTGAACAGATATTAACATAAGGCAACAGGTTGATAAACCTATTGTTTGTTTGCACTATGAGCAATAATGGGTTGAGAAACCTATTGTGCTTGGGGATTGGGAGCATCATCACATGTTGAAGTCATTATTTTTAAAATTTGATTAAAATTTAATATAGATAATATAAAATCATCAGTCAACATATATTAACATAAATTAACACAATGAATATTAGAAAAAATATATATAACCTGATTATTGAACTACCTTTTTTTTAAAGGTTGAAGGGATTTGACCCCTCTATCGACTATACAAATCCATTTATTGCAGTCTTTTATGACATAAAAAATGCTATATACACTGGGACCACTACTAAATGATTGTTACATCTCAATAAAAGGGTCATCTTCTGTTGAATTTTCATCTGACTCTTCATTGGTTTTGGTCGATAATAGAATAATTAACCAGTTTGGTCTGTGGGATCTGGAACATAAAATACTTATACTGCCTATGATTCCATTATGAATGGTTCATATTTGTACTGTTCCTTATAGAAATAAACTTTCACAAATCCCAACTCATCTATTTTAATATAACTTCTATTATCAACCCACTTACATTGAAAAATCAGCACTCAAAATGTCATATAATCCAACTACCATATTTTTTTGTGATTCTAAAGTATGAAATATTAGCCTAAATTGTATATCAATCCTTAGGGCCAGAAACACACATCGCTTCGGCCACAAGTGTAACTCCACTATTCTTTCGGGTACTATCTTCATCATGTTCATTAGTATAGAATGTATAACCATTAATTACATAAGCATTGTAAGATAATACATATACACTTGGTCCTCAAGCTATCAATCTAAATCATTTTGAAATTGAGTCTATATTTTCATTTGACTCCTTAAAAATAAGGTCCTAAAACCATCCTATAAACGGTTGATTATATTTATTTGATATCCATTTTTCAGCCCTTATTGAATTCAAATGCCTAAGAATTTCTTTATGGGTTTCAACATATGGTTCAACATCCAAACTATTATAAAAAACATAAAGGTGGGCCTACTCCCAATCTATAATATTGATTGTGACAACCTCATTTCTATAAATTCCTTCACCCTCAAGTTTCCTAGTGTGATGAAATTTCTTTAGACCAATTCATTGCACAATAGAAAGGTATTCAGTACAGAATTCAACGGATTCCTCAATAATATATTACTCTGCAATAAAAACCTCTTGCCAACTTTGATTTTTGACATACCCTTTCAAAATATTCAAATACTGTTCAATGGGGTACATCCATCTATAGTGCATAGGACCACATAGCTAAATATCACCCACCAAGTGAACCATAAAATGAACCATTATATCAAAGAATTTAGGTGGGAATAACATTTACAATTCACATAATATGATGAAAATTTCTCTTTCCATAGTCAACAATTTCGTCGGGTCTATAAATTTTCTGTATATAGCTTTGAAGAAGAAACAGAGCTTTGTTAATGTATGACAGATATTCTTGGGTAAAATGAAATTTAAAGCTATAGGAATTAGATCTTGCATAAAAACATGGAATTCATGTGATTTCAACCCTTTTACCATTAAATCATGCCTTAACACGATGTTCTTAATATTCGATGAATACCCCTCTGGAAACTTTACGTCATTCAAGAAGTTGAAAAACTGATATCTCTCCTTCTCGGAAAGAGTGTAAGTAGAAGGAGGAAGAAATGTTCATTTTTCACCCTTTACTGGTTCCAACTCTTCTCATATTCCCATGTCAACCATGTCCAACTTAGAATTAATTCCAATATTTTTATTTTTTGGTGCATTTAGAAACATGTCGATGACACTATCACATAAATTTTTTTCAATATGCATAACATCAAGAAAAACTATGACATACAGACAATTCCATTATGGTAATTCAAAAAAATTGATTTCTTTTTCCAACTGGTTTTTATAAGATTTTTCAAAAATGGTTTACCAAAAGCAGTGTCCACATATTTAACTTTTTCAAACATTTGACCACCTATTAGTGGAGATGGTGGTGTAAGTTCTTTTGAACTTCCATCAAATGATATCATCTATGATTGGTAGTTATGTAGTCATGGTAGAAATATATGATGTACAAGAAATAAAGTTTTTTAAGAATCTTTTAACCTAATTGATTATGTACCATGTTCGTAGACAGGACACCCTAGAGTACCTTTAATGTTGTATACTGAAAAATTTCCATAAGCAGGAAAGTCATTTATCATTCTGTACAACATGGCTCTTAACATTAAATCTTCAATTCTATAAGCATCATACATCATAATAGATGAATCCCACAATAATTTAAAAACCTTGGTCAATGGAGCCAAATAAACATCAATATCATCACCTAGTTGTTTTGGTCCTGATATAATCATAGATAACATGATGTGTTTTTGTTTCACGTATAACCACGGTGGAAATTTATAATTTACTAACATAACTAGACATGTAATCTGAGTGCTTCTTTGAAAAACAAAACGATTCACTCCATCTCTAGATACTATAAGATGAAGGTTTATTGACCCTTTTTCAAAGTCAGGATACTCATGATCAATTCTCTTCCAGTGGGGAGAGTCTGCAGGGTGTCGTAGTTTTCTATATTTATTTCTTCACTCTGCATGCCACATGAATTTCCATGTAGTCTCCTCACTTCCATATAGGCACCTAAGCCTTGGAATGATTGGAAAGTACCATGAAACTTTCATAGGAATGGATTCATCTTTCTTGTATCAAGAAGCACCACACTTTGGTCATTCTCTAAGTGATTTTTGGCCCTTGTGAAATATTATACAATCATTAGGGCAGGCATGTATTCTTTCATAGATCATACCCATCGAGTGTAGAATTCATTTGGTTTCATATGTTTGTCTTAGGAGCTCATTATCTTTTGGGAGCATGTCATTCAATAGAGAAATTAATTTCGTAAAATGGGTGTCACTCCATCAGTTGCTTGTTTCAAATTATAAAACTTCATAATGACTAAAAATGTTGTATATTTAGTGAAACTATCATACAATGAAGTCTTTTCACAACCCTTTAACTGCTCAAATAATTTTGGGTAATCACGAAGTTTATCTTCAACTGTCCTTTTCATTTCCTTAATATGATCTTCATCATCATGCACATCTGTAATCATGTCCTTGATACAGTCTTCTTCATTTTCCACACTTCTAATCATATAAAATGATCCATAAAATGTTGTATTATCCCAGTCAATAGCTGCATTATCTTTTCCCCAGTGTTTATTCCAAAATTTATAACTTCGATCTATTCCATGACAGATCAAGTATTCTTTCAACTCCTATATACTAAATTGTCCTGAATAACAACAGCATAAACACAGACAAAGGATTTGAGAAGGATCATATGCATGATATTTTGAAAACTTGATGAACTATTTCACTCCATCTTCATACTATTTTGTCAGATGATTGGAATAAATCCATTATTTATTCATATCCATCCTATTTGATTCTATGATATTAATATTTAACAAAATAAATACACAAAATGTTGATATAAAAATTAACCAACACTAAAAAAGTTATAGACTTTAAATCTCCTTTAAAAACTATTTATAAAATCACAGTTGAAATCCCATTAAAAAACCAACCATTTACAAAAATTACTTTGAATAAATATATAACAATGATGATGATTTACACAAATTCCTCTTTAAAATAACAAACCCTTTTTAAAATAAACCAATTAGTTCCAAACATCCTTTCTCAAAACCCCAATTCTTTTTTTAAACCATTTTAAAGAAATTTAAAACCAAAAAGGGGTATGTTAAACACATATATTTTTTTACAAAACATTTCAAAACACTTGAATCATTTTAAAAGTGAACCCCTAACAAAATAACTATATTCCATAGTTACTTCCATATGTCTAGCCAATGAAAATCATTGATGGTTTCACTCCTTATATGTCTCATGAAACCCATGATCTAGCTCTGATCACTAGCTTTTAGTGTTCCTCCCATCAACCTTATGGACTAGCCAACCCATAACTAGTGGGATAACTCCTTTTATAGTGCTCCTACCCCCTATTTGATACTCAAAACCATATTCACATTTAAATTTATGATTCGAGATTAACACCATCACACTCACCCATGAACATAGAAACTTGTTAACTTATTCACATGTATTATTATGAGTAGAGCTTAATGAAATCACACTCACCCTTTTTGAACCTATAGACTTACTAAACTGTTCACATAACAATTATATATCATGATATATAATATTTTACCCAATGAATTGGTGGGAATTATAGGTACTACCCATCTCATAATACATAAATTTGTTTTCCACTTGAAAATCAAACATTCATTATCTCATAATGAACCCATATAAACTGGATAAAATAAATTCACATTGAAGAAGGGAACCATGTGATCAAGGAACAATATAATAGTAAAGAAAACCAATATTAATAGTTATACTAATAAAACAAGTATAAGGGGAATGTAATCAACATAATAATTTAATCTTCTATATAGAACCACCGATCAAGGAACAAAATTTCATGGGATATACCCTAGGTACTAGTGTGTGATGATCCAAAATAGAATAATAACTACATGGACCAACATCTTATATATGTTTCATCCAACAATAACACGATACACTCAGTTAAACCATAATTAAATCATCATAATGTAACCTTCCCACTAGCCTTGCCTTAAACACAACTAGGGGATCATATAAGTGTGTATACTAACTAGGGTACCATGAATCAAGACCACCAACCTTGACCCCAAAGTTACCATAAACAAAAAACCATAGAGGTGAGAAATAAATCAAGATAATTACCAAAAAATGACTCTCACCTCACCTCCAACACCATCACATATAACATCCCCTTTTCACATCATACATTCATCATATAAATAATCAACAACCCATAAATGCTGAAACAAGTGTAGTGGAAATCATTGAGGGTCACATGAGAAATAAACCATTTAATTTTTAAATTAAAAATGGGTCTTCACAAGAAAAACAACTTAGTATGTAGAGTCTCACTCCCCATATTTAAATTCTCATCATTTCAATGATTTTGGAATCACTTGAAAAAAATCCCTTTTTCTTTCTAAAACATTCTCCAAGCACATGTAAAATTCCTTTGAAAAACCAAAAAATTCCTAAGACGTAAATTAACTATAAAAACATTTAAATGACCCTATGAACCTTTTAAAATATTCTTTTCATGATAATTAATCTAAATTAAAAATAGTACATGAAATTCTTATGAAAAATACCCTTATTCCAAGCCTATAATTTATGAAATAAATTTATAATTTTACCCAAGAACCCATACATTACAATACTTTAATTGAAAATAAATTTATAAAGTATAAAAAATCCATGAATTATAAAATAAAGTAAGAGAAAAGAAACACATACTTTAAACCTAATGGTAACCAATACACAACATGTCACCTTCCATGGAAAACATTCAAAAAACCTACAACCCTAAATCCTCATAAAAAATGAATTTTAGTTCCTGGGATAAGGAGAAACTTATGGGAAATATAGAAGAGAATGGGGATGGGAGAGATAAAGGATAAAGAGTGGGAAGAATGCTTGAAATGGAAAAATAATTGTTTTCTTAAATAATTTTAAAAAAATCACATAACAAGAACTTAAGAAATCATAGAATATTATAATTCTCATTTTCAAAAATAAATCATATCATAATAACATATAAATTGTGACTAAAATATAACTACATGGAAAAAAATATTAAGATGATAAATATAAGTGAAAAAACAAACCTTTTCATAAAAAAATTTTAAAACAATGAAGTGAAAATTATATTTAAATTTTTTTAAGGGAAATAGATTACTATTGGAAACATTATTATAAATACTTCCTAATAAAAGTTATTAAATAGACACAAAGGTTTTAAAAATGAGAAGTAAAAATACTTTAAATTTTTTTACTTTTAATAGAATCCTTAATAATTCAAATTTGAAAGTACATAATGTATTAAATAAATGAAGTAAAAATACATTGATAAATTTTACATTTAAAAAAATCATCAATAATGAAAACCTGATAAATGTATAATGTTTTTAGTAATTGAAGTTTAAATACTTTGAATAATTTTATTTTTAAAAATAATTTTTATAATAGAAACATAAAAAATGCATACTTTTTTCTATAAAAGAAGTGGAAACTCTTTAAAGACATTTAATTTTCAAATGAATATTTAATAATATAATCATGAAAAATACATAAGAGTAATAAAAAAATAGGAGTGGATGATAAAAATTTTATTTTTGAATTTATAGAAAAACATTTTGAATTTTTTAAAATAACCATGATGAAAACCCACATTACATTAAATATTTTTAAATCAACCAATTAAAAATATGGTATAGTAAAATTGAATTTTACCAAATATAACTAGTGCATAAACAAGGACCACCAATAGCCATGATTTTCATCAAGGTGTTTAGCCCATACAATTCCCAACATCACCATCAATATCAAACTATAATAACTGAACACAATGATAAATAAGAGAAAACTAAACTTATAGGTGTGGTTTAGCACATGGCAGAGGTGATTTTACAGTGTAGGAGAGGTGCGGTGGAGGAGAGGTGCGGCGGAGGAGAGGTAATGACAGAGGAGAGCCATGGAAAAGTAAAGGTGCGACGGAAGAGATCAACTGGTAGAGGAGAGGCGTGGTGGAGGAGAGCCGCATAGAGAACCTCAGTTCATGGTAGAGGAGGAGTCAGTGGCTAAGGAGGAGGTAGGAGAGAAGGGATGAGAGGAGGAGATGGTGGTGGTGGTAGGGATAGGCTTCTGCTAGAGCTTGAGGGGTGCGAGGAAGGAGTAGAAAGTTAGGGTTTATTTATAAAACTCAGTGATACTTTTATCAGTGCTAGATAAAAATGGCTGATAAAAGTATATTTTATCAACAATACAATTGAAATCACTGATAAAACATTCCTTTATCATTGCTTTTTTAGCACTGATAGAGGCCCATCTTTATCAGTGTCAAAAAAGCACTAATAAAAGTATGTTTTCTTAGTGCTTTTTAATTAGAACTGATAAAACATACCATTTATTCAAAATTATAAAATTATAACCAATATATTTATTACATTAATAATTTTATAAATATATATAATTAATATATTTATTATAATTCAATAATTTAAATTATAATTATATATATATATATTTGTGTTTGTGTTTGTGTTTGTGTATAAATTATAATTAAATATATATATATATATACTTTTATAATTTAAATTACAATTAAATTTATATAAATATATAAATATAAATTGATATACTAATTTTAATTTTAATTTCATATGTATTTATATATATATATATATATTCAGTGTATATATTCATTAAAGACATATATTTATAAATAAATATATTCAAAAGGTATTAATAAATATATATTTATCATTTAAAAAGATATTTTGTAATTTTATAATTATTTAAACATATTTATATTTAATAAGTTATATATAATTATAATCATATATAATATATTTAAAAAGTATATAATTATATATAACTAAATATTTATATTTTTAAATATAATAAATACATTTATTGTTTATTTAAATATATTTATCATGATTTTTAGTATTTATGAGAAGATAAAGCTTCATATATATAGGAAATGAATGAATACACCAAGTATATATAGTATTATAGTATATATGGCCAATATTAGGGTAAAAATGAACATATTCATGAGAATATGAACGTACGCATAAATTGACACATTCATTTGGAAACATAAATTTATTTAAATATATATATTTAATAAGTATTTTTATATATATATTAAAAATTATTTATATATAATCTTATAAATATATAGTATAATAAATATATAATAAATATATAACTAAAACTAATAAATATAATAAACAAAAATAAAATATAAATATAATAAACATAATAAACATGCATTTTTTATTTAATGTATACATATAAAAATTATTTTTGAATATAATTGAAATATTTTTACATAAATTAATAATATTTTCTATTAAAAACTTTTATCATATTTATTATTAGTGCTAATAAAGTATCATTTTTATCAGTTCTTTTTGTTAGCATTGATAAAGGGGGGACTTTATCAGTGATTTTTTCTAACACTCATAAAAGTTCCCCTTTTATCAGCGCTTTCTATTTAGCATTGACAAAACCTAAGCTCTTCCCTTGCCTGTATTTGTGGTAGTGATCACATCATCACAATAGGAAATCATATCACCCAACTTATTTCAAAAATCACATCATAAAATTCACAACCGTACATCATATCAAAACACTGATTCTGATATCCTCTTCCATATACAATGTCTCATATACACATCACATGTCCAGTACAGTAGGGTATCATGGACATGAAGGACATAAACCTCATACCCTCCTCATAGAATGAATGACACCCACCATATCACATTATATAAACAGTTTATAGGGTCTTACAGTACACCACATACTCTGAATGTATGATCATACCTACCTCGATCCATCACAGTGTGTAATGTGTCTAGAGGGAGAGAGGGGAAGAGAGATTAGTCAGAATTTGTTCCCCCACTAACCTGGATTTTGGGGAAAACACATAGAATAGAAAACATAAGGGAGTTTGTAAGGTTAACTAACATAGGTGGTGTTTATAAACAAATCACCAGAAAATATGTCATATATATAGCCACACACAAGCCCTTCCTAAAGGTTTTACTCTAATACAACACTATCACAACCCAAAATTGTCACCATGTTTCCATATTAATACAACACCACAGATACCATTTATATCACCACAACCTAGTCCATTTTCCCATATAAAATAACTAAAATAATCATTCACATATTCTCTTTTAGTCATGACATTGTACTATTTACAAATTTCTTCTTTACTGACCCTTTTTGGTTCATTATGTCATTCAGTTCCATATTCATTGACAAAAAATTATTAGTAATTTTTCATATTTATTCCTAACCATTTACCCATTCATTTCATTCCTCATTATCTCAGTTTAAACCATGGTTTAATTCAATTCTATCCACATTCATTTATCATTTAATTATCAACACCATATTCCATTACTATCAGGTAACTACAAAACAATCCCATATCTCACAACCATCCACTATATCAACCCACGTATCACATGCCCTCGGTCTCCACAACATCCAAACCATCATCAACATCCATTAAAAACTAACCCAAACCACAACCCATACCAACTACCTGTATCCCTACTACACATTCCACACAAAAACCCAACCGTTCAAACCCCACTACCTAACATTCACCAATACTAATAACCTATTCTTTTCCATTGATTCCCAAAAAAACACACATCAACCCCAAAATAATCCTATAAATATATCCATAAAAATAATATTAACTATAACACACACCAATAGTTTCACCATGGATAAATTCCCCATTTCAATGTGGGTTATTATATTAGTTTTTTCTTCCAAAAAATCGATTCATTACCATATTTATGTTATTAACCTTTTATGTAGGGTGATTCCATCATTTAATCACACAAAAAAAATTACATAAATTGCATCAGTAACAACAATTTTCATCAATAGAAGCAAAAAACATCAATCTCATGAGAAATATCATGAAAATAAGTATACATGTGTGATTCATGCCCTTACTATTAATTTCAGTATGTTCGGATCATTATATTTATAATTCTAATTTATATTATCCACTGAATAAAAGTAAAATCATTCTAGTTATAGAGAATGCACAAATAGAAGACAATTCTTGAATCCCTACCATAATTGAATATTTCCAAATAGCTAAAAGAATACAAAACAAGGAATAGATGATCTCAATACTAAGATCACACGAAGGGGAACTTCAGCATCCTATAAGACAACATTCATCCTCAACCAATTTCCCTAAACTCTCACAATCCAACCATATCCCACATTCGCAACCTTCTATAGATGATAAATGTAGGGAAATATAAGAATAAAAGGGGAATGAATCTCTTTGTATCACTTACGATCAATATCCTTGGCCAAGTATCAAAGCCAAGTGAAAGGGTGATGAAAGATATCCCCAAATTTCTCAAGAATAAGCCAAGGGTCAAGATAAATAGAAAATGAAATGGAAGTCAGAGGGGCTTCATAATTTATACATAGTCTAGAAAAAATAAAGACCATGATGCAAGTGACATGGGCATTATTTAATGGGTTTGAGTTAAAAGGATTTTTAAAATCATGTCGTGATCAAATCCATAGTCCTATAAAACTTGGGGAAACCACAGAACAAGGATTATCCCCATAGCACAAAATCTAAACTCTAAATCCAAGTATAATGCATCATGAGATCCTTGGTGTAAGTATCAATTGAATAAAATAACCCCAATATTGATTCCTATAACTCCACAATGTAGTAATAAGAACCAAACCATAGGGCCTCTCGTAAAAAATCAATAGACTTCGTCAATCTAAAATCATGCTACAACTAAGGCTCCACACTCCAATGGTCCTTAAAATGGAATAGACAATAAATATCAACCCCCAAGGTCCCTCAACTGTACACATGTATAACTAAACTATAACCAATATACCAACTAACCTCTTTTATTTCAACACATACCCCCATGCTAAAGCATAAATTCTCTGGTGAACTTTCAACTTAAACTTCATCTTTCATTCCTCAAATCTTCTTCTAGAACCCCCAACTCTGAGGAAACAAAACTTAATAGGCCAGGAAGTTTAGGTCAATAACATTACTACCTATGAAATTATTCTCATCTATAATAATTAAAAATAAACCCAAAAGGAAAAAACCAAATATACCGCAAACTAACTGATCCCTGATAGATACCTCTCAAATTGGGACAACATCATTAAAAAAACACAAGAAACACATATAATAGGAAATTTCATATAAATCAACCCTATTTAAAACATTATATAATCAAAATAAATAAGGAATCAAATATCTTGAAATATTAATTATTCATCTATGAATCTCAATCACATGTACTCTTCTCTAAGAAACCATTACTCCATAGAATAGGTACCAAAGGAATAACTCACCCATGTAGCACCTTCTCTTGATGATATTAAATATCAACTGGTAACTCCATTAAATTCACATTATCCTCAACATGTGATTCCTCCTAAATATATCAATGAATATGTTACATGTGTAAGACATTGTGAATATTTTCCAATAATGGAGGAAGTTCCAACTGATACAGTACCTCACCAATACCCCAAAATACCTTGAAAGGTCTAATAAAATGGGGAGAGAGCATGACCTTATGGAAAAACCTATAATTACAATGATTATGGGAAACCCTCATAAACACATGGTCCCCAACCTTGAACTCCAAATTATTATGTTTCAAATTATTATAAAACTTCTTAATCTCAACTGTTACATTTATCTATTTACAAAACATTTGAATCTCTCTATAGTGCCATGCACCACATCCGACCTGAAAAAAAGTGACTCACCACCCTACTTCTTGCACAAAAGAGACCTAAAATTATACTTATGCAACACCTTGAATAGATCTATTCGATTTTAATAGTTGTACCTATTGTTATAAGAAAACTCAACTAAGGTAAAATTCTTTACCTATGATCCTCTAAAATCTAATATGCAAGAATGAAATATATCCTCTATCATTTGGAAAGTCTACTTAGTCTGCCCCTATATATGAAGATGGAAATCAGTGCTAAAGTGAAACTAGGAGCCAAAATCATATTATAGTCCTCTCTAAACTTGTGAGGTAAAATGAGGGTCTTGATAAAAAATTATGGTCTTCAATATCCTGTGAAATTTCACCACCTCAACCACATACCACCTCACTAAAACCTCCAAAACTCCTGACTCTCTAAGGTCTAGGAAGTGATATGAATTCATCAAAAAATACATTACCACATAAATAGATTCACATAAATGTGATATAAAGGTATTCTAATGATTAATTCCATAGATATATCCTCAAATGTCTACTCAAGAACACCGAATGGCTACAATAAACTACCTGGAACGTGATGATCCTCCTTCAATTTCTAGAATATTATGCATTGTGACATGAACTCTACTAATAATCGATTAATCTTAGGCCACAAAAGATAATCCCCTAATTCATGATTAATCTTAGACACATCATAATGTACTACCATTGTTGAGCTATGAAACTCAAGAAAAATGTTATCATACACTACTAAAAAAACTACCTCCCTTAAAACATCATTTAATTTCGATCATACTTAGACCATCCATCAAAAGCATCACCATAGATTATATGGTCCCACATGACCTCTATTTCTGAGTCTCCCCCACTTAGACTCTTCCACCCACTACTTTAATGAGGATTGCACTATTATTTGAAATAGGAAACCTCTACCACTAACATCCTCCATAATGAGATTCATCATTATAAGATACTCTATCTACCTCTAAGAATCTTTAAACTCTCGAAAAAATACCCTCATGATTCCCTAAAAAACACATCAGTAACCAAATTTCCCTTTACTTAGTTGTAAAAGGTATCAAAGTCATGGTTTTGGTAAAACTTCATCCACATTTATTTTCAAAAATGCAGGTCCCACTAAGAGAAAATATGAAAAAATCTTTTATGATATTTTAATAGTAGAAATTTCTCACCAATAAGGTAATGTCACTATGAATTCAGATCAAACACTATTTTTTACAACTCAAGATCATGAGTTTCATAGTTATACTCATGAGTAAATAACTACCTAGACCCATATTATATCACCTATCTCAACTGAATCAACAAGTAACCCAATCCAATATGCGAGGATTTACAAAATACCTCAAACATCACTTCTTCCTCTGAAATATGAAGAAAATGATCACTAATCAACCTCTAGTTCAGGTAGTAAAAAAATTCCTAACATAGATCCATCCAAAATAAATCTTGGTTATTCCTAGTCAATTATGTCAATAGAGTCTTAAATCAAGACAATATATACCTGAACCTTTGATAATATCTCCTAATAAAAATGAATTTATAGAACTACACAACTCTTTTTGGTGTTTCCTATGAAAAAACTATCTTGATCTTCGATGGTTTCATTTCCAAAACCTAATGAGACACCATAGGCCCAGGTAAATTCAACTCACATGTCCAAAACTTACACTTGTAAATCTTTCTATAAAAATGATGGTGTCTAAGGACTTTTAAAAAACCCCAAAGGTTCATATCATGATCCTCGTCTAACCTTAAGTATAAGAGGGTGTTTTTCATTAACATGACTAGTAACTAATCTAGGAACTCACAAAGTACAAAGTTTGTGATTCCCATAAATTCATTTAGGGAATTCATGACACTGAATAGTATGACCAAAAACTTGAAGTAACCATTACAAAACTGGAAAAGTAATCTTTGGGATATCATCCTCCTTAACCCTCATCTAATGGAACCCAAACCACAAATTAATCTTTAAAAACTAGCTTTCATGCTTCAAATGGTCAAATGAATCATTAATCCTTGGAAGTGGGTAATGGTTATTAACCATCATTTAATTAAACCAACAATAGTCTATAAAAAATTATAGAATTCCATCTGCATTCTTGGATAACAACATTGGTACACCCCATAGAAACACACTAGACTAGATAAATCCCTTATGAATCAAATCATATACCTAAATTTTCATCTCCTGCAATATAAAAGGTTCCATACTGTAAGTATCCATCGAAATAGAAGATTATTAAAGCTAAAACTATATCCCAAACTTGATGTCACATCAATGGGGTAGAGTCGCAACCCCCTCTAACATCCAAATTTTCCTCAATGAATATAGGAAACTCTAAAACTAGTGCCTTTATTTAATCTAATGATATGAATTATAGTTAAAAAAATTGGCTCTGAACATCTTTGACTTATTTGATTCTTATGATCTCTAATTAAAACCACACACTGGACCTCCTTTGGCCCTCCTCATTACAGAATACTACTCTACTCTGAAATAAATCAATAACAGCAGACAATGAATATAACCAACTGATGTTAAGGATGAAATTGTGTGGTTGTATCTGAAGTAGAAAGAAATATCCATATGACAAATGTTTACCCATAATCATCTCATAACCTTGAAAAACATCAAGTGAACTCATTTGACCTATAACTAAAATAGTTAATAATAGGGGCACTAGAAGCATCACCAACTTAAGTATGAAGGCATGACCAAGGTCGGTGAAATAAAAGAGTTTGAGAATAAAAATAAAATAAATCATAAAACAGGTTTTAAAATAAGTAGATGGTAACTCGAATGATCTTATGTTCCTCTAGTACAGGCCCAACCATAGTATGAAACTATTTGTTCCCAAAACCTCTACCTCACTACTAATGACCTCCTGTATGGATTCACTCAACCATATATCCCTAAGGGGAGTAGATATCATCGAGTTATCCTCCACCTGCTCCGTATACCCTTAGCAGAACAAAATACCATTATCCTTATTGATGATATTGATATTATGACAACTATAATATGAGATAAAAAGGAATAATATCACATATTCCAGACAACCCCCCACCAAACTCTTCATGAAACTACCACTAAAAATCACCCCAAAAATCATTTTCCTCCTGCTCCCTGAGATAAAAGATCCACTACTTTTGTGTTTCTCCAAAATCTAAATAATAGAGAATGAAAATTTATAATTCTCCGTAGCATGAATCATATTGATGGTAATCTCGAGATCCCCAAGTCTTATATTTCTTTTTAGATCATAGATTCTTCCCTTATACTTATTCAATCCATGATTTTAGACCTCATACAGTGTCTTCCTATAAGGATCATCCTCCTCAACCGGGTCAACCCTCTTATGGTATACTTGGTCAACCTTCTGAACTACACCAACCTACACCACATGCATATTATGACCATCAATCATATGTATAAGTAGGAGAAAACACCCTAATACCAATAACATATAATTTCATTAAGATTCATTTATTCAAATTCATTTAACCTTCCCCAAAATCACCATAATTCAAATACATGCACAAATAGACATGATACATGTACCACCCCTAGGTATCTACCCTACGAAAAATACAAATTCACTTAGTCACTTGGTAAATTTAGGGTCTTTTTTCATATCATAGTGGGACTTAAAATAATATGTCCTATTCAATCATATTATCCTATGTTATACACCTAAATTAACTGGTATCATTTCCCTACCAACCCATAGATTTTTTACCAGTTAAAAACTCTAATATCCATCCTATCACTCAACCAAAATATATAATATCAAATTTTCATGACCCATACATTCTAGGAATCCCTCCTAAGATTAAAGTGAACATAAGACTGACTACCAAAGCATGCCTCCAATAGGCCACAACATTGAGGGTATAAACACCCATATAAAGGAGGAATTACACTTATATAACTAGGAACCTGATTTAAATCCAGTAATAAGTAACAAAATATAAAATAAAAAGAAATTACCCTAAATGAATGTGATGTCATACATATAAAATCCCAATATTTAATACCAAATAAAATTACTAAAAATAATTTCTGTATCCAACACTAAGCTTCAAGCTAGTACTTTCAAGATTACTCACCAAACTCACCCGATAAAACTATAAATAGTTTTATATATAGGAGTGAGAATAACAATTATACTCATTAGAATCATAATCAAGACCTCTCATGAAATTTGGAAGAATTTGACTAATACTAAAATGAAAAAAATATAGAAATATACTATCACCTATTCGGTAAAATATCACCTAGTATTGCTAAGGATCACTCACCAAGTATTACAACTAATGGTAATAAAATAATTTTAAGAATATATAAAAATAGGAACCCATAAACAACTTCCCCATTAGTTTTTTTTCTCTTATCCTCATTGTCAAACATCCAATGCTCAATCCCTCCTGTACTGATTTGGTTCAGGCTAAAACTCTACCTACACTAACCTCTTGCAGGGTCCAACATCTCACACTATTGGAACAAAAGGCTATACCAATGGTTTGAAACTATTGGTATTACCCCTCAAACCATTTTTGTAGCCTATACCAATTTTTTTAGGGTTTTTTGGGTTATTTTATATCATTATAGATCTATACCAATGGTTTGAACAAATTATTGGTATAGAACACCTATACCAATAGTTCTCAAACTATTGTTATAGGAAATTTAAACTAAATATAATATCTGAACACCACATCCCATATCCTCTACCATATACAATTTCTCGTTCACATATACCATTCCCAGTATAGTAGTGTATTATCAACATTAAATAAATCCACCATATTCCCCCCTCTTATCATGCATGACCCCCACCATATCTCATCACATCAAGACCCTCCAAGGTCTTCTTGAACACCACATATTGTGTTTTTTTATCATACATACCTCTAGCCATAACATCCTACATTGTGTTTGGATGGAGATTAGGAAAGATGGAGTAGTCAGTCATTCATTGCCTCAAAAACTTGGATATTAGATAAAACACCAATAATACAAAAAACAGAAATTAATAAGCTTAACTGACTCAGGTGGAGTCTGTAAAGAAAACATAAGAAAATAAATCATATATATAGTCACACAAAATCATCTCTTTAATGGTTCACACCAATAAAAAATTATCCCCAATCATCATCACACTACCATCACCACACACCACCATAGATTCCATCTATATTACCACAAACCAACCCACTTTCCAATATAAAATAGTCATAATAATAAATTACAGGTTCCCATTTATTCATGGGATTATACTATTTCTAGATTTACCATTTTACAACCCTTTTATATTATTTATTATATTAAATTAAATATTTATTGAAATACCATTATCATAAATTTCTCATATTAAATGGATTCTAAAAATCATGTCATGATCAAATCTTCAATATGATAAAACTAGGGGAAAACATGGTTCATGGAATATAATCATGATGTAGAATCTAGACTATAAACCCAAATATTGTGAAACCCAAGCACCATTCTTCAAGGTCACTCAGAATAATAGAACCCCAAAATCAATCCCCATAACTTCATGTTGCAATATTAAGTACTACGTTGTAAATCCTCCCACAGAAAAATAAAATAACTCCACTAAATCAAGACCATGTTATAGCCAAGGTTCCATGCCATAATATTACCTAGAATATAATAGACACTAAATATAAACTACCAAGGTCCCCATAACATAATAATGCCAACCACACCACAGCCAAGATTCTGACTAACCACTCATGGAACAACACATACCTCCACACTGTATAATCAATTACCAAATGAAATTTCAGCTTAAACTCCACCCTTAATTATTAAAACCTCTTCATAGGACCTATAACTCCTATAAAACATAAATTAATTAGCTAATAATACTTGTTCCTTTACATAAAAGTGTGTTATTTCTAGTTTCCAATCAAGGGGACACCCCAAGGGATATTTTATAATACTTCTAATTCATTTTTTGGTTTTCTATTTATTTAGGTTTGTATGTATCTAGGAATAAGAGATGGAGATTCATCTAAGGATAGTAAAATATTAATTATTTAAATTATTTTGATGGTATAATCAGTGTTATTTTTCTATTCTCTGGTGATATGGTAAATCTTTTACTAGTCCTTTACTCTTATATTTATGAGGTACTGACTAATCATGTCTACTGATCAATAAATTATATAGAAATTAAAAATGGGGGATATGGTAAAAATATTAAATTCATCCAATTTTAGTGTGATGATAGTGGGTGGAAAGTTTTTGTGCCCTTCCTTAATGGGAATTCGTATATTTTTTCGATCATAATTCTACGTGGGATTATAGTTATGAGTAACTAAAAGTAATATCATCTCGTGTTGAGTGATTCTTGAACATTTTGACCTCGAGTTTTTATCATTGAATGGTAGTGATTACCAGTGTAATGAAAGGATTATAGTGTGAAGTTATTTTTAGTATATTTAGGGAAAATTTCATGGATATGAGTGGAAGTAGAGTAGATGTCTTCATTGGTTTAATTAGTTATTTATGTTATAAGAGGATCTTATCTTCAAGTAAAAAGGTGGTGAGAAATGAAAAAATATATTATCTATGATTATATTATTAATCATCACTATCTAAAATAGTATTATTTTATGGTTTTATGTTGTACTTTGATTAGTGGTTTCATAAAAGGTGTAAATTATCCATATTCTTTTCTAGGTTGACCCTTAGAGAGCCTTGGAGATACCTTGGTTACCCTCTGAGTAGGGTTTTATTGAGAATTATAATTTGTAGTAATATTTTGGAAGGAATCCAAGATATATCCATAATATTTTTAGGATCTTGTTGAATTAAAATTAGTGGTTGGTTAGGCCAAAAAGAGATGGATTATTTGGGGGGATTATCAGTTTTCATTTTATCTTGTGTGTGGTCGATATTACATGGATTCTTGGGTTAGTATTCACTATGTAATAATTATTTTGAGTTATATGTTAACTCATGGGAATTGATATATGAAAATTTTAGTTATTATAATATATTTTTTCATGAAATAATTGATTTATTCTCTAAATGTGGGAAGCTTGATGCTCCTTTTAGGGATGAATAGAAAATTTTAGTGGGGAATGAAATAATGTGTTAAGTAATACTCACACTTTCAAATGACGATAAAATGAATAATGTGATTTTAATGAATGTGTAGTTAAATAACTTCATATATTTATTAGATCATTTTAGGGTGTCGACTTGACTAAGTATCATGTTATAGATGCCTAATTATCAGTGTGGTTTTCTCTAAAACGTGATATTTTTCTTCATTTTAGTCATGCATCTGCATTATCATAAAATAAAACTTTTATATGGTTAGATTAGTGAGGATTGATTTATTATTATTATGTTATTTTACATGATTAAGGTTTCTTAGTACATTTGGATAACATATTGTGGATTTTTTTCTTTCACATATTGGCTAGATATTTCTTGGAGGGCACATTATTCTTGGATGGACGATGTGAGAATGAATATTTATGTTCTGATTCTTTTTTTAGGATGAAAAGTTTTAATGAGTGGAAGATGTAATGGTATGGGTTCCTACCCAGGAATTCCTTTGACTATGATCAAATATTATCACTCATTTTAGTGTGATTTTATTTAACATAACTTATTTAAATTTAATGTAATTGATTTAGTGGCTATATTGATCAACTCAAAATATTTAAAATGGAAATAATATTTTTTTTGTTAAAAGGGGAAAATAGTAAATTCCTCCTAAATGGGGTATCAAATTAAAAAATACACAACATCATTGAGTCTATAATGGGTATTTTACCCAAGAATAATATTTTCATAATTTCTTAGTGACATTAAGTCATGTGAAGTGATGATGATTCATTTTTTTAAATAATAATATTCATTACTTATTTTAATGAAATGCTAGACTTCCATTTAGAATAACACATCTTTTTCTCTGAAAATAGGGCCCAATTCTACTCTATTGGATTTTTTAACACTATTATTTATTTTAATGGGTCATATGATGTTTGTTTTTGGAAACCATGAGATGTTGGTAAATGTTTTATGATTTTAAGGTTCATACCCTCTTATAAATAAGAAAATATTACTATATTATAAAAAATGTATCATATTGGGAAAAATAATGCCCAATTGAATCGAAAATGGGAAATTTTCTTTAGGATAAGAGTTTGGGAATTTTTGGAGATTATTATGTTGTCTTGATATATTAAAAGTGTAATAAATAATGGAATTAGGGGAGGGGGATAAAATAATACCCCTCCCATGTACTCTCACATCCCCCTCTCTATCTCTTTGTCTCTCTCTATCCTTGAAGTTTTTTAGATATTAAAAAGGAGTTGTAAGTAGGAAACACTCACTAGAAAGATTGATTTGATGAATTTTTCTTTGACCCAACTGTCGAACCCCCATTTATTTTTTCCTTATTATAATTTATGTTTTATTTTTATATCTATGTAAATCCCCTAAAAATTACTTCTTGATATATATATATATATATATATATATATATATATATATAATATAACAATATGTTGATATGTTTATAATAGTGTTAATAAACTAATGATTTGATGATTAAAACTAAAAATATCTTAAAGATAAGGTTTCAAGTCTAAAAAAATTCTCTCAAACATTTTTAGAACATAACAACTATGTTTGGGAAAATATAAAATCATATTTGGACTTGGGGTAATGAATATATCTAGGTATGGGGGTTTTCTAAAGATTGGTAGAGATTGTGTGGTGGTCAGCGTCGGTGTCAACGGGCATATCATGAGAGAATGTGTGAGAAAAGGCAGTGCCACCCACTATTTTAAATCAAAAAAATTAATTTAAAAATAATAATAATGGGTCATGGCGACTCACGAATCGCAGGCTGCTGGTGGTTCACGTAGCACAAAAAGGAGGGATATGTCACCCCTCCCCAATTTTAAATATGTATATATATATATATTATAATTTTAATAATAATGATGCTAATAATATTAATAATTTTATTATTATTTTGAAAAAAATAATAATTTTTGACCTGATGTCCAAATTGGAGAAATAAATAGTCCATCTCACATAATTATTTACAAGGATCATAATGGAAATGTTTACGAGAGTGTGTGAGATCATTTCAATGGATTTATGGGAATTATTAAATGATGGGTGTTCAGATCGATGATGAATTGACCCAAGTAATTCTATAAGGATACTCCCAAGACTATTTTAATCAATATAACATGATAAAATCCTATTTTTATTAATTTGGAGTCTCTAAGTTAATGGAAACATGAGTTTATAATTTTAGAAACTAATGGTAGCTGGTTCCATTGAATGATCCATAGTGCTACCATTTTTATGTGGGGAGCTCATCTTGTAATGATGACCCGTGAGAAAGTTGACTTAATTGATGGCTTTATTTTTGGGACACATGTAATAGGTTCAAAGTTAAGAAAGTATATGTTGATAAATATATAATATAGTTTCAATGTTTGGTTAACATAAATCCCCATTGTAGTTATGTACTTTATTCATATTTCATAAGGGATGTTGAAGAAAATTTTATTTTAACATGTAAAATATTATTATTACTTGATGATAGTAATATTTAACCGCATTTAATTGATATTTAATGAAATTATTTATTACTCAATCAAGTGAGTGACTAAATTATAGGAAGTGGTGATCAATAAAAATTAACTATGTTGTGGTTGTGGTGAGTTTTTAATAGCAAAGTAAAGAAGATCATTGAACTCTACAATAATTCATCTGGGAAAAATTTGAAACCACTAATGAATAGTGAGAATTATTGAACAAATTAAAAATGGGTGATGTAAAATTGTGAAGATAAAAGAGTTATATCTAGATGAAAAATAAATTATTATGATATAATAAAACAAATTAAATAAACACAATTCTCAAGAGAATCGATGTGTGTTTAAATGGTTTTGTCAAAGTATAACTCTATAAGGTTAACAATATTGTATAAATTTTATTATTTATATCAAGGTAAGAAACAAAATTTACTTGAATAATAAATGTGGATTAAATGATTGAATTTAAGGTAGTGATAATGGAGATTATAATTAAGGTTTGATGAGGGGATGGAATAATGATCTAACATTGAGGATGGGTAATTCCCTCAAATGTTGTGGCCTATTCACAAAGGATTTAGGGTTACCTAATGAATATAGTGGAGTAACCCTTATTAATTGAGATTATGATGATGAAATCCATGTGAGGGAAGTTGTATCAAATCTTAGTTTTGATAAGTTGTCTAGATAATTCAATAACATCACTTAATGTTATTGAATTATCATCACTAGAATAAAATGATCTGAGAATGTGAATGACCATTAAGAATATGATGAAATATTATGATTTATAAGAAGAAATTATTATCTTTTGTGTTGTGATGTGTTTGGCTTAATAAATCAATAACTAACACTGTATTTTATGTAATTATCATTTACTTTATATGGATTAAGAAAGTGGACATTTTTTAAGGATGATATACTTATTGGATTGTTGGGTGGGAAGTTTTTTGTGATTTATAGAAGGATCCTTGTTGGTATTGAGGAGTTTTATATGTGTATGTGTTTAATCACCTCAAGATGTGATGCAGCATTTGGTGGTTGGATATTTCTGATTATAGGATATGACAAAGGATCTCTTTATCACTCAACATCTAACTAGGGTTTTAGTGGGATGAAGTGTCTATACAATTTATCACCCACTAATCTAGGTATATATTAATGATGTAATATATTTTTATATTATTCTACTCACCCACTTTTTTAGATTGATATAAATTAAATATTTCTCAGAGATGGTTGGGGAAGAGTGTTTCCTCCAAAATCTTCAATTCATGATAGATATCGATGGATATTTTATCCAGTATACTTAATATGAGAACATAATGGATGAGATGTATGGATATTTATAATTACTATATAATAACTAATATTAGAATACATTGGATGGTAATTCACCCCAGTGGTGACACTCTCCCTCACCCACAACTCTAGGGTCAAGGTGGATGATGATGAAACCAATGTTATCTCTACTCTCTACACACTTCTCTATGATTGGGAGTACCCAATATATATTAAAATCCCTAAATAAATGTATTTTTTCAGTTTATTTTTATATAAATTTATCCCTAGAGATTTATATTTCCTCCAATGTATGGACATATATATGCTTCTAGCTATGGAGATGTGTATTTTCTCTGATGAAGATATGTATTTTCTATAGTGTTTCTGAGATAGTGAGAGATTCATATTTCTTATAATTCTATAGGATATGTGGGAACATTTATTTTATCCACCATCTAGTGATTGGTGTATTTAAGATAAATTATTGGGTGATAAGTTTAAAGTGAGTTGTGAGATATTATTTTTGTTTCTTTATTGAGAAAATTTTTTATTTGGCGAGAGTGAGCAAAGTGATTTATGGGTTTATTGATCAGGGTAGATCATTTTTATGATTATTGATGAATTTTTGGGATGATATATTGTATACACTTCATTTCTTATTGATTCACATAGATACTAGATAATTATGGGGTTGGATAACTACTTATCATAACCATAATTATTATTTCATACTCACCCCTTCATGTGTACTTTCTCATTTCTCACCTTGTGTCCTTGAAAATTAGTGGATATAGATGATGGGTGAACATAGAGTCTAGAGATATGTGGTTTATGTGGATATATTTTGGTGTGGAGTTATCATTTTTATGACCACTATTATGTCATCAATAAGCAGGCTTACATCTATTCAATAATTGTGGGTTATATCTAGTGATTTTATTTCTATTATATCTCATTATAACATATATATTTTTATATATATGTATCTATTATAATTTTTTTTTTATGTTAAATTTAGGTTTTTGTGTATGTTGATGTATGATAGTAGGTGATAGATAGTTTATTTAGAGGTATTTCATCTCATGTTTGCGTGGATTCCTCAGTATTGGTCACTAGCCCTTGTCCTAGTGGAGGTGAGCATGGGGAGTCACTTACTATTATGTCAGGATGTGACACCCAACCACAATTAAATCTTAGAGAACCAATTTTCTCCCCTAAACTGGTTAAACAAATACTCAATATAAGGAAGAGGATGCTAGTTCTTTACCACAATCTAGTTCAACCTCTATAAATCCTTATATAAAAACAATGATCCATCACCCGTCTTGGAGAATAAAATTGGATCACCCCATGGGGATGTGATCTTCTAAAAAATATTTTCACCTCAAGGTCTTATAGATGTGAATTTATCTATATAATATCTATAGGATTCATCTTATAAGGTGGAATAGATATAGGATCTATATCTAGAATAATCTTAATCATGAACATGATTACACTCTCGAATGGAAACCTTGAGAAGTCCTTGGGAAATACATCCTAGAAATGTTCAACCGTAGGAGTAAAGTATATCTATAATGTATCTTCATAATCTAAAAAACACTATGAAAATAGTTTGAAATTATCCCCAACTACTAATGTTCAGATATTGAATTTTTATCCTATAAATGATACTCATTGGTGAGGGTATAACATTCAACTTCAATATAAATAAAATATACCCATCAATGATATAAATTAATGTATACTTGATACCAATTGAAACAATCCATACCTAATATCACATCAAAAAAATTCAACTCTAACCTGAAAAGATCCCAGAGGTATTGATATCCACTAATCCTAAGAGAACACTCTGAACATCTTTGAATACCCTCTGATCACACCCCTATGGGTTTATTGATAGACATCACCTCATAATGGTACTCTATAGTTATCCCAAAATCTATAGAAAACTAAGCTGATATAAATGAATTATAAGAATCTATATTGAATAAAATATATATAAGGTTATATGCTACTAAGATTATACCTTGAACACTAAATAGTCCCTCTTCATAATAAATAGGTTTCAAATTGATAGCATGAAGTTGGACTGACCTTAAGCCTCTACCCTGGCCTCCAAATCCATAGATACTCTAAGGATCACTGCTCTTCTACCTCTATTAGCCTTGGGTACTACAAATAACTCTACACATTGACTATCCAGAAGAACCCAAACTATTTTTCTATGATAATGCACCTGATCCTTCCATAGTTCCCCGAGCATGACCATCACCATGACCACTAAAATAATGAGAAGATATTTGAAAAAATATATATATTCCCAATATACCAATAATAACAACACTTTAATTGAGTTTGGTTTCACTAAAGTTGAGTATGCTCCAGCCTGCCACACTAATAATATAATGGTGGACTCTTTACATGATAGGAAAATAAAGTAGCACATCCCTAAATGGTCAGAATATTACCACTTCGGTGAGAATCAATGAAACAACACTTCAGGATACCAGAATATCCACTCCCATACCAAGTATAAGAACCCAAATAACCAGAAGTTCTATCTACATATAAGTTCATGTTAGTAATAATGTCCTGATTCATAGCCTTAGAAAAAGATATAATCCTAAATATACTGACCTAATACTCAATCAAACTCCAGTCCCTATCCTTAAAAAATCAAACCCTAGTAGTCTAATCACTCATCGGTGAATGTGTAAACCAAATAAAATTTATAGAATAATTTTCAAAGTTTACAATTGACATGCTCTATTAAACCAGATACATAAAATCACAACCCTTATCAACTCTCAGTGTCTTGGGTAATAAATAATAAAATAATCGAGGATGAAATACTATCCAAGTTATCTATATATATTGATCTTCTTATATTAGGAAATCTCACTAGTTATTTATTTGTCCTAAAATCATATACATAGTAAGCTTAACCCACCACTCAGTAGTTATCTTGAGATGATTTAAGATAGTTTGTATAAACCCTACCCCAAACTCTATAGCCTGAGGACATACCTATCTATAATATAGAGGTGGATGTTATATCTAAAACTCTCTATTAATATCTAACATGGAAATATCTCAAATCAGATCTTCATATCCCATATACATAATCATATTAATTATATTCTCATGGAGATACTAGTTAATATGAGGTATAAGTGAAATTGGGGGGTTCTTTCTTGAAAACTGGTGGGTCATGCTCTTCCTCTTCCTCCTATTAATCAATGGATAGTAATCGTGTTGAAATTTCACTAATATGAAAAATTAATTACTTGAAATCACATTTAAAATAGGTTTTGACATAATAAATTGGATAATAAGTAACAGGAAGAACATCCCTATATGCTATATTCACTCCCTAGTATTTTAAGAGTCTCACATTGTAAGAGTTGGTTTCCTAGAACCAACTGGCTATACTTTGATTACATGGATATTTAATGTATTTTAATATTAAACATCTTATCACATATTTTTCATTGTTCTTCATGACTATGATATAATAATGTCCTAGAGTATTTGTTAAATTGATGAGGTCATGGCAGTTCCCCACTATGATGAGAACCTTTAAATGCTATAACAATATTCTTAAATATAGTTCTACGGTTGGATGACATACTACGAAGGGACACATAGCACGAATACCATCAGGTGCGAGTACTCGTAAGGAGATGAGACATCCTCTCATGAAGTAATCACTTGGTAATATCCAAGATAGGAGATTATGAGAACAGACCTTCCAGAAGGAATTCTACATGTTTCAATGTCATCGGATATTTCTATCTGTGAGCATGTGTAATGATCCTTAGAATTTATGATTATCATTAATATGTGTCATGACTTGTGCACTTTTATTTACTAATGAAAACAATCATGCTAACTGTTGGCGGGAATTAGGGTACGTTGGGTGCATCACAAGTGACATGATATTAATGGATAAGTCGAGGAAGGATTTGTCCCTTCAATTTATAGAAGTTGATATCTCAGCCCTTTGATTGAAATAGAACTATCACGTGAAATTCCATGGACATGGTGTAATGATGAGTTTATTTTAGGTAGTCAAATAATGACGTATCAAGTATAAAGGTTGATGACATGATGATGAAACCTACTTGATGAGATATTGAGACAAAGGGATTATATTACATAGTGAGTGTTCATATGTTCATGTTGTTTTTGAGAATTTATGTTCTTTATCTTGGGTGCCTTGACCCGTTGGTAGACAGTACTATTGTACTTTAGGCAAGTCTGCCTAATATTAACAAGAAAGAATCCTATAGGGTCATACACTAAGTGTTTTTTGTGGTCTCGGTTAAATTCTATTTGAATTTAATTAAAGAAATAAATATTATTCTCAAGACCATGGAATAATTTTATTCAAGTTAATATGGTCACATAAATTAAATAAAATATATTTATTTATTTTATTGAACATTTAATAAATATGTATTTACTAGTTTGTAAATAAAATAATTATTTAAGAGAATAATTTATTTATTAATTTATTTGGGTGTTCAATAAATGGAAGTGGAGTTCAAGTGGACCAAGTCTGGACCGGTAGTAAAATAATTATTTGCAAGACAGTAAATAAGTATTATTTGGAACAAGTTAAAATAATAATGACGTTGTTATTATTTTGTGACGTAAAATTTTATTCACAATTCTATTTTGCGCAAGTTGGCATGCCATAAATAATGAAGCAGTATTATTATTATGAGCATGGGTTTTCTATAAGTTCATGAATGTTTTTATTTGTTGTTATACAATTAAATATTGCAACTGAAGTTCCATGCATATAAATAGATAAGTATATCTATTATGCCATGGCGAACACACGCACGCTTGGGGAATTGATAATTGTTGTCTAAACAATTTCTCTCTTGAAACATCTTCATTCCCCTCTCAATAATGAGATACATTCTTCAAGGAAAAAGAACAAGTGATCAAGAACGACTGACACAATACACTCACTTCTCAGCGCTAGCACCTAGAGAATGAGTGGTGTTTATTGGAGACCATCGAATCATGTGTAGATCACCGCTAGAGGGATTCTAGTTTGGATCCTCGCAAGCGCAACAAGATAATCTAGAAGGGTTATTCCGAATGATCAACATCATCAATGAAGAAAATACCGAAGATCCAATTATTCTTTTATTTATGAAATTAATTAAATTAATTATAAACATGATGTGCAATATCCTCTCTAAAGGTTTCAGGTCTCTTCCTTCTTTATCTAAATCTTTGATTCTATTATATGGAGACTAGAATTCATCATCGTATTGATCCTGTAATAATCATTGATCATGGTAAAAATTAAAGTTTGGTGTCATCCCAACCATGCTTCCACTGCGCCCGAAACCTTCAAGTGGTGTCAAATGGGTTATATCATAGTTTATAATTATTTAAATATTTCTTTGATGATTTATGAATTTAATAATTTAGTTGTTTCAATTCAAGTTAATTGTTCTGCAAATTTGAATCTTGAGATCTATTCCTCCTCTTTCATTTCTTATTCAGCTTATAGAAATGATATTTTCTTTTAATTTTGATTAAAATAAAATAGAGGATATCATATATAGGTGCCATAGGTTCCTGGATGTACAACACAAGATATGTATTCGGTAGTACACACCGTGTGGCCAAGGTTCAATGCACCAGGTCTGGTTTTCAAAACCAAGTCATTTCATTGGAGTTTGTCTATGTCTTAATGACTCCGTTTATTAACTAGGAATAGGTGGTATACGATTTATGGATTACATGCTATGTGTCCCATTGGAATCAACTTGTAGTCCCTTTGGGTTAGGGTTGGACTATGTACCCCATACACGGAATGCCTGGCTGGAGACCAGGTAACAAGGAATTACACAGTGTGTGGCCTACTGGACACACTGTATACTCTGAAGATTTCCAAAGTACACTCACACGTCATTTCCCTGGGCGTGTACTTTAGATGGATGGTGAAAATAGTACACGCTGTGTAGTTGTAACTACATGTCATGTACTCATCCAAATTACACATATTTATTAAAATTTATTATTGTATTATACAAACCCTTGATATGTGTACCATTGTGTAGGCGTAAAGCTGAGGTACAAAAAGTGATAGGTGTTTTATATATATGTGTTTAATTTAACATTTTTGTAATGTTTATTTCTACTCATTGGTTAGTTATGAATAGGAATTCATTAGTTTTCCTCCAAGGTACAAGTTATGTACAAAGATAATTTTAAATGAATTTATTTGTTTAAAATTATGATAGAAGAGAATCTTAAAGAAATTCATAAAAGGGTTTAATATAAAATGATTGATTAATTAAAGATGATAATTAATTGATTTAGAGCATGATTTATCTTAAACAAGAAAGATTAAACAATTGAATGCTAGTTTTATTTATGGGTAAATATTGTTGCATGTATGGATGATCATGAGCTATACCAAGAACTTTTTATGTGGATGGTTTCTTTTAATTTATTTATTTAAATTAAAAAATTTGGCCTACGAGCCCTCTCATCATTAATATGTAGGGCATGTGTGCCCAATGTTTCTTTTATGTAAACCCCATTTTTACCCCTTGCGTGCATGTGAGTTAAAAAAAGGGATATGTAATGGATGAAACCCCCAAGCTAGTGGAGGCGGTTCAAGCTGGAGCTGAGACGAAACCAATCCCAGGAGATACAGAGGTGGACAGGTGGAAAGTTGTAAACACAAACCCAAAAGGTTTAAGATGTTTCACCCCTAGGACAGGGTTAGCTTATCAACTTCTAGATAAACTAACCATTATAAAAGATCATGATAGTTCTCTTTATTTTATTTCTATCATTTTCATGGTTTATCATTATGGATGTGTTTTCATGATCACATAATTAATGAATTAAACAAGAATGAAAGATAGAACTAAAAAAACCACACTTATGCGTAAATATTATCAAGACATGGTTAATCACTTAAGTAAGTTCCACTTAATATTAACAAGAATGTGATAATGATAATAATCAATTCATTCATAATAGATAAAGATCCCTCAAATAAAATATTAAGTCAGACCTAGCCTTCCTTTACTTGATTAAGGGAAAAACTAAATAAAACTATGTGTTTGACCAACCCTTGTTGGGAAACTTACTTTTATACAGGAATACCTTATGAAAGTTTTTGGGTTGATTTAACCATTTTACATCAAGATAAGTATCCCTTGATAGACTTGGTTTAATATTGGAGGCAAGAATTGAGGAAATCCAAAAGTCATGATTTCAGAATTGGGGTGTCCACTCAATAGATCAAGGAGCTACAAGCCCGTAGTTGGCAAAGACCTACCTACCTAAATACCTTCTAATATCTTGACCAACCCTTTTTAAGGTTATGAAAAGGGGAATATGGATCCTTTCCACTATAATGTTATATAAACTAGACATTCTAAGTTAAATTTTGAGGGCCATTGGGACTTGATAAAATAGTGGGAGACTTAATAAAAATTTATTATTTCTCATAAAATGTAATCAAGAAAGTACTAATGATCTAATATTTTATTTGTAGAATAAAAATGAAAATCTCATCAACCACACTATCCCTGTGATCAATTTTGGATAAAGAAAACATCATCACTAGTAGTAACTTCCAGGAATGGTTTAAACTCCTTTGGGTTATCCTACGCCATGAACAGAAATCTTACGTGTTGGAGTCAGCATTACCTGATCTGCCTGCCAAAGAGACGAGTGATGAGGATTTCCTAGTCTATGAGAAACATATGAATGATGTCGTCAATGTTCAATTTTTGATTCTATAATCAATGTCTAGTGAGCTCATGAAGTCTCATGAAAACTTGGATTCTTATAGCATGCTCGAGCACCTCTGTGGCCTTTACCAGGAGAGAGAAAGATAAGAAATGTTTGAGATCTATAAGGAACTCTTTCAGAGTAATCTTGGAGAAGATTCCCTAGCTAGGCCTCATGTAGTCAAGCTCATTGGATACATTGAGCGCCTGGAGGTTCTAGGGTTTAAACTCCCCAAAGAACTGGGCACCGATCTCATTCTCTCATCACTCCCTTAGAGCTTCTCTAACTTTTTTGTCAATTTCAATGTGAACAACATTGAGAAGTCTCTATCTGATATTCTTATCCTCATTCTCCAAGTGGAAAAAGATACAAAGTGTTAAAATCCTTCTATCCTTATGGTGAATAAGAGGAAAGGGAAGGAAAAGAGTTTTAAACCCAAAGCTTCTTCACAACCTTCCATGAAAAGGAAGATCAAATGGGAGGCAAAGGAATAGGAGGCTCTCTGTTTCGCATGTGGAAAGAAGGGCCACTTGAAGAAGAATTTCACCCAGCCTAAGAAGCAAGGGGAAGCTTTAGGTGTGTTTTTTATCGAATGCAATCTATCTATTTCTACAAATTGGGTATTAGATACAGCTTTTGGTGCTCACATATGTATCCAAATATAAGAACCAAGTAGACTCAGAAAGATTGACCAAGGGGAGGTAGATCTACGAGTAGACAATGGATCCAAACTTGTTGTTGTAGCTGTCGGGGACTACCACCTCACATTTCCAACTGGGATGGTCTTGGTGTTAAAGGGTTGTTATTATGTTCCTTCTATTACTAAAAACATTATTTTTGTATCTAGATTAGATATAGATGGATTTTTTTCAAGTTTAGAAATGAATGTTTCTTCTTTTACAAATATAGAATTTGTTTTGGTAGGGCACATTTATACAACGGTGTAATGTCCCGGACCCGGCCAGCCACCTGAACAGTGCCGAACGGGTCAGGTGTTAATACCTTAGGCGCACCTCCCCGAATGCCAAAGGCTACTGACTAGTAGCGAGGGTCTATTAGGTATAGTGGGGAGGCTATACCCTCTTGGAGGATCATAATATGGGTACTGGTCCGAAAATAATACTAAATATGTAGTGGAAAGAAAGACTCTGCAGACTCGAACCAGACCCACGGAGCGGAAGCATAATCAAAATAGATAACTGTGGAAGCCATAAATATAACAACAGCAGCGGAAATAAACACAACAGCATGCTGATAACATGTAACTACTACTGAACAGTAAAACATGCATCCAAAGCAGGTCATACACAACTGAATATAAACAGGGCGCCAATGGATAACTAACAGTAGCTACAATAAGCATGCCAATACAGAAAGTAAAAAAACAAAGTAAACTTAGCTAGGCATGACCTCAAGGTCCATACCATCTCCATTAAACAACTAATGCAGCCCAGTTCCTGAATCTGGCCTCTTTCCTACACGTAAATCCATAAAATCTGCACGCGTCCCGAAGGGCCCATGCAGGGTGTGAGACAAATCTCAGTAGGTTATCACCCAACGATGCGTACCAAATATATGTGTTTAAGCAGTCATGCATTTACCAGGGAAGCAGTAATCATTACAATGTGAAAATAAATACAAATTCCACTAGTGCTCAACAGCCACCGTGGAGTGTCACCTGCTTCGGCCAACACTGGAATCTCTGTCGTGTAACCCGGCACCAGGTTCCACCTGACACCTCGTGTCTCAAGTACTGACGTCCCGAAGGCACGCCCAAAATAGTAACCCGGCACCACGTGCCTCCTGACACCTCGTGTCTCAAGTACCGACGTCCCGAAGGCACGCCCAAAATAGTAACCCGGCACCATGTTCCTCCTGACACCTCGTGTCTCAAGTACCGATGTCCCAAAGGCACGCCCAAAATAGTAACCCAGCACCATGTGCCTCCTGACACCTCGTGTCTCAAGTACCGACGTCTCGAAGGCACGCCCATTCCCTGAAGGCTCCTCACCTACCTCATGGCTTTCTATGACAAGCACCCCCAACCAAAATACCTAACCCCAACTACAGGGGCCTCTACCCACACGAGTGGTCAAAACCACCTCATCACGGAGTATCTCAATGTGCACACTACTCAAATTCTCAGTGAGCAGTAATCACCCAAAATAGTCCTAAGCCACCAAAACATCTGACACCTCGTGTCCCTGCGACCATGTCACTCAAGTCCGATGGCCTCACCATCCAAGTAACCCGGGCCATGCCCAACCTGACAGTCACACTGCCTCAATCCGACATCCATGACGCCCAATCCCGTGGTCAAAACCACCCAAAGTAACCCGGGCAAAGCCCCAACCTGTGATCAGCATCACTCAAGCATAACTGGGCCAAGCCCAACACAACCCAAGGGGTCCAGTAGATGCAATTCAGCAATTGCATATATAACATATGTAAACAGAAAACATAACCAGGCAAAACCAACTAAATAGTCGAATTGCACTATACTAGTGTTGTCCCATACCAGCACAAAGGTCTTAAATTCCTCTTACAATTTAACAGGATTTAAAAAATTAAACTAAACAGTTTATAACAATAACATTTCAATTAAAAACCATTTTGGCGTTCCCCAGCCAAAATGCCCCGATGAGCAACGACCCCTCACCCGGCCCTGCTCACGCAAACTGGTAACCGAGCATACCCAAAAGCATCCTAGAGGTCCCATAAGCATTATAGTATGAAAAGGCAGATAAAATGGGTCCCGCTCAAAATACCCGAAAACGCGCTGAAGTCCGCGTCACCCAAACAACTATGAAAACACAAAATAAGGTATACACCACCTACCTGAGACTCGCACGATGCTACTCCTCCGGTAACACCCGCCAATTCGGTCTAAAACAGGGTAAATCTACAAAAGATTCAAAACCGGTCAAAGGGATATAACTCATTCTAGAACAAAAATCAAACAAAACGGCCAAAGAGGAATCGGGGCCTTACCAAGGGGGTTCCAACGCACTAATCAGAGCTTGAAACAGGTCTCGGAAGGACGATCGGGAAGAGGAAAGGGGTTCGGATGGCCTGGTTCGCATATCCGGGCGGAGGAGGGGTGTTCTGCCTCAAAATGAGGCTACTGCCCATTTTAGCACAAAAAAAAGAAAGTACACGACGTGTACTTTAGGACTACACGCTGTGTATATTCATTTAATTATTCAAAAAACGGAAAGATTCTGCCGACTTACTTTCCGAGCCTACCGACATGAGTACACGGCGTGTACCTAGGGGTACACGGCATGTACTTGGTTCCTATTCCTTTCCTCGCCGACGTACTCACACGCCATGTGTTTTCTTTATACACAGCTAGACTACACAGCGTGTCCAAGGGGAACACAGCGTGTCCTCGGTTCTACCCAGCCAATGGCCTACATGCCATGTATGGCCTCACACAGTTGGGGGTCTACATGGCGTGTTCAAAACTGCACACCATGTAGTAAGAAACTACTACACGGTCATCACACGGCATGTACTCGGAGAGCACACGGCTGTTCACTCGCCTAAACATACACGGCGTGTACTTAAAGTACACGGCGTGTAGTCTGGAAATTTCCAGAAACATCCCAAATTTTCTGGTCACCTCGGAAACCAGTCAAAAATTTAAACAGGGTCGGGATTTTGACCCGTTCCAAAAACCCAGGTTCTTACAAACTCCCCACCTTAACGTATCTCATCCCCGAGCTACCAAACAAAACCCGGAGATGGCACCGAACACGCTCATCCCAGTTAAACAACCTGGACTACCCCGGTACCAAGGTTCTGGCTAAATTCCTCAAGGGGCTCCCCACCTTAGGAATCGCCTTACCTGATCTCAACCCAACAAAACATAAAGCAAACAGGGTTTTACTAACCTGTTTTCTAGATGAAAAATCCTCCCGTGACACATTGTCACCCCTGTACCTCGTTGGTGCTCCTGTATCGCTACTGACACCCAACGTAACCCGCACCGCATCGGTGTCCACCTCCACGAGGTCCTGGTGCCGAGCACCTCAAGTAACCCACATCCACGATGCCCTGATGCCCACAGCACCTCAAATAACCCGCATCCACGATGCCCCGATGCCCACGGAACCTCAAGTAACCCGCATCCACGATACCCTGATGCCCACGGCACCTCAAGTAACCCGCATCCAAGATGCCCCGATGCCCACAGCACCTCATATATATATATATCACGCACCTGATATGGTGCCAACCCACTTACTAGCATCTAGTTAGTTCACAAAGATCCTGTGCACCTCGTGCACTCAAAACAGACATACCTCTACAGGTCATGCCAAAAAGGAAACATAGAGATCACGGTCACACCGCGGTGTACCTCTAACTGTCACTGGCTCACCGGCCTGCTCAGCCTCTGGCAGCTCCACGGTGTGCACCTACCCAGAAACAAGGCTACCTGATGCCTGACCTCCCGATGCTGCTCTAGTCACTGGCCACTGACCCCTCAGCTGGGTCCCACCATCTCTGTCAGGACCTCCGCGCACAGCTGAACCTCAACTACCCTCTCCAGGTACCGAACCTGAACCAACTCCAGACGCGACAGTCTGTCTTGGTCCCTGCCTACCGGCTATCTGAGAAGGTTTCCTGCAAAACCTCTCCAGATGCCTGTCCTATCCACATGCCCGACACTCCTTCGGTGGCCTGTCACACTACGCCCGAACATGTCCCGGTTGTCCACACTGGAAGCAAATCACCGAAGAACTCCCACATGGTGGTCTAGCTGAATCCCCAACCTGACTGCCCTGCTGGAACTCATCTCTCCCTCGCTTCCTGCTATTCGGACCATCACCTGAAGCTGTTGTCCTGCCCAAACGAGATTTCTCCCTTTCTTTGCCCTCAGCTATGAGTGCCTGATTCACCACTTCAGAGAAATAACCCAGCTTGAATATCTTCACCTGTACCCGAATGGTGTGCTGTAAGCCATCCTCGAAGTGCCTCACCCTAGTTGCATCGTCGCTCACCATACCCGGTGAAAAACGGGACAACTCTGTGAAGGTAGATATGTAGTCCATAACGGACATATCTCCCTGCTGAAGTCTCAAGAACTCCCGAGCTCTCTCTGCCCTTAACGTCTCTGGGTAGAAGTGCTCAAAGAACCTTCCCTCAAAATCCTTCCAAGCCAGTCCCTCATGCCTACGAGCTTGTACCTGTACATCCCACCAATGCTTCTTCGGTCCTCTCAGCATGTACGTCGCCAGCTTGACCCTCCGCCCTTGAGGCATCACGAGCTGCTCAAAAATCATCTGTATGCTCTCTATCCAGTTATCAGCCGCCTGCGGACCACCCTCTCCCTAAAAAAGTGGTGGGTGCTGCGACTGGAACTCCTGCGTCAGATACGCCATAGAAGGCTCTGTACTCTGCGCGCCTCTGTCAATCCTCTGCAAGACACGTACCAGGCTAGCTCGGAGCTGCTCATCAAGACACAGCCTGAACGATGCCAAACCCGGCTGTTGTCCTGCTTGCACTGGATCCTGAACCTGTTCCTGTCCCTAAGCATGTACCTGTGGCTCATGCTCATCATGTACCGAAGTCTGACCCTGGTCCTGTGGTACTATATCATCTCCTGCCTGATGCTCCATCGAGCTATGAAAGAGTAACCCGCTGAATACCATAAATGGTCAGACAGCCCATATGTATATAATAATATATTCTACGCAGATAAGAAAATCAGTAAAAGGCAGTTCATAACAACTACCCTTACTCCCCCTCACCACAACCCATGCCCCACGGCATCCCGACCTCATGGCCTCCTTACCCGCCCTCAACAGAGCCAAGTATCACAAGTACCTCGGGCCATGCCCGTCCTGACAACTCACGTTGCCTCAAACCGACGACTATGTCGCCCAATCCTGACAGTTACACTGCCTCAATCATAGTACATGTCTTCTCTCATAAGATTCAGACCCAAATATCCTGCAGCATGCAATTCTACAAATATAAAGCATGGCATACGCATTTTCACAACTAGTAGTTCTGTCAGGAATTTCACCAACTCGCATTTTAAAGTATATAAATCATGGCATTTGATTTTTCATTCACATGGAATTATCACTTCACAAAGCATACGTGCAATTATGAAATTGAAATACCCTAAAATGTGCCTATCAAAATCCAACAACTAGCCTTGCCATACCAGGCCAAGGTCCGATTCTCCCTTACCATACTGGGTCAAGGGTCACATATCTAAATCAACAACATTACACATCAAGTGATCCACCAAGGTGGAAATCATATAAACTGTAATTTGAGAAAAACCAAACAGCAATTCCCACCCGCGGCAACTTGGTCCATCCCTCATACCTAGGGCTGCAGGCACCCAAGCACAAGCTAGAAACCCAGTCCCTGTAACAAACTATCTCCAGTCTAACATATCCCAAATAGTAAAACCAGAAGAAAGAAACGAGAAGCCTCAAACTCATTAGTATCCAGTAAAACGCCGCTACTAAATCCTTGTCAAGAACTCCTCTGATACCACTTTGTAACATCCCAGACCCAGCCAGCCACCCGAACAGTGCTGAATGGGTTGGGTGTTACTACCTTAGGCGCACCTCCCCGAACGCCAAAGGCTATCGACTAGAAGCGAGGGTCTGTTAGGTATAGTGGGGAGGCTATACCCTCTCGGAGGATCATAATATGGGTACCGGTCCGAGAATAATACTAAATATGCAGCGGAAATAAAGACTCAGAAGACTCGAACCAGACCCGCAGAGCAGAAGCATAATCAAAATAGATAACAGTGGAAGTATTAAATATGACAACAGTAGTGGAAATAAACACAACAGCAAGCTGATAACATGTAACTACTACTGAACAGTAAATCATGCATCCAAAGCAGGTCATACACAATTGAATATAAATAGGGCGTCAATGGCTAACCAACAATAGCTACAATAAGCATGCCAATAAAGAAAGTAAACAAAACAAAGTAAACTTAGATAGTCATGACCTCAAGGTCCATATCATCTCCATGCAACAACTAACACAGCCCAGCTCCTGAAGCTGGCCTCTTTCCTGCACGTAAATCCATAAAGTCTGCACGCGTCCCGAAGGGCCCGTGCAGGGTGTGAGACAAATCTCAGTAGGTTATCACCCAACGGTGCGTACCAAATATATGTGTTTAAGCAGTCATGCATTTACCAGGGAAGCAGTAATCAGTACAATGTGAAAATAAATTCAAACTCCACTGGTGCTCAACAGCCACCGTGGAGTGTCACCTGCTTCAGCCAAAGCCGGAATCCCTGTCGTGTAACCCGGCACCAGGTGCCACCTGACACCTCGTGTCTCAAGTACTGACGTCCCAAAGGCACGCCCAAAATAGTAACCCAGCACCACGTGCCTCCTGACACCTCGTGTCTCAAGTACCGACATCCCGAAGGAACTCCCAAAATAGTAACCCGGCACCACGTGCCTCCTAACACCTCGTGTCTCAAGTACCGACGTCCCGAAGGCACGCCCAAAATAGTAACCCGGCACCATGTGCCTCCTGACACCTCGTGTCTCAAGTACCGACGTCCCAAAGGCACGCCCATTTCCTGAAGACTCCTCACCTCCCCCGTGGCTTTCTACGGCAAGCACCCCCAACCAAAATACCTAACCGCAACTACGTGGGCCTCTACCCGCACGAGTGGTCAAAACCACCTCATCACAGAGTATCTCTGTGTGCACACTACTCAAAGTCCCGGTGAGCGGTAATCAACCAAAATAGTCCTAAACCACCAAAACATCTGACACCTCGTGTCCCTGTGACCATTTCGCTCAAGTCCAATGGCCTCTCCATCCAAGTAACCCGGGCCATGCCCAACCTCACAGTCACACTACCTCAATCCGACGTCCATGATGCCCAATCCCGTGGTCAAAACCACCCAAAGTAACCCGGGCAAAGCCCCAACCTATGATCAGCATCACTCAAGCGTAATCGGGCCAAGCCCAACACAACCCAAGGGGTCCAGCAGATGCAATTCAGCAATTGCATATATAACATATGTAAACAGAAAACATAACCAGGAAAAACCAACTAAACAGTCGAATTGCACTATACCGGTGTTGTCCCATACCAGCACAGAGGTCTTAAATTCCTCTAACAATTTAATAGGCTTTAAAGAATTAAACTAAATAGTTTATAACAATAAAATTTCAATTAAAACCCATTTTGGCGTTCCCCGGCCAAAATGCCCCGATGAGAAACGGCCCCTCACCCTACCCTGCTCACTAAAACTGGTAACTGGGCATACCCAAAAGCATCCCAGAGGTCCCATAAGCATTATAATATGAAAAGGTAGATAAAACGGGTCCCGCTCAAAATACCCAAAAACGCGTTGAAGGCCGTGTCACCCAAACAACTACGAAAACACAAAATGAGGTATGCACCACCTACCTGAGACTCGCACAATGATACTCCTCCGGTAACACCCTCCAATTCGATCTAAAACACGGTAAATCTACAAAATATTCAAAACCTCTCAAAGGGATATAACTCCTTCTAGAAAAAAAAATCAAACAAAATGGCCAAAGAGGAATCGAGGCCTTACCAAGGGGGTTCCAACGCACTAATTAGAGCTCGAAAAAGGTCTCGGACGGACGATCGGGAAGAGGAAAGGGGTTCGGCCGGCCTGGTTCATGTATCCGGGCGGAGGAGGGGTGTTCTGTCTCAAAACGAGGCTACTGCCCATTTTAGCAAAAAAAAAATAAAGTACACGGCGTGTACTTTTGGACTACACACCATTTATATTCATTTAACTATTCAAAAAATGGAAAGATTCTACCGACTTACTTTCCGAGACTGCCGACATGAGTACACGGCGTGTACCTAGGGGTACACGGCGTGTACTTGGTTCCTCTTCCTTTCCTCGCCGACGTACTCACACGCCATGTGTTTTCTTTATACACGGATAGACTACACAGCATGTCCAAGGGGAACACGGCGTGTCCTCAGTTCTACCCGGCCAACAGCCTACACTCCATGTATGGCCTCACACGGTCAGGGGTCTACACGGCGTGTTCAAAACTACACGCCGTGTAGTAAGAAACTACTACACAGTCATCACATGGAATGTACTCGGTGAGCACACGGATGGTCACTCACCTACACATACATGGCGTGTACTTAAAGTACATGGCATGTAGTCTGGAAATTTCCAGAAACATCCCAAATTTTCCGGTCTCCTCGGAAACCAGTCAAAAATTTAAACAGGGTCGGGATTTTGACCCGTTCCAAAAACCTGGGTTCTTACAAATGGTCTTTACGTGTTGGATTACACAAACCAAGTAATGTCAATCAACAACAAAGATACTTCACATGACTCATACCACACCCAACTTTTGAATCACCGTCTAGTTCGTGTATATGAGAAATGATTGAAAAAGTTACATCAAGATGGATATTTATATTCTTTCGAACTAAAACCACTTGGCATATGTCATGCATGTTTACAAGGGAAAATAACCAAATCCCCATTTAGTGGGAAAGGTTAAAGGGATAAAGAACTTCTTGAATTGGTTCATAATGATGTGTGTGGACCATTTCTAGATGAAGCAATGGGAGGGTACTCATAATTCATAACTTTTACTGATGATTTTAGTAGATATAGATATATCTACTTAATGAGGTATAAGCCAGATTCTTTTGATAGTTCAAAGAATACAAGAATGAAGTTGAGAACAATCTTGTTAAGAAGATTAAGAAATTATGCTCAGACTAAGATGTATAATATCTTAATCGATACTTCATTGATTACATATGGGATTTTGGGATCCTATCCCAACTCACTCCTCCAAACATGCCCTAGTGGAATAGTGTGATTGAAAGGAGGAATTGTATCCTGTTGGACATGGTGAGATCAATGATGAGTCATACGAGACTTCCATTATCCTTTTGTGGATATGAATTACAAATAGTGACACACATACTAAACCAAGTACCAACTAAATCGATAAATGGCATTCCATATGAGTTATGGAGTGGAAGAAAATACATGTTTTTGAATTTACATGTGTGGGGTAGCGAAGTGTTTGTTAAGGCCTCTTCAGGTAACAAAATCGCACATCGAGGAACAAAGTGTACCTTATAGGATACCCTAAGGAAACAAGGGGATATTACCAATACAACCCCTCATACAAAAAGTTTATAGTGGAAATACATTCCATATTCCTTGAGAGTGAGCACATCTCCAAAATAGATAGTGGGAGTGAGATAGAATTTGATGAAGTCAAGGGTCAAGGTATATAAGAGTTGGTATAGGAACAAATTCCACAAAGCCCCATGAAAGAAGAATCTGTTCCAGAGACACAAGTACTACGTAGGAGTACAAGAGAGGTTAGAGAATCAAAATATTATAGTTTTCTAGTTACTGAGGATGGTGACTCATTATTAGTTGATAATAATGATCCTCTAACCTACAAGTAAGCAGTAAGTGGCACATACATTACCAAGTGTAAAGAAGCCATGAATTCTGAAATGGATTCCATGTATCAAAACCAAGTATTGATTTTGGTAGATCCTCCATTTGATGTAAATCCTATTGGTTGTAAATGGATATTTAAGAAGAAACTAGACATGGAAGGACAAGTCAATACCTATAAGGCATGACTGGTTGAAAAGGGGTTTAAACAGCATCAAGGAATTGACTACGATGAAACATTTTCAATAGTTTCAATGTTAAAATCCATGAGAATTCTACTTGACATTGTGGTTTACCATGACTATGAGATTTGAAAAATAGATGTCAAAATAACCTTCCTTAATGGGAACCTTCAGGAAGATTTATACATGACACAAACTGAAGGGTTTGTAACTCCGAAGGATACCAATAAGGTATGAAAGTTGCAGAAATCTATTTATGGATTAAATCAAGCATATAGGTCATGGAACATTCATTTTGATGAAGCTGTAATAGAAATTTATTTTATCAATAATGAATTTTATACTTGTGTATACAAAAGGTTTAGAGGGAGTGCAATCATTTTTCTAATAGTATATGTTGGTGACATATTACTTATTGGAAATGAGATACCAGTCTTACAGTCTGTTAAGGCATGGTTAAATCAATGCTTCTCCATGAAGGACTTGGGAAAGGAATAATATATTCTTGGGATCATGATTCATCATGATAGATCCAAGAGATTTTTGGTCCTGATTCAAAGTACATACTTTGATAAGATACTTAAGAGATTTAGTATGGAGAAATCCAAGAGGTGATTGTTTCCAACGTCACATGGAATTCATATTTCCAAGAAAATGTGTCCTAAAACATGTGAGAAAGAATGATAATAGAAAGGAATCCATATGCATCAGTGATTGGGTTAGTCATGTATTCCATGATATGTACTATGCTAGATGTCGCCTATGCATTATTTGTGGTAGGCAGATATCAAGCTGACCCAGGTGACCGCCATTGGATGGTAGTCAAGACTATCCTAAAGTATCTGAGATGTACTAAGGATATGTTCCTAGTTTATGGAGGATATTAGTAACTAGTTATAAGAGGATATACATATGCTATTTTCTAGACTGATCAAGATGACATAAAGTCACAAATGGGATACATATTCACTTTGAATAGAGGTGCAGTGAGTTGGAAGATCTCAAAGAAGAGTTTGGTTGCAGATTCTACAGCAGAGTCCAAGTATATCACAGCTTCTAAGGTAGCTAAAGAAGCAGTTTAGATGTGAAGCATAATCTAGGTGATGGATGTGATACCTATTAGTAAAGATCTCATCACACTGTATTGTGATAATACTACAGCGTTGGGTCTCTCAAAAGAGACAATGTCACATCAACGGACGAAGCACATACTTTGGAAGTATCATCTCTTGAGGAATTTTTCTCAGAGAGGGGAAGCTTCAGTGAGCAGTATTTCCACAAAAGACAACATGGTGGACCCCTTGACTAAATCCTTGACTCATTAGAAATGTGATCACCATGTGAGATCTAGCGGACTAAAATTCATAGTAGTTGGCTCTATTCCAAGTGGGAGTTTGTAAGAGTTGGTGTCCTAGAACCAAATGGTTGTACTTTGATTACATGGATATTTAATTTATTTAAATATTAAACATCTTATTACATATTTTTCATTGTTCTTCATGACTATGATGTAATAATGTTCTAGAGTATTTGTTTCATTGATAAGGTCATGGAAGTTCCACGCTATGATGATAACCTTAAAATGCTATAAAAATATTCTTAAATATAGTTCTACGATTGGATGAAATACTATGAAGGGACACATAGCATGAAAATTGTCAGGTGTGAGTACTCATAAGCATATAAGACTTCCTTTCATGAATTTCTCACTTGGTAATATCCAAGACATAATATTATGAGAACAAACCCGCTAGTAGTAATTCTGTATGTTTTGGTGTCATTGGATATTTCTATCTACGATTGTGTGTAATGATCCTTAGACTTTAATATTATCATTAATATGTGTCACAACTCGCACACTTTTATTTACTGATGAAAAATGTCATGTAGACAGTTGGCGGGAAGTAGGGTATGTTGGGTTCGTCACGGGTGACATGATATTAATGGATAATTTGAGGAAGGATTTGTTCCTTCCATTTATGGAAGTTGATATCTTAGACCTTTGATTGAAATAGAACTGTCACAGGAAATTCCATGGCCATGGTGTAATGATGAGTTTATTTTAGGTATTCAAAGAATGACGTATCAAGTATAAAGGTTGATGACACTATCATGAAACTTGCTTGATGAGATATTGAGACAAAGAGATTATATTACACAATGAGCATTCATATGTGGATGTCATTGTTGCGACATTATGTTATTTATCTCGGGTGCCTTGATCTATTTCTAGACAGTACTCTTGGACTTTAGGCAAGCCCTCCTAACACCAATGAGAAAGAATACTAGAGGGTCACCAACTAAGTGTTTTTGGTGGTTTTGGTTAAATTCTATTTGAATTTAATTAATAAAATAAATATTATTCTCAAGATCGTGGAATAATATTATTCAAGTTAATATGACCACATAAATTATATAAAATTTATTTATTTATTTTATTAAACATTTAATAAATATTTATTTACTAGTTTGTAAATAAAATATTTATTTAAGAGAATAAATTATTTATTTATTTATTCAGGTGTTCAATAAATGGAAGTGGAGTTTGAGTAGACCAAGGCTGTTCTGGTAGTAAAATAATTATTTACAAGATGTTAAATAATTTTTAGTTGGACCAAGTAAAAATAATAATGACATTTCAATTATTTTGTTATGTGGAATTTTATTCATAATTCAGTTTTGCACAAGTTGGCACACCATAAATAATGACGTGGTATTATTATTATGAGAATGGGTTTTCTCTAAGTTCATGAATGTATTTAATTGTTGTTATTAAATTAAATATTGTAACTAAAGTTCCATTAATATAAATAGACAAGTACATCTATTGTGTCATGGAGAACACACAACATGCTTGATAAATTGAGAATTGGTGAACTAAACAATTTCTCTCTCAAATCCTCTTCCCACCCCGCTCAAGAATGAGAGATGTTCTTCAAGGCCGAAGAACAAGTGATCAAGAATGATCGTCACCAGACACTCGCTTTGCTGTGCTAGCACCCAGAGAATGAGTGGTGTCGATCGAAGACCATCAGAGAATGTGTGGATCACCACTAGAGGGATTCTAGTTTGGATCCTCGCAAGCACAATGAGATAATCTGGAAGGGTCATTCTGAATTATCAACGTCATCAACAAAGAAAATACCGAAGATCTAGGTATTCTTTTATTTATGAAATTAATTAAATTAATTATAAACATGATGTGAAAGATCCTCTCTAAAGTTTTCAGGCCTCTTACTTCTTTATCTAAATCTTTGATTCTATTCCATGGAGATTGGCATTCATTGTCGTATTGATCTCATAATAATCATTGATCATGGTAAAAATTAAATTTGGGTGTCGTCCCAACCACACTTCCGCTACACCCGAAACCTTCACACATAACCTTGGGAAATCTCATTCTCCCAAATTACCCACTCTTAGAGATAGAATCAGACAAAAAAAGGATTCACATTATCAATTTATAAACAGTAATAACATAATCAAAATATGAGCTCGGTTAAGTAGAATATCACTATTCAGTTATACAAGTATACATTGTATAAGTTACCATTGATACATTAAATAACTAAACCCCGTATCAAACTTAGGGTTCTTAACCACAAGCATGCATATGAATTTCATGTGAATTATATATACCAAAAATCATACATAGTATCACACACTCTTACCACCATGGTCCAAGAGTAAAAATATAATTCAATATTTCACACAATATATTCTTAGAAATTATAAAATCATAAGATCAAAAACCAAGAACTACAATCCCATCCTTGGTAAGCTAAACATTACTAATACATGGTTTAGATGCTCTTAAGTATAAGGAATATATAAAATTCTACCCATATCTTATTTTCTATCATCTATATCTTAAATTGTAAGATAAAAGAATATCAAATACCTAATACCACTCTATAGAATATCCATCTTGGTTAACCTCCACCATGACTAAAGAGGGAACCATATACCTCAATTTATCCTCCTCATATGTTAGAGGATGTCAAATAGTGTTGCGGGTCTATATATAAAGTGGGGAGACTATACCATCATCGATACAAATATCCATAAACCACAGTGGAATAAATAATATTCAACTATCATCATAATATAAAAATAGAATAAAGTTAAAAAAATATAGCCCAGTGTCATTGGAAAAATAAATAACATAACACATGATAAGGAAATTGATAACTATAATGAAATGTGTTCATTCAAATATGAACAGGAACTCTCATGAAGTCTTCTCAAGTACCAGGGTTCTTGATCAAGGTGTGAGTACAATACATTAGTTATCCAACAATAGTTTCCTTAAATAATTCCAATAAATACAAGTACATGTACAATGTGATATTATTGTATGTAATAATAGGAATTATCAATAATGATAAATATTTCATATACCTAAGTACTACACATCCACCTAGGTGTGAATATACCTACTTCGGCTAGTGTCATGGTGTCTCTAAAAAATCACATAAATAGAAATTGGGCACCGCATCCCAATTCATAGTCATTGGGAATAGCATTCCATTATATCATAGTTGATAACTCATTCATTTTTCATCCTGATAATCAATTCATAATGGTGGTCATATATTCTCCATAACATCATTCTATAATGGTCATAATTCCCTTAAAAATCACACACAAGTAGGTATCAAATCCTAACTATAGTATCAATAAAGATAATAACATTTCTATCCATGGAAACTCAAAATACAGTAAGTGTCCCAATTTGAGCCACAATATAAGAGATAGAATCACATCTCATAAAAAACAATTCTCATATGAGATCACATAATCTTCTATAGAAGAATAAAACTATAGGGTTGTTTCTAGAAAACATGATAGGGACCTCATGAATATCCCGACTCTCTATGTGTGGGATACCATCTCTAGCATCACCTTACCTAAACTAAACTCAGATCATCATCTTATTCTTGTTAGCTTTCACTCTAAGAGAGACAAACCTAGTATCCCTTTCAAATTTAATAATGCCTAGTCTATGGATTGGGATTTCTCTAACCTCATTCAAAGTTTTTGGGAGTCTATGTCTCATCACTCATATTCTTTTTCTTGTATTACTAAGCTCAAGCATCTTAAGCACTGCCTCAAGGGTTGGTGAGGGGATAAATCTAAAAAAATTGACCAAGAAATATTCACCCTTGAGAACGATCTCAATCAAATTCAAAATAACTCTACTAACTCTGAATTCTCCTATGATCCCTAAAATGAAATAAATGTCTCTATGAAACTCAATTCTCTTATAGTGATCAAATACAACATTCGTAAACAAGTCTTCAGAACTAAATGGCTCTCAGATGGTGACAGAAACACCAAGTTTTTCAATGCCCTTGAGAGGGTTAGAAAATTCGGTCGCCCGCTATCCTTCCTTAAAGACAATGACAAGCTTTATAACTCTGATCCTGCCATAGCTAATTACATGGTCAATTATTTTGACAATATTTTTAATGGTCCAAATATAAATAAATATATTCTTCCTGGGATCATTCCAACCTTATTAAATGATGACAATAACCTATTTCTTTTGATCACTACTCTAGAAAATGAAATAAAAGCCACTATCTTTAGCCTCAAACCTAACAGTGCTTCAGGTCCTGATGGTTTCAATAATGGTTCTTTTCAACACCTCTAGGAGATTGTCGGTTCAGATGTTTTCAAGCTTGTTAAATATTTCTTTTCTAATGGTGTCCTCCCTTATGGTCTCAATTCTCAATTCCTTCATAATTCCCAAGGTAACCAATGCCTCTAAAATTTATTTATTCTTTCATATTTCCCTCATCAACTTCCTTTATAAAATCATTACTAATCTCTTTGCAAATAGACTTTCCTCTCTGTGTAGAAGAATCATATCTTGGAATCAATTTGGGTTTATAAAAGGTAGGTCCATACAAGATTTCATTTTCCTTGCTTCGAAATGCACTAACTCTATTAATAAAGTCTCCAGAGGAGGAAATATTTCCACTAAACTCGACATTAGGGAAGCATTTTATACCATAGACAGAAGATTTATATTCAAAGTACTTCAGAGTTTTGGTTTCAATGATGTTTTCATTAGCAAGATAAACTCCCATCTCAAATCGGCCTATATATCCATCCTCATCAATGGCTCCCCCAAGGGATACTTTAAATTCTCAAAGGAAGTTCAACAAGGTGATCCCTTATCTGCTACTCTTTTTTCCATTGTAGAGGATTATCTTAGCAGACTTATCACTGGCCTTGTTCTTCAAAACAAACTCAAACCTATACAGGCTTCCAGAAATCTAAATGTTCCATCCCATCTTCTTTATGCTAATGATATAATTTTGTTCCTTAATGGAAGTATAATAAATATCCTTAACCTCAAAAATTATTTATCTCACTATGAAGAAGTCTCAGGTCAATCCATTAGTTGGAGAAAATCCTTTGTCTTATTTGAAATAAATTTCCCTCCCGCTAGGAAAAGTCACATCATTGGAAGCCTTGGCATCAAAAAAGGATCCACCCCCTTTACCTACTTTGGGGTTCCCATATTTTGGGGTAGGCCTAAATTCACATATTTCAACACTGTTGTTGATCAAGTTATTAATCAACTTTCATCCTGGAAGGGGAAATACCTTTCCATGGCTGGTAGGATCTGCCTGGTGAAATCAACTATTGTTTCCAAAATGGTTTACTTGCTGATGATTTACAAATGGTCTACTAGTATTCTCAATAAAATTAATGCCTACATTAAAAAATTTGTTTAGACTGGTAGTATTATTGAACTAAATCTTGTTACCATTCCCTGGTCTACCTTTTGCAAACTTCTTGAGAGAGGTGGTCTTGGAATTAAAAATCTTAAACTTTTTAATAATTCCATTCAATCCAGACTCACCGGGAGACTAATCAATAATAAATCTGACTCCATAGATTTTCTTAGAAATAGGTTCCTGGAGAATCTTAAAAAAGGAAATTTTCACTATGTAAATTCCTCGATTTGGCCTTCCATTAGAATCACCTTTTTTGACATCATGCATAACTCCAGATGGATGGTTAGCTTGGAATCTACCATGAGCTTCTAGCTTGACAGCTGGATTGGCTCCCCTATCATTTCAATGTTTCCTCCTAATACATATCCAGATAACATCAAATACACTATAAAATAGGTTATGCAAGCTTGTAACCTAGAGCTCCCTGATCCTATCATGCAGGTTGTTGATGATTAATCTTTTTCAAATGATGAAGATTTTCTTATTTGGAAACCTTCCCACAATAGTATTCTTGATTCCAAAAAATTTTAAAATCATCACTTTAGTAACTCTATTTCTAATTTTTATTGGTTGAAGTTTTTTTATAATCCTTGGATTAAACCCTCAATACTTAATCTAGTCTGGCGTATTGTACATAACTGTATTCCTACAGAGGTTTGTCTCTAATCTTTTGGTATCCAGCTCTTCTCTAAATGTCACCTTTGTCATCAACATAGTGATGACACCAATCATTTATTTTTTTTCTTGTGCTATGGCCTTTGATCTTTGGAATTTTATTACTGACATGTTTTACTGCATATGGTTATGCTCTGACTCTATTTTCCCACATCTAAAATGGTGTGTGGAGCTTGACACTTCGTAAAAAAACAAGAACCTCTTCTTATCCATTGTTGATGAGCTCCTCCACATTATCTGGTATGATATAAATTCAGTTATTCACAATAATTACTCATTCAACCTTAATTTAGGTTGAACAAGAATTATTATTGCCATTAGGAATGCTGCCATGCTTGAGAAAGAGCATTGCGATAACTCGGTTGGTGACTTTGTGATCCTAAAATGGCTTACAGTTGATGGCATCTTCCATCAACCTAAGTGCTCTTTCGAGGTGTTCTAACAATCCCTGCTTCCTAGATAGATTAAAATTAATTTTGATGGTGCTTCCAAAGGAAATTAGGGACCGGTGGGTTGTGGGGGCATCTTTCGAGACTCTCTCGGTTAGTGCCAGGGTTGTTTCTATGGAAACTATGGCATTTCCTCTTCCCTTGAAGCAGAGATGTTGGTTTTGATTCATAATATTACTTTCATTAAGCAAAAAGGCTGGAACAACATCTGGATTAAAAGTGACTCCACCACCATTGTTCAAGCAATTTGGAATGGTGTGGTTCACCTTGCTTGGCCTCTTACAATGCACTGGATGAATTTCCTTAACTTTATTCTGGAGCTCAGGTACATTGGCACACATACCTATCGAGAAGCGAACATAGTGGCTGATGGTCTTTCTAACAAGGTAATCAACCAAGACATTATGTGATGCGATGATTTTCCAGTTGATCTTTTCCATTTTATGAAAAATATTGCAAAAAAATCCTTCTTTCAGACTTTTGTAGTTTCTTTCTTGAATTTAAAAAAAAAATGTGTCTTGTTCTTTGACCAAGACATTGATTTTTTTTTTAAAAACAATGCTAGATGACTACAAATCAGTATGGTTGGTGTTGTCAAAGAAGATGTGTTTAAGGTGGCGCAATTTACTAGTGTTTTCTAAATTTTTGGGCCTCAAAATTGGGAGTTTATTTTATGAAAAAGGAAGATTTTACAAAAAGGATTTCATGGAATGGAGTTCACAGACCATGAAGCACAGTTCACAATCCAAGAATCATAGTTCACTGATTGTGATTCATAAAGTGTGTGGATCATAAAGCACAGTTCATGGATCTAAAAGCACAGTTCACAGACCACAAAGCACAGTGGAGGGAGGCTCGTAATTTGAGGAATTTAGGCAGTGATTTAAGGATCTTTAAAGGTTTTTATTTTACAGAATACAATATCCACCACAATGAATTATGGCACTATGCAGACCACATAGCAGTTCATGGTGAAGGTTGTACTACATCAATGTTTTGGGTATTTTTGATTAATGGTTTTTTGTGGGGTTTATTTGCCTATATAAATGAACCTAATCACTTCATTATCTAGAGAAAATTTCATTAGATAAGATCATCACTATATTATGAATTTGGTTAATTATAAATTAGTTCATGAGGGAGGATTCCGCGAAGGATAAGAATGTTGTACCTCTCGTTCCCCTCGTGGTTTGATTTTCATGATCACAATCACCTTCTTATTTTGTCTAATATTGTTTGAAGTGTTTTTTAATGATAGGCACAAGGTTGCCAAGAAGTTGGCCCAAGAATGGACAAGAAGTGGACTGAAATTCAGTCCACCGGCCAACCGGTGTGATAGCACCGGCCAGCCGGTGGACCTGGTAGAGGCATTGCCCACTGCCAGGTTCCACCGGTCGGCCGGTGGCTCTGTCACCGGCCAGCCGGTGGCAACCTGATTCAACAGTGATGGCTACTGCCTCACCACCGGCCAGCCGGTGGCTCTGTCACCGGTCAGCCGGTGCTTCCTGGGCAGAAGGCCTTCTCAACATCCAAGGCACCGGCCAGCCGGTGTCCCTGCACCGGCCAGCCGGTGTGCCTGCACCGGCCAGCCGGTAGCCCAGTCAAACTAGCCGTTGTCTTTGACCAGTCAACTCCCATTTGGCCTCCAACGGCTCCGAGGCCCTTTACAACGGCTCCGAAGACTCCCCAAGGGTTCCTTGCCTATAAATAAAGGCCAAGGAAGCCCCGGACACTTACCGGATCATATACGAAGCCAACAGACATATTTTGTATCAATTGGCCAACCTCCGGCGACTTCCTTCAAAGGAACCTCAAGTGCTCCAACAACTTCCACATCCAAGGAGCTCCACCAAAGAAGCTTGGAAGCGGCCTTCAATATCTCCAATCATTCAAAGGCGCCCAAGGCTTCTTCTCATATACGGTTTTTATTGTATATCCATTTTGAGCTTTAAATTTGGGTTTGTGCCTACAAACCCCAACACTTTTTCTCATCCCTCTTTATTTTGGGTTTCACATCACCACTAAGGTGTGAAGAGGTTTCTTCAAGCCTTTCCTTTTAAAAGGCTTGTGTCATAGGTGAGCTAGCCTTCACCTGTAAGAAGGCTAGTGGGTTCTTGCTCAACCATTAAAAGCAAGTGGGTTCTTTCTTAACCACCAAAAGCAAGCTGTAATAGGTTCTAGTGCTACCTCAAAGCCTAGTGGGTTTCTTGCTAAAACCATTGAAAAGCAAGCGGTAGAATCTCTCAACGGTTTAGTTGGGAGCGGAGACGTAGGCCGGGTTTTGGCCGAACTCCGTTAACAATTTCTTGTGTCTTGCCTCTTTATTTCCGCTGCACTTTCACTTTGATTTTTAATTTGTTAATTAATTTTTAAAAGGCAATTCACCCCCCCTCTTGCCATTCACTTCCCTTTTTCTCCGCCCAACAATTGGTATCAGAGGGAAATTTGAGTAATACCCTAACCGGTTTCAAATTAAAGATCCATTGTGATGGCATCCACTTCTTTCGCCCCCGAAGGCTTTTCTTTGGGTCGGGCTCCATTTTTTGATGGGTCCGACTATAATTATTGGAAAAATCGCATGACCACTTTTTTAAGAAGCATAGGATATCCAATTTACAAAATTGTCATGCAAGGTTATACTTTGTCTACCCCCGACGAATCCAAATGGACCCCCGCCGATATTAGAAACTTTGAGCTTGATGGCAAAGCCATGAACGCTCTACATTGCGGCCTTGACCGAAATGAGTTCAACCGAGTTTCCACTTGCACCTCATCTCATGAAATTTGGAAACTATTGGAAGTGACCCATGAGGGCACTAACAAAGTTAAGGATACTCGGTTAGACATGTATAGACAAGATTTTGAAAACTTTTCCATGCATCCAAATGAGTCTATTTCTGAAATGTTTACACGCTTCACTAACGTTTGCAATGGTAGAAAATCTCTTGGTGATGATGTTTCAGCTGAAGCAATGGTCAAGAAGATTCTATGGGTCCTTCCGAGCTCATGGGCACCTAAGGTGACGGCTATCCAAGAAGCTAAGGATGTAAAGAACATGCCGGTCGAAGAGCTCATCGGATCCCTAATGACGTACGAGATCACGATGAGGAGGCAAGCTCAAAAGGAGGGCACACCAATCAAGACACCAAAGAACATCGCCCTCAAGGTACAAAAATAAGTAAGCTCCTCCTCATCATCATCATCTTCATCTTCTTCATCATCAAGCGGCGACTCGGAAATGGATAATCTCGCCCGCCAAATGCACAAATTTATGAAGAAGCACAAGAAGAAGAAGAAATCTCGCAAGGCGTGAAAGCAAGAACCCACCACAAGATCCGAGCCCAAGGTAAAATGCTACGGGTGCGGCCAAAAAGGGAATTACAAGCCCGATTTCCCACTCAACAAAAAACGGGCCACGCAAAAGGAAAAAGGAAAGAAAAAGGTCCTCAAGGCGACATGGAGTGACACCTCATCATCCTCCTCCTCCTCCTCCTCAAGCGACCAAGGTACAAAATGCCTAATGGAAAAACATGAGGTATCATCATCCTCTTCCTCTTCTTCCTCCTCTAGTTCTTCTAATTCTTTTAATCATTTATCATATGAAGAACTCCAACATGCTAGAGACCAATTAGAAAATGGTTTTCATGAACTTTCTTCTAAATTTGTTTCTTTGAAAAAGAATTTCAAAAAACTTTCCTCCGAAAAAGAACAACTTCTCAAAGAGAAGGAGGAACTCTCCCTAAAAATCCAAAATTTCCCAAATGTTGATTCTTTGGAATCAACCATCAAGGACCTTAGAGAATCCTTAGCCAAGTTCACCCAAGGTGAAAAAAATTTGACCAAATTATTGGGTTCTCAAAGGGTTTCTAGGACCACTCAAGGACTTGGCTATACCAACCAAGCGTCCTCCTCCCATGCACCCACTGTTTTTGTAAGGGGGAGCTCTAGTTATAAATTTTCCAATTATTGTAAAAAACTCGGGCACCTAATTTATGAATGCGATTGAAAAAATGCCTGTTATGGTATGCCTAAATCTATTTACTTTTCGGACGAATTTTATAGGATAAGACCCGCCATGAAACAAATTTGGATTGAAAAATCCCTTTTGGTGAGTCTCTCCGGGCCAAAAATAGTTTCGTTTCCCCGATGATCTTTTGTTTTATTTAGGGGGAGAAATTTTCTTAAATTCAAAAATCTCTTTCGATTCATTTTTCAATTTAAATTCATTTATTCAAAAATCTTAATTTCAAAATTTTCATTTGGTTTCAAATTTCAAATTTCAATTGGTTTTTGATTCAAAACTTTCAATTCAAACTGTTATTCAAATTTTCATTTCAATTTCAAAAATCTCAATTGATTTTTCAATTCTCATATCTAGTTTTTCAAACCCCTTCCCTCAATCAAGTTTTATGCCCCGTGCTATTTTGATAATCACAAAGGGGGAGAAATTCTTGATTGATTGGGGGAGAACCCTTTTGATCATGCTTAGCATTTACTTTCTTTATCCTTTAAGCATGTCTTTCTTTTATGTATTTTACATTTATTGTTTTGGTGATTGTGATCATCAAAATAGGGGGAGATTGTTGTACCTCTCGTTCCCCTCGTGGTTTGATTTTCATGATCACAATCACCTTCTTATTTTGTCTAATATTGTTTGAAGTGTTTTTTAATGATAGGCACAAGGTTGCCAAGAAGTTGGCCCAAGAATGGACAAGAAGTGGACTGAAATTCAGTCCACCGGCCAACCGGTGTGATAGCACCGGCCAGCCGGTGGACCTGGCAGAGGCATTTCCCACTGCCAGGTTCCACCGGTCGGCCGGTGGCTCTGTCACCGGCCAGCCGGTGGCAACCTGATTCAACAGTGATGGCTACTGCCTCACCACCGGCCAGCCGGTGGCTCTGTCACCGGTCAGTCGATGCTGCCTGGGCAGAAGGCCTTCTCAACATCCAAGGCACCGGCCAGCCGGTGGCCCTGCACCGGCCAACCGGTAGCCCAGTCAAACTAGCCGTTGGCTTTGACCAGTCAACTCCCATTTGGCCTCCAACGGCTCCGAGGCCCTTTACAACGGCTCCGAAGACTCCCCAAGGGTTCCTTGCCTATAAATAAAGGCCAAGGAAGCCCCGGACACTTACCGGATCATATACGAAGCCAACAGACATATTTTGTATCAATTGGCCAACCTCCGGCGACTTCCTTCAAAGGAACCTCAAGTGCTCCAACAACTTCCACATCCAAGGAGCTCCACCAAAGAAGCTTGGAAGCGGCCTTCAACATCTCCAATCATTCAAAGGCGCCCAAGGCTTCTTCTCATATACGGTTTTTATTGTATATCCATTTTGAACTTTAAATTTGGGTTTGTGCCTACAAACCCCAACACCTTTTCTCATCCCTCTTTCTTTTGGGTTTCACATCACCACTAAGGTGTGAAGAGGTTTCTTCAAGCCTTTCCTTTTAAAAGTCTTGTGTCATAGGTGAGCTAGCCTTCACCTGTAAGAAGGCTAGTGGGTTCTTTCTCAACCATTAAAAGCAAGTGGGTTCTTGCTTAACCACCAAAAGCAAGCTGTAATAGGTTCTAGTGCTACCTCAAAGCCTAGTGGGTTTCTTGCTAAAACCATTGAAAAGCAAGCGGTATAATCTCTCAACGGTTTAGTTGGGAGCGGAGACGTAGGCCGGGTTTTGGCCGAACTCCGTTAACAATTTCTTGTGTCTTGCCTCTTTATTTCCGCTGCACTTTCACTTTGATTTTTAATTTGTTAATTAATTTTTAAAAGGCAATTCACCCCCCCCTCTTGCCATTCACTTCCCTTTTTCTCCGCCCAATAAATAATTTCACAAGGAAGAAATCATGTGAAGGGGGAAGTAGTTCGTGAGGGATCAATTCTATGAATGATGTAGTTTTCAAAGATAGTTCACAAAGGGGAGTTTTGGTACACTATAGATCTCAAAGGAATAAGGATTTCTTGGAGTTTTATCCATCTATAAAGTGAATTTGGTTCACAAATTATTATTAGTTCATGGAGGTTGTTTTCAAGACACTATAGTCCATAAAAGAGAACTTTTTTGTAAAGAAGAGATAGTTCATGAAGGAAAGGTTGTTCATGAAGTACTAGTGCCATGTGGTTCATGGAAGATCATGGAAAATTTAAGGTAGTTCCTGGAGTATTAAAGTAAGTTTGTGAAGAGACTAAAAATAGTTCATGAAAGCAATTTCCACAAACTAATAGTTCATGGAAAACTGTATTTCATCTACAATCTAAAAATAATAATTCATGACACACTTACATGTGACACTATTTTGAGGATCTCATTCAAGGAGATGTATTTTAGGATTAACCCATGAATAGTATCATTGTCATATTTGAATAATGAAGTATAAGAATAATAAGATAAAATATTTTCACCATTCAAAAAATCTTACAGAAGGAGTTTATTCACTACTATATCCAAGTCAGTGAAAATAAGAATTGTAATCCATTGGATATCCTTCCAAATAAAGAGTTTGTAATTATTGTTTCTATAGTAAAGATAAGTCCATTCTAGTTGAATACAAATTTGAAGCACTGTGTCCATGTGTTTTTATATAAGTGAAGAAGCATCCCAGAAATAACTTCAACAGAGCATCTACCTATAAGTGAGGATGAATTAATTATTTATAATAAAGGAACCTATATGTACATAAACTATGTGTGGATCCTTTCTATAGTATTTAGAAAAATAATAGGAACAAGGTGATCCTTTCCACCAACAATGATCCATTTAAAGATACTTAGGGAGTGACCCTTGGGAAATTAGTGATCTGACCTTAAACTTTGTAAAGTAAATGAGATCAAGCATAGAAGTGATCTAGGCTGAACCATGTGTTGGAAGTAAGCCTTAGTGGATTTGGTGCATCAGAACATTTTTGTTGTATGCTCCTTGGATGTATCCCAATGAGGGTGAACTAAGTAAGAATATGTGTGTTTTTGTGCTTTCTTTCCTAATTTAATTTCTATGTATCATCATTATATAATGTTGGAAAGGATAAGATAAATATAAACACTAAAGAGCAGAAAAAGTGACCCTTATAATAAAGAGGTCAAGATCTAGTGGGGTGGGAAGAATTTTGAAAAGCATATTCATACCCTAATTTACCCCCCCCCCCAAGGGTATCTAGTCCCCTTTTTGACCTAAAAATAGGTATCATAGGATTGATTTTTTTATCATATTTTCTTTCTCTGACTTGGTTCAGTTGATTGTTGAAATTATAGTTTTATTTTTCTATAATCTCATAGTACAATGGAAAAGGGTAGAACTTCAAATAAGAATCATAATTTTGGTTGTATTCCTTAGTGTGGAAGTGTCAATGGAAATATTGTGATTCAATTGAAGGAAACATACAGTGTACTAAAGAATGGTTTGGATGAATCATATAGTGAAAATATTTACCCATTTAATGATTATTTAGGAATAAATGAAGAAATTGATATTCTAAGTGATGTTGGTACTAATAATGATTAAGAAATTACAAGAAGTCCAAAAGTGGAAGTTTTCTAATAAACAAAGTAATTGAATCAGAAACTGGTTGAAGAAAATAAATCTAAAGATATATGGATCTAAGGGTGGGAAATTGAAGTTAAAAAGTTTAAAGGTTTAAATAAAATGGTTTTAGAAGTGTCTATAAATCTAAGGGAGAATAATGATTCCATGTTGAAGAACTTAAAAATATGTATACAAAGATATAAAAACACAAAGATGATGATGATGGAAAGAATCTAAACTCATAAAAAATTCAGAATCTGGAATCTAGAAATGATGATCTTTCCACATATCTATCTAAACTGGTTCAGGATAACAAAATGCTATAGTATGAGAATGAAAGTTTTAATGGTTCTATTTCTCATAAAAAATCTAAAATAAAGGATCAATATTCCAAGATATATAAGATCTCCCAAGAATTAGAAGATGATATAACTAGTGGGAATACTCTTATAAGAGAACATAATGCTCAAATTGAGTCTAGGGATAATATGATTCAACAATTGGGAGAAGAGAAATAACCAGTCAAGAAATAAGTGGTGGAATTTAATGCCAATGAAAATCCCAAATTGAAGGATGATTTGAATTTACTATTTTACTTCCCTTCATAAGGTAATAATGAAATGAAAAGAAAATATGTAGTTTCTAAGGATAAATATGAAAGGATTGTATCATCCTAAATTTCATACATCTTGGGAAAATATGTTATTGGATATGAAAAATCATCTCCCAAGAATGTGAGTAATAGCACATGAATAGATTTAAAAATATAAAAAATCCATTAGGTAGTGTAAACTGACCTAAAAAAGACATATACAAAAATTTATGATAGCATGTGCAAGATCTGTGGGATGTATGGTCATATTTTAAGTTTTTTTTTTGCATATTTGGAATATATTTCATATTACGAAGATATAAATATTTCCAAATATGAGAATAAGAATAAGATTCTTAAAAATTTTGAAAGGAACATCTCTCATAAGAAAGTATAAATCATATGTTATTACTGTAGAAGATAGGAACACACCATGAGTATGTGTCAATAAGACCAAGGGTTCAATGTCAGAAGAAGAAGAACTATGGATTCATCCACGTCTCAATTGATAAATAATGACATGAGGTACTTTAATAATGGGAGATGTTTTATATGTTCTAATCATGGGAATTTGGAAATATTTTCTAGATGGAATAAAGTGGGTAAGGAGAAGTAACTTGAATGGAGATATCTAACTCGAGTGGTGTGTGATGAGAAATCCTATACTGGAAGAAAAAATGATAAGTTAGAAAATAGGTTTAAAGTATCAGAGGAAACTCAAGGTTCTCAATGAAAGGTGTGTCGGTAACCTCCTATATTACACTCACAATAGATCTATTGAAAAGAATTTGAATGAACCTAGAAGAAAAAGGGAAGATCTACTCCAGTTTTGAGAAAGAATAATGTATGTTCAGTGGAGGAATCACCACTAGAAAGAAACAGTGTTGTGACTCAGATAACTGATAAAAGAAAATTTAATAAAAATTACTTGAAAATTTTTAATTACATGCCACATGGTGAGAAGTGAAGGCAAGAGAAAGATCTCTCCAATAGAGGAAGAAGAAAGAGCATCCAACCAGTGGAAATATTCCTTCTCAAAGAAAGAGTAATGAAAATTGGCATATTGGTAGAGAATAAAAGAAAAAAAAATTATACAAATGGGTATAAGCCCCAAATTTTGAAAAAGTAAAAGCCTAAATAAGTTAAATATCATAAGAATAATCAGAATTTTGGAAAATAATTTTTGGTTATATTGAAAGAATAGTTGAAGTTAGATGGGCAGTTGGAACAAGAAAAAAAATAGTACAGTGCTTTGCAAGAAAGTATCAAAGGTTTTATCCATTACGATTGACCACAATACTATTCATGAGGATTTCATAGGTTCCTATATCCCTGTTTTTTTAAATGATCTTAACTAATGTTCATTTTTTTCAGGTTTTATAGGAGATACAATCCAAGGGTAAGTTTCATCAAAAGATGTAAAGTGGTGATGTGATGTGCTCTAGAATGTCAACTGAGTCAAATCAGTTACTAGATATGAATAATAAATCTATAAAAAAACCTTGAAAGGATTTAATGGTTTATGACTACTTGATATATATGAAATTATTTGAGTACAGTGGACAATGTTGGTGTGATTAACTTTATCTCTTGTTCCCTACATTGAGTTCCAACTTAATAGGATTAGCAGGTTTGTTAATGGATCCTCACTAAGGGGTAAGATCACCCAATGAAAATATTATTGGAGGATGTTAAAACTAGAAAATGATATTGAACTATAGAAGTTTCTCAAACCTATAGTCGCATGTGAAGAAATGATGCTAGAGAAGAATAATGTTTTTGGATCAACGGTGGACCTAACAACAGGAAGAGTTGCATAGCATAAGGAGGAATTATATATATTAATCACATAAAAGGTCTCAATGGTATATAAAGGATGAAATTTTATGTTTTATGTCATCAAGAAGACCAATTGTGGTAGAATCATCAACATTAATGTATTTAATGATTATCTATTTTTTAAAAAAATATGGTACCAACCGACTATTTTCAGGACACCAATAAGCTATAAGAGAATATTTGAAATGTTTCCAACAAGTGGTATACCCACTGCAAAGATTAATTACACATATAAAATCATAAAATAATCAGTATTATTTATTTTAATCATTTAAAAGATGGAGGCTTTCAAGGAGGTATGGAAACAAGAACATGGTGTGATATAGCCTCATCTGACAATAAAGTACTCTAAAGAATTGAGGAAAGTCATGTTGCTAGAATCCATGGAAGTAACTGAGTGATATTGACATCATTGATGTTTATTAGCTTAAACTCTTGTTTCCTATAAATATTTCTTACTCAGTAGGCATATAGGATCTATTAATGACTCAGTTCCAAGTGGTAATTTCACTTGTTGAAAATCTTATAGTAATGTGAAGCTATAAATAATAATATGACTCAGAACTTGAAAAGTGATAAAAGAATAAAATTTTCAATATAAATTTAATAAATGGATTCAAAGTCTAATTTTCATATTTTTGAAATGGCTTGGTGGTGTCTAGATGCTAACCTATGGTGTCTCGTGGACTATGTAGAGGTTTATAACCAAAGGAGGGAATAATTTCCCTTTATCTGGATTTCAGGACATAAAAAATAATGTGTGACCCTCATGATTTTTTAGATTTTCAAAAGTCATATGAATAGAGATAATTGACTAATGGGGATTAAATTTTTAAATAAAGGTGTCCCCTATTGAATTATATGTGAAGGGGGAGATTGAAGTGAAGTCTATGATTGGTATTCATTGTGATAATTCATGTGCTATAAGTCTTATCAAAAATCTAATCCATCACTAAAGGAAAAAATTAAATTGAAATAAAATTTCAATTCATCATAAAGAATGTGGATCATGGGATTGAGAAGTTGGATTATGTGCCTACATAACTACAGGTTTTGTACATTCTGATGAAGTCCATACCCAAAGAAGCATTTGAATACCATCGACTAGCTATGAGAGTTTAGTCAACTACCTACACTTGATAAAGTGTAGATGTAGAACCCCCTCTCTCTAAGGTATGATGTGTTTTTTCTAAAGTGATGATCTGTGTTATTTATCCTATTGCAAACCATAATGAATTAACCTTCATTTTTGTTGAAAAGGGGGAGAAATTAAGGGTAGAAAAGGGGAGAAAATTCCCTAATCAAGATAAGGGGAGAAGTTTATAGGGGGGGTAGTTAAGTAAGGGGAGTTTTAAATAATAAAATTCTAAAGGTGATCAATCAAAGGTTATATATCAATACATATAGGTTTTGTGATGAATTTAGATGAGTGGTTTTGGAAAGAAGTGGTTCATTAATGAAATTTTCATACTACTCTTATTTATCCTACCAAGAATGGATCATGTGGGCTTAGAGTCTGTGTTGAGTAAATATTTGATCACTATATAAATTGATAGAAGTAAATTTTGGTAGAATATGGCATAATATTTAATGATTTATCAAATTTTGAATAGTTATAAACAAACCCAAAGGGGGATATTGTTGGGAAAAAATATCTCAAGGTTTTGTCTTGGTGTTTTGGGGTGATTATATTTGTTGAAAATTCCAGATGGTTGTGAATTAGTATGGTTGGTGTTGTTGAAGTAGATGTGTTTAAGGTGGCATGGTTTCCTAGTGTTTTCTAAATTTTTTATTCACAAAATCGGGAGTTTGTTTTATGGAAAAGGAATTTTTTTCACAAATGAGTTCATGAAACACAGTTTGTAGACTGTGAATCATAGTTTGCAGATAGTGAAGCATAGTTTGTAGACTATAAAGTATAGTTTGTGGACCTCGAAGTATAGTTCATGGATTGTGAAGCGTGGAGTTCATGGAATTCAATTTGAGGACTGTGAAGCATAGTTTTTTAACCACAAAGAATAGTTCATGGACCATGAATCATGGTCATAGGAGGCTTTTCATTTATTGAATTGGGGTGTTGATTTAAGGAGCCATAAAGGGTTTTCATTTTTGGAAGATAATTTTCATCGTAATGGATTAAGGTGTTATGAAAACCACGTAGAATTTTGTGGTTAAGGTTGTCCTACATCAAAGTTTTGGGTATTTGTGATTACTGGGTTTTGCGGGATTTATTTTCCTATATAAAGAAACCTAGTCACTTCATTATCTAGATCTAATTTCATTAGATAAGATCATCACTGTTCGAAGAATTTGGGTAAGTCTGAAGTAGTTCGCATGGGAGCATTTTGTGAAGGAGAATATTTTTATGAGGAATCAATTTTAAAAAGGAGGAAGTAGTTCATGAGGGATCAATTCCATGAAGGAGGTAGTTTTCAAAGGTAATTCATGAAAGGAATTTGTGGGGCACTGTATATCACAAAGGAATAAAAAGTTTGCGGAGTGTTATCCTTTTGAAAAGTGAAGGTAGTCTACTAATCAAGATTAGTTCACATAGATTATTTATGGGAAACTATAGTTCATAAAGGAGAACTTGTTCGTAAAGAATAGGTAGTTCACAAAGGAAAGGTTTTCCTTGAAGCATTCACACCATGAAGTGCAAGGTAGTTCGCAGATGATTCAAGTTAGTTAGTAGAGGACACAAGTAAGTTCACAAAGGGGATAAAAACAATTTAAGAAATAAATTTCCACAGACTAATAATTAATGGAAAATTGTATTTCATATATAAGGTAAAAACAAAAATTCATGGCACACTTAAATGTGAAACTAGTTTAAGGATATCATGTAAGGAGAGACATGTCAAGATTACCTAGTGAATAGTATCATTGACATATCTGAATTATGAAGTAGAAGAAGAAGAAGATTGTAGATCTGAACCATTAAAAAATCCTACAAAAGGATTTTATTCACTGATATATCTAAATCAGTGAAAAGAAGAATTTGAATCTATTGGAGATCCTTCCAAATCATGAGTTTGTAATTTTTATTTCTATAGTAAAGAGAAGTCCATTCCATGTTACTGGAAAGTGGAAGTATTGCATCCTAGTGTTTTCAAATAAGTGAAGTAGAATCTTAGAAATAACTTCAAAAGATCATCTAACTACAGTTGTGTATGAATTCATTGTTGATATTTAAGGGACCTATATGTCCATAAATTGTGTGTGGATCCTTTCTAGAGAAGTGAGAAAAGATGAATAAGGTGATCATTTCCACCAATAGTGAGTCATAGAAAGAGAATTATGGAGTGACCCTTTGGAAATTAGTGACCTAAACCTAAACTTTGTAATGGTAGTGAGTTTGGGAATAGAAGTGATCTATCCTTAACCATGTATTGGTATCTAGCCTTAGTGGATTTGGTACATCAGCACATTACCATTGTATACTCCTTAGATGTAGCCTAGTGAGGGTGAACCAAGTAAAAATATGTGTGTGTGTGTGTGCTTGATTTCCTGCTTCACTTTTTATGCATCATTATCAAATAAAGTTAGAAAGGATAAGATAAATATAAACACTAAAAATAAAATTAATTTACCCTTATAATAAAGAGGTCAGGATCTAGTGGGGTAGGATGAATTTAAAAAATAATATTCATACCCTGATTCCCCCCCCCTCATGGTATATAGGACCCTTTTGTACCTAACATTGTCCAAATAAATCTAGTATCATAAAGGTCATATCATACCACATACATAAGAAAATTAATATTTTAGTATAATAAATAACTTAACACCATAATATAAAAAATCCACCATAAATTTTATATATCATCCAACTCTATTTAAGTTTAAACCAAGTTTTTTCCCATATTTCCAAACTAATTCCAATCCCAAACCAAGTTAAAACTACCTAGATACATAAAATCTAGAAGGTTAGAAACACTTACCCTATATTATATCTAAAAAACAAAAAGGGGCTTTAAGGAAACAAAAAATTCCCTATAGGGTCAATACTTAAACTAAATTTTTATAATTGAAAACCTATCATATAACCAAAGAGGTTAAGTGAGCCTGTATAGGTCATTATTATTCTAACATTACACAATTAATCCCTTTATTAGGTTACAATTATAATATTTCTACACTTTGAATTATGTTCATGACCATAATTGTTCAATTCATCAATAAATAGTTATCAAAGGGTCCATTATGGCCTTATATATCCTTACCCAAGTCATATGAGTTAGGGAGAATCAGTTTAGTTTAGTTTTAGGTCAATCACACATGGGTGGTGATACCATGTATCGCACATCACATGAAACATGCATAAACCATCAAGAATGATAAGGGACAACATAACTCATAGACCTAAGAGACTTCCCAAATAATATTGTTGTCTGGGTCAGCATTAATTAATAAAAATTAAGAAATTTTTAATAATCCCTAAAATTAGACATGAATGGAAATAACCACTTAAATAGTGAGAGAAGAAAAAAACATCAAATAATAGTGTTATCATTACCTAAGGAAACCTCCTATGATGAACGGAACTTGAATCTATCCATGATCAAAGAGAAATTAGATTAGATAAGTTAATCCAATAATATAGGGATAGGGTCATGTAGCTGGTCATAAATGAGCTTGGGAGGGTCTCGTGTGAGTTTTAAATAAAAACAAAAAAAATTACTTAAAAATTTTATAAACAATTTATCAAATACCCACTAGGTACCTTCCTGACCACCCCAAGGTATCTAATTCCCACTAGGTACCTATTCTAGGGGCACTGACATTTAGAACCAAGGTTTTTCATATTTATAAACAAAGTGTTTTTTTATCCATTCTAGGGTTGATAATGGAGTCTATAAGGAAAATGTTATTATGGTGAAGATGGATTCAGTGTTGAATGTGGCATTTTTTCTGTGTTTTCCAATTTTTTGGGCTCAAAATCAGGAGGAAGGATAAAACTTCACAAAAGGTGTTTTTAGAGGATTGAAACTTCATATATATGGTGAAGGAATGGTTTTTGTAAATATTTGAGTTTCATAAATGTATGGAGCTTCGCAAAGAAATCCAGTTTCGTGAAAGTGTGAAGCATCATGAACGTACGATAGAAAGAAAGTGTTCTTCGTGACTATGAAAAGGTTTGCAAATGTGTTATGGGATGATGGTAAATATTTGAAACTATGAGAAGCTTCATGAGTGGTTTAGATTTCAATGGAGCTTTGTGAATAAAGGAGATTCATGATAATGACTAAAGTGGTTCTTGAAAAGGCTAATAAGAGTGTGGGATATTCCCAAAGGTTGATCCTATTAATAGGCAGCCACACCTAGTTCATTTAATATAAAGAGAATTGGTGGAAAGGTTGAATCACTCTGATTTCAAAAAGTTCTACCTAATTAGGTAATCTTATTAAATCAAGAATCCTTCACAAACTTAAGCAACATGAAAGGAATGGATATGAACTGATTGATGTTATGATATATCATAAAAGTAAGTTTTGTGAATATTGTGAGTTCTAAAAACACTGGGAGATTCATAAAGGTTGTATATTGATGAATGTTTTTGGTTTCATGATGTTTGATATTTCTTTGAAAAGAAAGGGTGTTTCACAAATGTTGGTAGCTTCATGAATAGTATTGTTTAACGTCTAGTTTAAGTAAATAGTGTTTTCAAGTGAATAAACTCAATAATATGATGCTGGAAGAGTTTCACAATAATAAAGGACAAAGACTTAAATGCTCAATATACTGAATGAACTTCAAGTCATTAAACTAAGTAAGACATCACCCAAGTCAATTATCTATGGGGAGTCGATGTAAGTTTTTTGAGGGAGGCAGTGTGATTTTTCTCAATTTTTTGTAAAGGCAGTATACCTGGCATAGAGTTACTATGTCTAATCTTTTATATTCCATAATAAATAGTGAATCTTAGAGTATTTTGTTTTGACCGACACATTTTTAGTGTATGCTCCTTAGACTATACCTTAGTGGTGAACAGTGTAAAACTATTATGTTATCTCTTTGCATGTGAATGTTTAATTACTGTATGATTACATTAGAGGGGTTTATCAAGTTCCTAACAATGTGTAAATAAGATCTACTTCTTAAAAAGAAAATTTGACAACCTGATTCACCCCTCCCCTCTCAGGGTGTTTTGGGGTTCAACAAGTGTTATAAGTATATACAAGTTATTGGAGTTAAATTGGTCCTCTGTTTTTTTCATAAAGAATTCAGTGAATGTTAGGGGAGTTCCCCTCTTTAATGGGATCAACTTCTAGATTCATAAGAATAGGATGAGAACACATTTGAGATCCCTTAGTATGGAAGTTCATTTTTTCCACTACTTAGGGAATTTAGGTCACTGATATGAAAGGTGTTACTTTAACTAAAATATATAGGAAAATGATTGGTGTAGATGACAAATCACAAAATTATCTTACTGCATCACTTTATGATCAAATATATTTTAAGGTAATGAGTTTAACTCTATCCAAATCAATGTGGGAGAAACTATAAAATATATATGAAGGTGATAACAAAGTAAAGGATTCAAAGATTCAAGTCTTACACAATCAGTTCAATGATCTAAAAATGCTTCCAGATAAAAATAAAGATAGATTCTTTAATCACATAACTAAAGTTTTTGGAGATATTATAGTAATTGGGGAAGAAATTAAGGATATTGAAATTATGAAGAAAATTCTGAGAAGGCACCCATCTCTGTACAATCCAAAATTTTCATCTCTTAAGGAAATGGATTTGTTTAATCTCTCTCTTGATGATATGCTAAGTATTTAGGTGTCTTATGAAATAAGAGTCAAACCATAAGATGCATCCACTCAAGTAATAAAGGAAATGGAATTAAATTCCATGGAAAACATGAGATTTCTAGAGTAAGTGATGATAAGTAATAATAAATTCTTTCTCTATTTTCCAAGAAATTCAAGAGAGGAAAAGGTATACTTGAATGAAATCTTATGTTTCCTTTTTATTAGTGTGGTGAAGTAGGGAACATTACTTATTGATGCCCAAGATAATTTTATGATGTTAAAAGTGGATCAGAAATCATGAAAAACCCTTATAAGAGGTTCTCTAACAAAGGAGACTTCAAATCAGGAAATAAATTTTAGAGAAAGAGCTTTGTATTCAAAGAAGAACAAGATGATAATGAATTTTTTGATGATATAGAACCAGAGTTTAAATCTGAACATAAAGCATCTATAATGGCTAAAGTTGAAAAGGTAGAACCTACAAAATATAAAGATAATTAGTTAATTGGATTTTTTTATCTCAAAATGGAACTTGAGGGTTCTATTGATGAGATTTAAAATAAAATAAAGAGAAAATGAAAGTTGAGAGTTATGTTGAAAGAGTCATCTAAGTATGTTGTTTGGCTTGAAGTAGAAATTGATCAAGTGGAAGGAGAGGAAGAATAACATTTAACAATACTTGAAAGCTCATAAGAGGTTTTGGAATTTAAAATTAGGATTGAAGAGTAGGAAAAATTCATCAATGGCCTTACGTCGATATTGGAGGAAAATGATAAGATATTTGAGGGACATAAAGAAGAAATTTTTACTATATTGAGTAAAATGGAAACTAAATCAAACTCAAAGGAAATGAAGAATAAATTGCAATTTAAATAAATTTCAGATGCAAAGATATTAAAATGATATAAATGTTGTTATGAAGGAGTAGAAAAGGCCCTGAATGATCAGAGATCCACATTTATGGGGAAAAGTGGAATTGTCTACGATGTATAAATATCAAAGTCTAGAAATTTGATGAGCTAAAATAAAGGGAATCAAAAATCTTCACATATCACAATGGATCTTATTGTCCCAACAAATAAATCATCGAACCAAACAAAAAAGAGATCTAAAAATAATCATAATGTATCTAGAGAGGATCATTGGTCAAATACCTTTACAAAAAATGGGAAATTTATAGGAATGAAAGTGAGAATATATTTCCCCTTATGAAATGTCAATTTTGTGTCTTTCTAGGCCATATTATATCTTACTATGAAGAGGAAAGGAGCTATCTGAATAGGGGACCATCTGGAGGTCAACAAAGGAATATGAGACCATATCCTTCATCATATAGAAGAAACAATTTCTATGGATATTTTTTTCACTATTATAATTATGGATATAAATCTATTCATTGCAGGTAAAGGAAAGGTGGGAACAATACCTATAGAACTTAGAGATAAGTTAATACCCTCCAACCAAATTGAGTTACTATTGAAAATGGGTATTCTCCTCTAGAAGAAGAATATGAGTTTCATGAGCCCATGAATTTTGAAAATGGATTGTAAATTCCATATTTAGTCTCCACCCAATCAAGTATCTCATGGAAGGAAAAGAAACAAATTGAGAGATCCAACCTTACAGAAATAACTCTCAAAGAAATAAAGAAAAGTATCACCTGGATTCTTGATAATAAATGCCCATACCACATGATAGGAAAATAATATTTGTTGAATAATGTTAAGAAAATTGTTGATAGAGTGGTGAGATTCAGTAATGATGGTGCTTTAAAAATTAATGGTAGTGGAAATATAGATATGGAAATTGATGATCTGAGGAAAACTGAATTTCTATAAATAGATGGTTTGTGTCGCAATCTCCTAAGTGTGAGTAAAATATATGAATCAGGACTAATAGTGACATTTAATTAGAATGTGTGCACTATTAAAGAAAAGATAGGTAATTATCTCGTGGAAGGATGTAAAATAGATGGAAATTTATACTCAGTTAATAGTAAATTGAAACTTTTTATTTAACAATTGAATAAGAAAACAACTTGTGGAACTGTAGGTTGGGTCACATTAACAAACAGACCATGGAAAAAATATCTAAGATTAATATTATTGTTGGAATTACCATTCTGATTAATGATCAAGAAAATAGATTTGACACATGAATACAATGAAATATTCTCGAGAGTTCATATCGTTCTAAGAACAAAAGGGAATATAATCTTCTTGATCCCATCCATATAGAATTTTTTGTCCCAATGAATATAGTTGGCACATATGGAGAGAGGTACTTTATTATTTTTATTTATTATTATAGTTGAATGGTCATTTTTTTGTTTATATAGAGGAAATGGAAAGTGATTGATTTCATGAAGATTTATCATCAAAGAGAAGAAAATAAAACTGGTTGTATAATCAAGATTCTATGATCTGATAATAGAGGAGAATACAAATCCATTGAATTTGAAAATTACCAGGAAAAACATGGGATAAATCATGAGGTACCTGTAGTGTTAACCCCTAGAAAAAATGGGGTCGTTGAATGAGGAAATTGATAGGTGAGAAATATGTCTAGAACTATGCTGGTTGAGAGTTGTGTTTCTCATCATTACTATAAAGAGTTTATTCAAGTAGTGGTGTACACTCAATATCAAATAGGGATTTTATACAAGAAACCAGGACACCATATGATATATGGTATGGAAGGAATATCTCTCTAAAGTATTTTTAAGTATTTTGGAAGTAAATTTTTCATTCAAAAAAAATAAGTAAACCAAGGAAAGTATGAAGATGCTATAGATGAAGGAATATTCCTTGGATATTCAATAAAGATTAAAATTTACAAATGTTACAATAATCATATTAGAAAAATTATGGAAAGTAGTTATGTCAATATCATTGAATATAAAACCATAAATACCTCAAGGATCTCATATTTTGATATGATTTAAGATGAATAAGAAATTGGAAAAGCAATAGATTCAAGTGCCGAAATAGTGGAAGGCTTTCAAAACATTCAGGTATTAGAAAATGATGATGATTCAAAAGAAGAATCAAAAGAGGAAACCATTGTTGAAGAAACCTAATTAGAATGTCACAAGAGAAATAGAAGAGTAGAAATTGATCAATCCAACATCATTGGAGATTGAACTGCACCTACACAGACAAGGAAAATGAGGAATGTAGCACATTCTACCTTTCTATCAATTGTGGAACCAACCTCATTTGAAGAAGAAGCGAAGGATGAATCATGGGTTAAGGACATGAATAAACAAGTGGATCATATTGAAAAGAATTGGACATGGGATCTTGTTAATAAAACTAAAAAAATAATGTGATTGGAACAAAGTGGATCTTTAAAAATAAATTTGATGAGCATGGAAATGTGATCAGAAATAAGAAATTCTTGGTGTGTAAAGGATATGCACAGATTGAAGGTGTTGATGCTAAAGAAACATTTTCTCCAACGGCTAGACCAGAGTTCATTAGGCTCTTTATTTCCATGTAAATACAAAGAGGGTACAAAGTTTATTATATGGATGTAAAAATGGAATTCTTAAATGGCGTTCTGGAAGAAGCAGTCTACATTGAACAAACAGTGTGATTTTTTATTGTAAATGATGAGATGGAGGTTTATAGATTAAATAAGGATATCTATAATCTAAACTAGGCACCATGAGCATAGTATTCTTGACTGGATGTTTATCTGAAGAAGCTAGAATTTAAAATAGGAGGTGTCGATCATAACCTCTATGTTAAGAATTCTAAGAAATATCAATTTATGGTGCTTGTATATGCGGATGATATTATTTCTTTGCAGAAGAAGGTAGGGATCAGTGGAATAATTTGCTAATAACATGAAATCATAATTTTAAATTTATATAATTGGTGAAACCACATACTTCTTGGGGATTCAGGTGATTCAAAATAAGAATTATACCTTCATTCCTCATGAAAAATATGCAGGAGATCTACTGAAAAAAATTAACATGCATGACACCAAACCAATGTCCACTTTGATTGTGGTTGGGAAAAGAACTTGGAAATCACAAGGATGGGACATTGTGGATCCCACCATATACTATAGAATCATTTGAAGATTAATATTATTGAATACAACATAGATATATATCTTTTTTGAAACATTCTTAGTGGCCCATTTCCAAAGTAATCTGAAGGAAGAGCATTTGGCAGCAGTTAAACAAATCATGAGGTATATTCATGGTATACACAATTTTGTATTATACTTTGCAGTAAGAAGAGATAATGAATTATCATCATTTTATGATTCTAATTGGGATATAGATATGTTAGATCGAAATTCCACAAGTGGTGGTGCTTTCTTTATAGGCAACAAATGTGTGGGATTCTTAAGAAATAAATAGGAAATCACTTATCTTGGTAGAGATGATGCAGAGTATATCTCTATTATAAAGTCTTGCACTTAGCTATTTTGGATGAAGAAACAACTGACTGATATTGGTGATGAGGTGAAATAGGTGATGGTGATTCACTCTGACAACAAGACCATGATCGATCTTACAAAGAATCTAGTTCAGCACTCTTGTACCAAACATATTGAAATCAGATATCACTTCATCAAAGAAAAAGATGAACAAGGAGTGATTAAAATAGATCATGTTGTAATTTATGAAAAAGTAGATAACATTCTAACTAATCCATTGGTAGCACATGTATATGAGAAAAAGCGGTTTAACCTCAGTGTTCATCCACCTCACAGTGCATAAGGACGTTACGATTGGTCCCCTATCAAATTTGTGTCACTTATTTTAATTTTTTTGTGGAAGTGATGAAAGTTTATAGGGGAGATATGATCCAGGGGATATTTTTTTAGCACTACAAGTACAAATATAGGTTCTTTTGGTTTATTTATAAAGGGGGGATAAGTGAAATTCAACGTGTATTAGTTTTCAGGATTGGTCGGTGGTCTATGGTGGCATGAAATTATCTTTTCCCACTCTTGTTTTCTATACTAATATTTTCTCACATAAACTTAGTGATGGATGAGTAATTCCAAGCCTATCAGTTTTTAGTGAATTGTATTCAGATTTCCAATAAACCCAAAGTGGTATATTATTGGAAGTGAGGTTTTTTATAGCTAGAAATTAAGTGTTTTTTGTGTCTGTTATCAATCCATGCTAGGATTGATAAGGGAGTCTATAAGTCAAGTGATCTTAGGGTGTATATGGATTCAGTGTTGAAGGTGGCGTCTTTTTCTAATGTTTGATAAATTTTTGGTCTCAAAATTAGGGGAAGGAGCAAGCTTCATGCAAGGTGTTTTTCCAGGACTGAATCTTCATATATATGGTGAAGGAATGGGTTTCACAAATATTGGAGTTTCACAAAGGTATGGAGCTTCATGAATAAATCTAGTTTCATGAAGGTGTGGGGCATCATGTATGCATGAGAGAAAGATGGTGTTCTTCGCAACTATGGGAAGGTTCTTGAATGCATGATGGGATGATGGTAAATCTTCATGACTGCAAGAAGCTTCATGAGCTGGTTAAATTTCACTAGAAATTTTTGAATAAAGGAGCTTTGTGAGCATGATTGAAGAGGTTCATGAAAACACCGCTGGGAGCATGGGATCTTTGCAAAGGGATGCACCTATAAATAGGCAGCCACACCCACTTCATTCGAAATGAAGAGAATTGGTGGAAAGGGTGGATCACTCTAATTTCATGATGGTCTACCTAGTTAGGAAATATTCATGAATCATGAATCCTTCTCGGGCTTAAGAATCGCGAAAGGGATGGATATGAACTGATTGATGCTAAGGCCACTATGGGAAAGGTGGGCATTTGCGACGGGCCATTTGTAATGGGTCGGTGTCCTGTCGCAAATAGTTCATCAAAAAGGTTTTTTGCGACGGGAAAACCAGTCTGTCACAAATAATTAGGTTTTTGCGACGGGGTGATGGTTCCCGTCGCAAAAGGTTTGGTACGTCATGTGCGCCAAAACGTGAGAAAGGGTATTTACAACGGGTTATAGTAGACTATCGCAAATACCCGGTGGCATTTTAGTATTTGCAACAGGATTTATATCTTGTCGCAAATAATATGTCGGCATGTAGTCTTTTGCGATGGGCATTGTCACAAAAAGACTTTTTAACCGGTGGGTATTTGCGACGAGACCCATCGCAAATGGTATTATTTGTGATGGGAATACCATCGCAAATACATCTCTCGCAACTAATCTAACATATATATACCCCAACTCGTTTTTTCCCTCATTACACTCAATTCTATACTACCCTCTCTCTCTAGTGGAAAGTTTTCTCTCGAAATTTTTCATAATTTAAAATTTTAATTCTGGGCATTATTCGCAGCTGATATCCTTCAAAAGCTTCCGTTTTGAGGTATTTATCTATTTCCTTTATTTTTTTACTTAATTCATTTTTTATTTTATTTATAATTATTTTTAATTAGTTGCGGTCAAATTAAATTAGAATTAGATACTTTTATTTATCATTATTTATTTTTATTTTTTACAAATAATTACGTGTGATTAGTATGAATTAGTATTAATTATTAGTTATTATATTAATTAGTAATAATTACTATTATATTATAATAATTAGTAATAAATTGTAATAATTTGTAATAAATTGTATTAATTAGTAATAAATTGTAATAATAAGTAATAAATTGTAATAATTAGTAATAAATTGTAATAATTAGTAATAAATTGTAATAATTAGTAACAAATTGTAATAATAAGTAATAAATTATAATAATTAGTAATAAATTATAATAATTAGTAATAGTTAGTAAGGCATTATAATAATTAGAAATAATTGGAAATAAATTATAATAATTAGTAATAAATTATAATAATTCGTAATAATTAGTAATAAATTCTAATAATTTGGTATAAATTCTAGTAATTAGTAATAAATTGTAATAAATTCAAATAATTAGTAATAAATTGTAATAATTCGTAATAAATTGTAATAATTAGGAATAAATTGTAATAATTAGCAATAAATTGTAATAATTAGTAATAAATTGTAATAATTAGCAATAAATTGTAATAATTAGCAATAAATTGTAATAATTAGTAATAAATTCTAATAATTAGTAATAATTAGTAATAAATTCTAATAATTAGAAATAAATTCTAATAATTAGAAATAATTTCTAATAATTAGTAATAAATTCTAATAATTAGTAATAAATTGTAATAATTAGTAATAAATTCTAATAATTTGTAATAAATTACAATAAATAGAAATAAATTGTAACGATTAGTAGTAATTAGTAATAAATTCTACTAATTAGTAATAGATTGTAATAATTAATAATAAATTTTAATAATTAGTAATAAATTGTATTAATTAGTAATAAATTGTAATAATTAGTATTAAATTGCAACAATTAGCAATAAATTGCAACAATTAGTAATAAATTGCAATAATTGGTAAAATTGGTAATAAATTCTAATAATTAGTAGAAAATTCTAATAATTAGAAATAAATTATAATAATTAGTAATAAATTGTAATAATTAGTAATAAATTGCAACAATTAGTATTAAATTGCAATAATTAGTATTAAATTGCAATAATTAGTAATAAATTGCAACAATTAGTAATAATTAGTAATAAATTATAATAATTAGTAATAAATTGTAAAAATTAGTAATAAATTGTAATAATTAGTAATAAATTCTAATAATTAGTAATAAATTGCAACAATTAGTAATAATTAGTAATAAATTCTAATAATTAGTAATAAATTCTAATAATTAGTAATAAATTCTAATAATTTGTAATAAATTCAAAGAATATGTAATAAATTCCAATAATTTATAATAAATTACAACAATTTGTAATAAATTCTAATAATTTGTAATAAATTAAAACAATTAGTAATAATTTGTAATAAATTGCAACAATTAGTAATAAATTATAACAATTAATAATAATTTGAAATAAATTGTAATAATTAGTAATAATTATTAATAATTAGTAATACATTATAATAATTAGTAATAATTAGTAATAAATTCTAATAATTAGTAATAAATTCTAATAATTTGTAATAAATTCAAATAATTTGTAATAAATACTAATAAATTCTATTAATTAGTAATAACTTCTAATAATGAGTAATAAATTATAATAAATTGTAATAAATTGAAAATTTTAGTAAAAAATTGCACCAATTGTTAATAATTAGTAATAAATTCTAATAATTAGTAATAATTAGTAATAAATTCTAATAATTAGTAATAATTAGTAATAAATTATAATAATTAGTAATAAATTGTAATAAATTCTAATAATTAGTAATAAATTATAATAATTAGTAATAAATTATAATAATTAGTAATAAATTCTAATAATTAGTAATAATTACTAATAAATTCTAAAATTTAGTAATAAATTCTAATAATTAATAATAAATTCTAATAATTAGTAATAATTATAAATAATTAGAAATAATTAGAAATAATTAGAAATAATTAGTAATAAATTGTAATAAATTATAATAAATTATAATAAATTGGCATAATTTCCAGTGGATTGGCGGCTCTCTTTTGCCCGAAACCTTATCTCCTTGTAATTTTCTCTCACTGAATTTACTATAAAAAAATTTATCCTCAAGTATGAATATCCATTTTCATATGCATGATAATGGAGAGCAGTGTGGAGAGGTCTTCCTTCTCTCCATTCTCGTGCATACAAAAATGGATATGCATATGTCGGAGCAGATTTTTTATACAGATTTTAGTTAGAGAAAGTTACAAGGAGATGAGTCATTGGGAAAAAGAGACTCTTTTACCTGAAGACTCATCTCTATTGTCTCTGACTGAAATCACTATGAAAAATCTGCTTAGACGTATGGATATCCATTTTTGTATGCATGAGAATGGAGAACGACGTGATGAGGCTACACTGCTCTCCATATTTTTGCATAAATAAATGGATATCCTTACATCTAAGTAGATTTTTCAAAGTGATTTCAGTTAGAGAGAGTTGAGATGAGTCATCGAGCAAAAGAGCTACCGCTAATCTGCTAAAAATTATATTGTCGGTAATTAATAATTATTAGTAAAAATTAGCTGTAATTATTAATAATTAGTGTTAATTAGTATAAATTGTTATAATTTAGTTTAGATTAGTATAAAAGTTTAAAAAATGCTATAAATAAGTATAAAATAATAGAAATTATTATAATTTGATATAAAAGGAAATTTAATTGCATTCTCTTTTTGGATAGTGTTTTTATTATATCAAATTATAAAAAAACTAATTATTTTATATTTTTATAGAGAAATATGGAACAAGTAAGTTGAAAAAAATCATTATTATATTATCACACTAGGATAAATCAGCACAATAATCCAAATGGTTCTAGTTTAAATCCTATATATATTGATGGTGTTGAATATTTCTTATTATTTGCATCATCAAAACTAGAATTTGTTTCATAAGGGACAATTAAGTGTCCTTGTAAAAAATGTGATCTGAGGACGTTTGACACATTTGACAACATTGGGGGTCATTTATTTCATTTTTGGTTTTTGAATAGATTATGTTTTTTGGTATCAACATGGTGAATGTAGTTCTAGAGAACATACTAATAATTTGGTTCTGGATCCAGCACAATTTCAAAATTTAGTACATGATGTGGTAGGTTCGTATTATTAAAAATTTGAAACTCAGGATGATATTAATTTAACTCTTAAGTTTGAACCATCTCATTTTTATGAGCTATAGAGGTATACTGAGGATGCCTTATATCCTAGTTTCAAGATAAGAAAATTAGAAGTAGTTGCTAAATTTATGACTATTAAATAAGATAAGATAATGTCAAATAGCTGTTTTGATCAGATGTTATCTTTGGTAAAAACACTATTTCCTGAAGAAAATGTGTTGCCTACAAATTTCTATAAGAGAAAGAGGACGGTTCGTAATCAGGGTCTTGGTTTTTAGAAGACTCATGCATTTTCAAAAGATTGCATCTTATATTATGATTAAAATGATTCATTTCATAGTTATACCACATGTAGACAATTGAGGTATAAAGAGGCTCAACAAAGGAAGTCTGGATTTAATCCTGTAAAACAATTGAGATATTTCCTTCTTACAACCAGATTTAAACATTTATTTGTGTATGAGAACACAACAACATTGATTTCAGGGTGAAAAACCAATATTCTAACTGATAAAACCTTAAATCATCCCTCTGATGGTGATTCATGGAAACTTTTTGACCAAGTGCATCTGTCCTTTTCTTTAGAAGCCAGAAATGTGTGATTGGGTCTTTCTACAGATGGTTTCTATCCATTTGGTTCTTACAGTAGTCAGTATTCATATTGGTCTATCATTATAACTTCATACAATTTACCTCCTTGGATATTGATAAAGGAACCATATATATTTTTGACCTTAGTAATTCCAAGAAATCTGAAAAAGAATATTAATGTTTATTTGAAACCATTGACTGGTGTGTTAAATTTATTGTGGAGTAATGGTGTCAGAACATTTTATGTTACTTCAAAACAAAATTTCTTTCTGAAAGATGCATTGATATGGACAATTAGTGATTTCCCAACATATGGAATATTATCTGGATGGAGTACACATGGTCCAAAATAATTTCCCTACTATATGAAAGACAAAAAATCATTTATGATCATTAATGTAAAAAAACCTTGTTTTTTTAATACCATCTCATATTCCTTCCAACTGATCATCCTTTTTGGAGGAACAAATATCATTTTAGAAAAGGAATAATTGAAAGAGATATACCTCCAACAATGATCTCAGGCACAGAGTTAAAATAAATTATCTCTTTATTACCTCCCATCACATCTGGAATAACAATAAACCAATAGAAAATTGATGAATTTGGAAAAGAACACAATTGGATAAAACTTAGCATTTTTGGGATTTTCCATATTGGTCTGATTTGTTGGTCTGTCACATGTTAGATGTCATGAATATTGAGAAGAACTGTTTTGATATTATTTCATATAGTTTTGGATACACCAGGTAAGACCAAAGATAATGTAAAGACATGATTAGATCTTGCCCAAGTTTGCAGGTGACCAGAACTTGAACAGTTTGAAAATGTCAGATCATAGAAGTTAATGAATCCAAAAACATATTATATGCTATTCAAATAGAATCGATTATTATTTTGTCATTGAATTGTAGATTTGAGACTTCCAGATGGTTATGCTTCCAATTTGGGAAAATGTGTCAGAAATGGTCATATTACCGAATTAAAAAGTCATGATTTTCATGTTATAATGGAAAGACTTTTGCCGACTGGATTAAGAGGTTTGTTTAATTCTATGATTTGGGATGCACTAACTAACATATCATATTTTTTTTCGAGACATTTATGTGTAGAAAAGTGACTATGATGCATTAAGAAGACTTCAAGAAGATATTATTTTTAATTTTATGTAAACTGGAAAAAATATTCCCATCGGCTTTATTTGACTCAATAAAACATTTGATATTATATTTTCTGCATGAATAAAAATGTGTAGTTTCGGTATAGTTCTGATGGATGTACCCATTTGAAAGATTCATGCATAAATTGAAGAAAAAAGTATGTAACAAATAATCAGTTGAAGGTTCAATTGTAGAAGCTTATTTGAAAGAGGAAATTTCTTCTTTTTTTTCTCACATTAATTTCAATCTGAATATCCCTCAAAACACAACTATATGGTTCATAATGAAATAAACGTTGATGATGAAATGGGAAATCAATTATTATTTTTCAATTAGCTTGAACTTGGCTTCAGTGGAGTTCATGAATGATGGCTTTCAGATGATGAACATCATAGAGCTCATACATATGTTCTGCTCAACTGGGAAGAAATTACACAATTTTTACAGTGAGTGATCCTATCACTTATTCTATAATTTTTGTTATAGTAAATTAAAATTATTTTATTTATAGGTTATATGATAATCATATCAAGAAAAAACTTCCACAAATTACAGCAGCTTCTCTTAAAGAAAGTCGACAAAAAAACTTTTCTTATTGGTTTCAATAATTGGTAATATAAATTATTTTTGGTTTAACATATAAAATCAATTTATTATCTATTATATTGATAATTGTTTTAAAAAAAATTAGTTATCTCAACATGCCGATAAAATTGATAATTAATTATGTGTATTGAGTAACCCACCCTAAAAAATGGTTAAATATTATAATGCATATGTGGTGAAAGATTTCAGATTTCATACACATAAATATGAGGAATCAAAAAAATGAATAGTGGAGTTTTCTTGAGAGGATCTCATCATAGAGAAATTAAAGTTGACTTTTACGGTATACTAGAAGAAAATATTAAACGTTGTTATCTAGGACAACATTACATAATGATGTTCAAATGTCAGTTGTTGGATACTAAGAGAGGATTGTGTGTTTATCCAACCCATGGAATCAATGATATTAAATATAAAATTCTTCTTATAGTAAATGAACCATTTTTATTGTATCATTGGGAACATCAAATTTATTATTCAAAATATTGTGCTACTTTAAGATATTTGAGTGATTGGTGGAGCATAATAAAAATTAAATCTCAGAAAATCAGTTTACTCAAAGTGAATGTGGTTCCTTTGAAGTGTAAGGAATTGAAATTTTTCAAGAGACTGCTCTAAATCCATATTTTTCATGAAGAGACATGTATATCAATGATGACACCCCACATTTAAGGGTCGATGGTGACGATAATGTTAATTATGTTACAAATGAATTTGAAATGATAAGAGATAATGAAACTAAAGCTCATATAGAAATTGATGATACTGAGGAGGAATATGAAGACCTTGATATCATCAGATATGAAGATGAGGATAAAAATTTAACATTGACATAGTTAAATTCTGGTTGTAATAATATATAATATATATCTATATATAATATTAGTTTTCAACTATTTTTTAATAATATTCATTTCATGTTTTAGATGGATGAGGATATGTTTCATCTATTTGAGGAAGCTGGTCTACCTTTGGATGAGAAGGATATTAGATCATCTGACCCTCAGACTACTATTGGTTCAGAGGGGACTTGAAGGGGGCATGGTCTTGCATGCTTGATGATTTTTGACCATATCCCCAAGTGACTTCTATGTCTTGGATTTGATCCATGCATGCATAGGTATGTTTACCTATGTATTTTAGTTAGTTTTCAATAATTTATTTATATACTAATTGTTTGATTATTTTTTCTTTTGTCACAGCTTTATGCATATAGCTACTAGATAGGGGAGAGCTATATTGTGTAATTATTTTTCTAAAGCATGGGTTTCATGGGATCAGATTCCCATTAATGTGCAGCACCACATGTTCAATCATTGGCAGGTACATAAATAAATAATATTTATTTTGAAATTAATTTAATTAATAACTTGATATTATAAATTATTTGTAGGGGTTATAGTATCTCATCGATTGGAGAATGTGTGATGCTATCTAGAAGGCATGGTAGGGGACTATGTGTTAGCATTGCAGTCAATTTTTACATAATTTGATAAGGAAATCAATGGAGAAAGAAAGAGTGATAGAGTTTGATGAGTCTTTTCATGTGTGCTGACCTGATTACATTTTATCTCATGTTTGGGATGGATTATATTCATACTGGTAGTATTGCCATTTTCATAGGAGATCATCGGTAGGTCAACAAAACTGAGGGAGATAGGAGTTGACACATCAAATCGATAGTCCTACATTCAGTACACATAGGGCGCATATGGTAAGTACTTTTTTTAAATATTTAATATAACTTTAAATGTAAATGGTCTTTTTTATATTCATATAGGTAGTTGAATAGCCTGATATTTCGGATTTAGATTTTTATAGGAGGATATATAGTGATCCGACCACTGGAGAGATTATAAGAACCCGCCAATGTTAGATTATGGTCAGTATATTTTCTTTTTGAGTTTAAAATTTAACTATAAATAATATTTTAACTATTTTAATTTTAAATTGCAAGTGAAGGAGTCATATGAAGTTGAGATGTCTCAGACACAGACTAAGAGTCAGGCTGAGACTGATACTCAGACTAGTGCCCATCGATTTTTTGAGACAGCATGGATTCAGGTGACCCAGCATTCCTTTGAGAAAGGCTGAGTTGTTGGTATCAGCTCTCAATTGATGCATGTGTATTATTATGGCACCGCTGTGATGTTGGTATCCAGCTTGAGAGGAGCTTGTGGGGAGTCATCATCATCTACTGCACAGTATCAGGAGCAGCTGTGAGCTCAAAGTGAGCTTATAAAGAGTATGCATAGGGAGCAGGAGCAGATGAGTTAATGGCAGCAGCAGCAGTAGCAGGAAATGCTCCTATGACAGCATTAGCAGCAGTATAAGATGTAGGGGGAGATACATCGATGGTGACAGCGATAGCAGTAGGAGCAGTTGGAGTACATTCAACATCTGACTCGTGGTTTCAGGATGGAGATCTCTCCACCATCTCCTCCAACTCCTCCAGACAATCCTCCCCCTCAGTGATCTATTTATTTTTTATGATAAAACTTTTGAATGTAAATTTTGTTTGTAATATTAACTTTTCATATTTCTATATAGTGTGTTTTTTATATTATTGTGAATATTACATTTTTTATTATTTATTTAGTTTTTTATTATTTTATTACTTTATTTAATTTTTTTATTATTTTTATTATTTTTATTATTTTATTAATTATTATTTTTTATTATTTTATTATTATTATTTTTTTATATTTTTCAAAAATATAGAGGTTTTCATTATTTTATAATTTTTTATTATATTAGTAATATTAATAATATTATTTTATTAATATTATTATTATTATTATATTATCAATATTATTTTTATTATTATTATATGAATATTATTTAATTATTTTATAATTTATTTTATTTTACTAATATTAATATTATTTTATTATTTTTTTTATTATTATTCTATTCAATTTTATTTTTTTTATTTTTTTATACTATTTGTGACAGAACTTGTCAAAAAGGTGGTTTCAGAAAACTCAGAAAGGCTATTTGTGATGGGGTGGTAGCCCCATTGCAAATATTCTTTCTAAGTTTTTTAAGAAAGATATTTGCAACGGATGCGCATATCATCGAAAATAATTTCTTTTTGTGATGAGCTATCATAAAAACCTTTATTTATGACACACTTTTTTGCAAAGGGTCATTTGCGACCAGATCCCATCACAAAAGGGTATTTGTAATGGGATCCTATCGCAAATGTACAATTTTCTAGTATTGGTCATGTCAAAAAATAAAATTTCACGAAGTCTGGGAGTTTTTCAAAGACTATGAGTTCCTTGAAGGCTGGGAGCTTTTTGAAGGATATAAGCTTTATAAAAGTGTATGGTTTCATGAAGGATTATATTTCTTTGAAATATAAAGGGTATTTCATGAAGGTTATGAGCTTTGCGAATAGTAGTACTACACATCTATTTGAAGTAAATAGTGATTTCAAGTGCATCAACTCAGGACTATGATGTAAGTAGATTCTGATGAAAATCAGGGACAAAGACTTAAATTTCCAATCAAGTGAGTGATAAACATGTAATTAAACTAATTAATACTTAAACCAAGGCAGTGAGCTAGGTATAGTTAATGGAAGTGTCCTGAGGGAGGCATTATGATTTTCTTAAAATTCTTATAAGAGTGATTGTGTCTAATCTTATATATTCCACAATAACTAGTGAAGCTTAGTGGATTTAGGTAGGACCGACACACTATCAACATGTTCTCCTTGGACAATTCCTTAGTGGTGAACCAAGTAAAACTGATGTGTTAACTCTTTTCATGTGAATGTTTAATTACTGCACGATTTCAACAAACAGTTTTATCAAGTTTCTACCAATGTGGGAACAAGATCCATCACTTTAAAAGAAAAGGTTGAAACCTTGGTTCACCCCTCCTCGCGCATGGTGTTTTTCAGTCTTACACTAACCTCTTGATGCCTTTCATACCCCCCCCCCCCCCCACCGCCGCCAAGGGGTCCTCTAAGTACCAATTACCAGACCACTCAGTACTTAATGGATTCTATCTTCATGATATAAATCTCTACACCCAGGTGTGAAACTGGGTGTTTTGGAAGGTTTTTCAAATGGATAATGGTCGATGTGTGGTCTTGATTACTATGAATAATTCCTAGGAAAACTATTTAAGGGTTTTGGGAGAGGTAGTTAAAAATGAAAATTTGACACACGGTCACCTAGGACCTTGTATGAGACCCTGCATTCCAAATTTTTAGTGGATAAGGAGATCTTTCTGATCAATACACAGTCTTTATGATCATTCAGTTATGTCATGAAACCACTTAAAATCCACCCTCCACCCCCCAAATCATATATTTTACTTATATTTGGGTGATTTTAGTCTCATTTTTCTCCTCTCACTCAAATCTATTAGTATAGGGTGACTCTTGGGGAAATTTGGGTCATTTCTATCCCTCTTGAACTCATCTTTCTTGGATATTCATGTGGTTTGAGTCTAAATATAAGGTAATTCACTTTGTATTTTCCCCTCTTTTATTTGTTCTTAATTTTCTCTTAGTAAAACCTTAACCAAGTAGGTTTTCAATGAAATTAGAGGTTTGAGCCTAAATAATTTTTGGGATTTTGGTTATAGGGGATTGATAAGTCTAAAATATCAACGTTAGTGTTGTGATTACAAGTCATTATTTGGTTTAGATAGGTGGATTCTAACTCATATGAGTTTTTTCCAAATCTTGTGTCTTAGAATTGATATTTTATTAAAAAATTATGTTTTAAAAATGATTTAATTTTGGTATGATTTTGGTTTTGTACAAACATGGGCTTTGGTGTGCATGTTTTTTCGTGAACACAAGCAGTGGTTTTCTAGGTGCATGGTAGTTTTCTATAAAATTATGTGGTGGAGAAATTATATTGAATTTATTTCATTATTTATTAGAGGCATTGAGTTTATGTTTGATATTGTTATTTATTTTTTTGGTGAGGAGTTTGACATGAGATTTGGATACTCACTTGAGTGTGGGTGAATCATTAGTTTTGTAAAGGATTTTGGAAAAGTGTTACATGGTTTTGGGGACCTTATAAATAATGATAAGGTTATTTTTAAGGGTATTTAGTCCACTTTTGAGTAGGATATAAGCATTCTTTTTTTTTGTTCATGGTCTAATGGATCCCTTGGGTTTTGGTTGTGTCTATGAGTTTGTGTTATTGTATTTTTTGAAAATTTGATTATGGTTTAGTGAGGGTTATAGTTTATTAAAATCTTGTTCATTATTAGACTGTAAATTTCTTATTTTGATTTTATAAAATGTAATGGGGTGGTAATGTTTTATAAAACTCATTTAAATATCAATGTATTTTCACATACCTGGTATGCATGGGATGTTTTGGAGAAATCCAATAGGGTTTAGTATTTACCCTCTATACACCCACCATGGTGGATGGGAAGATTTTGTATAGTGTAACATAATAAGGGAAAGATATCCCACCTAACTAGTATTAGATATTATCCATGGTGATAGAGCTATGAAGTAGGATTAGTTCCTAATTATTGGTTAACTTAGGTTTTTTAGGGGGCATGGAGGAGTTATTGGATATCTATTTTGGGGAGTTCATTTTGTGGCATTATAGGCCTTCACTTTTAAGATATATATACTAATGCACTTATTGGGCTTTGTGTAACTATTTAACTTGATTTAAAAGTGATTTATCATGAATCAGATATGATCCTGGTTGGTGTATTTTACTATATTTTTTTATTTCTTCAAGTTGGGAATGTTTGAACTATGGATACCTCATGTCTGAATTTTATTAAGCTCTTAATATGAAGATATTATTTGATATTAGGTTAAATAATACCCCAATGGTATTTTCTAAACCCTTGTAATTTATTTATTACCTTTTTTAATCAAGGGTATTCACTTAAGGACTAGTATAATTCTAGCTTGACTCAAGTGATGTTGAGGGGTGATAGGTCAGGTAAGGTTTTTGCACTATAAGGTTCATAAGATAATTTTATTGAACTTACCATATATCAAGGAAAAGTATAATTAAACTTCATTTTTTATATAACTATTTCCTATGATATATACCTATCATTTTAAGTGAAATTTACTTTATCATCATTTTAACTAAATCATCAATATCGTTAACTCAATTCCTCTTTATGAAAAATAATTTTTGAGCTTTTCATAGCTTGAAAAATCCATTTTTCACCTCTTGTAACTAAAATGTGGTTTGAGATAAAATTGAATTTTATAAAATTAATGATTCGTGAATAATTTGGTGATGTTATTGAAATATTAGAATAAATTTTCATGACCTCTGATTTCCTAGAGTCTTTATATATGAGTCACTAATAACTATTTCCACCTTCTATAACTACATGTGATAGACAACATCTACTAAGTCTTGTACTATGATACCATATATCATAACCTATGATAATACAAAAGAAATTTTCACTAAAAATAGAGTTTCATAACATGTGACATGAAATCCTCTAATAAATTTCAATGATCTTTCATTACTCTATAACATGATAGTGAGATAGTCCATGTTTTTTTTAAAAAATAGTGTATAACAGACATGTATTCATAACCCCATTTTTATGGTTAATAAATATCCAACTCATCTCCTATGATTTTAATTTGAAAAAAATATGCATGCATTGCCTCCTATTATAGAACTTACTATCATGGAAAGTGATATGCCTATAATTCCCCATGTACTACTTTATAAGTTTACATTATAAGCATCGATATATATAAATTATAGCATGTGATTCACACTAAAACATCACTTTACTTTACTTCCTATAATTCACTCATAATCAAAAAAATTCTTTATTGAATCATCATTATATAATATCCAAAAAATCTAACCAATAATATTCCATAACTAAATAGAGAATCAAATAGGGTGGTCCCAAGGGAAGGTACATTGATGTTGGATGCTCATACACTAGAAGTAAATGGCTCTTTCGCATCATTTTTTCATTTAATGTTGGTTTTAGAGGTGATGTATTTATAATAGACATTGTAAATATATTTTTAACTTCATTTATAGAAACCAAAGTTAAAAAATATTTACAACATCAATTATTTTTAAAACTAAGTTTTTACATTGGTTACTTAAATAACCGATGTAAAAACGTATATTTCATGTCAATTATTTGAATAATCGATGTGAAAGATGATTTTTCATGCTATTTATTCAAATAAATGATGTTTATGATTTTTCTAAAGAAATAACATAATAAAAACACCTTCAATTTTTTTTTGAGAAGAATAATCTACATATTTTATTATTCAATAACATAAGCAATTTCAATTTTTAATTAAAGAATCATTTGAATAAATAAGTAGTTTACCATTATATGAATGAAAAAAAAAGATAATTCATGAAACCATGATAATAATAAAAAACTAGTATTAATAATGAATGAAAATAAAATCAAATGAGAACATAAGATAAAATTCAAAATATTTTACCTCTATGAAAAAGTCATTGACAAAATAATCATTTTTTATAATATATCTTCATATAAAAACCATTTATTACTACTATCTCTACCATTTATATAGTAGATGACTCCAACATCTCCCTAATTTCTTTAATTGGTATAAGTAAATCTTAATAATAGCTAAAATTATTAAAACATGATTTAAAATATATAAATAGAAAAAGTGAAAATTTAGAAGAGGGGATATATTGAGAACAATGGGGAAAATGAAAATTTTGGAAGGAAAATTAAAAAATATAGTTGACATGATATATATATATGTGTGTGTGTGTAGGTGGGAAACATTTATGAAGTAAATCACATAGTGATGGGGGTACATATGATTTAAAAATATGAAAGCTCCATTTTAGGGTTATATTTTTTAATGTTTTTAACATTAGTTATAAAATCAATGTTAAAAATCAATTATAACATTAGTTACTAAAAAAATCGTGTTAAATATGATCTTTTAACATTAGTTAATAAAAAATCAAGGTAAAAATTGATTTTTAATGTCATTTTTTTTCTAATAAAAGTTAAAAAGATAATGATAAATGTAATTTTTCTACAAGTAATAGGAATAATTTCGTATTCTGTGGAAATGGATGGTCCCTATGGGTGGTTATAAGATCATTTCTTATCATCATTTTTTTATTTTTTTTAATATCTATTCCCAATATTCATAAGTAAAATCATTATCTTGTATGTTTTATTCATAAAAAATGTATGATGATTCGTGGATTTGACTTGTATTGAGATTTTAGTTAGATATTATTTAATTATTAGTTATTTTATCATGTCTTGGGATGACATAATGATATTATATGGAAGTTTTAAATGGCCATGTATTTTGATCCTTTATTTATTTTTTGAATATTTATTTATTATTTATTACTTGTAGGGTAAACTATCCCCTATAGATATTATATATTCTCGATGCCAATCTATATCCTCTAAATATCAATGGAGATTATTCATACCTTTTTATTATCCATCATAAATATCATAGCCATTCTATGGGAAGGTTGTTATATTTTCCATTAATCTACTAATAGAGCTTGTTTAACTTTGTATTTAAATGGATAAATTCTCAATATTTTTCCATTTTTAAAGGAAATTACATCATTTGGTGGTTTTAAAAATATTTAGGGTTTAATTTTTCAAATGGGTTAATTATTGAGTTTTAGTTATTTTTATTCATTCTTAAAATTTATTGGAGAAATTCATAATTTTAATTTATTTTCTTTTAATGGGTGCGGAGAAATATATTTATGTGATTGGAATGACTTATAAATTAAAAAGCGGAAGTATCTGAAGGGAAATATGATTTATAACATATTTTTCTAAGATAAGTGTCTAAAAATGGATATGCCATGAATGCATGACATGTTTTCAACAACACATAATAGAATTATTGAGAATAATGAGTATAAAATTGGCTAATTCTTTAATACATAACATATTTTTATCTAGTAAAATTTAATAATTAACATATTTTATGGTAATATGAAAGATAATTTATAGAGTTTTGATGATATATTACATATTTTTAAAATGGGTGGAATGATGTGTAAGTTCTTCAAACTTTTTGAAATTCCAACTGAGCACCAATGTAGATTTTTATCATTTTTTAAATCAAAAGGATATAGATGGTGTGAATATGGAAAAGGAATTAATCCACCCTATCTCGATAATTATGATTCAAGTAACTTTATAATGATCATACTGAGGATACTGTAAGAGTTATTTACTCTTACAAAGTTCTATATGAAGAAAAAAATAACAAAGAAATGTGAACTTCATAAGGATGAGAATTTCATAGATTCTCCATGAACCCTATGTCAAACATCATATATTTGTTTCTCCACTTCATAATATTTCTCTGAAAACATCTTATGGTTCATACCTTTGCAAAAATTAGTATAAGAAATAAGTTTCCAGAAGTGTTCATAAGGTTCGCCCATGTTACAAACCAAACCTTTGTGGTACCACATTAGCATTAATGAAACCCAATAACAGGAGTCTATATTGATTATAATGAATAATATCAATCATAATAAATGATTCATGATCCATTCAAATAAAATAATGAGGATTTTTTGGATTTTTTGGAGGACTAAATCATGACAGTGGAGGAGGACCATGAGGGAAAAGGGAATGTTTAAAAATTCAAGGAAGTAATGATCTCAATATATTTCATCTATCCCAAGACGAAGGGAAGGAAGAACCTAAAATATGGATAAAATGTTGATAAATAATGTGTATTACATGTTGTCCCAAAATAATATGTTGAATTGGTCTATAGGAGGTGAATAAACCTTTTAAAATTTTAAACAAATTAATTAAATTAGAGTAGCAATCCAATAATTTTTGATAAATGGTGAAAATAATATTCTAGGTTATGAAACAATATGAATAATTAAATTAAATTAAATAGAAAAATAAAGCAATAGAACTATTTTTTTATAGTTATTCAGAATAGCATGATCATATATCTACTCTTCACTCATCTATTTTCCCTGAGAGAAATGGTACCCACTAAAAAATCCTCACTTTTGAAAGTATGTGATAACCATTTACAAACACATATTTTATTTAGAGAAAATAACAATCATACATATCCTAAATTTCTAAAAACCATGTGATAATAAAAAAACAACCAAAAATTTTAATGGGAGTTACAACCCTATAGACCTACCTTTTTTGGAGGTATAAAAAAATAAACCTGATTTTGGAAGGGAAAAGAATAAATAGATATATAAATCATAAATAAAAGATACAACAATATAACTTAAATAACCATAAAGAAAATATATAATAAAAAGAATTTTGTAATTTGATGCAAATCAATGAGTTCAATAATATAGTTTCAAATTGTAGTTCCTTAGTAGTGATCACACCAAAGTAACAGAATTCACAGTATTAGTCATTCAAAACTTTCATATCACTTGTCACAATTTATTTCTCTCCAACTCTAATTCATTATATCTCTTTTTCTAAAAAAGTTCTTTAATAGAAATCTCATTATATCAATGATATTATTCATGTGGGTGTTTCTGTATTTTTATCCACCCATTTATACTTCAAATGTGATTCCAAAAAGCATAACATAAGTTTAAACCTACTTAGAAAAAATTGAACACTATGATAAACATAATAATAATAATAATAATAAAACAACAATAATAATAATCTATCCCAGAGTGAACTATAAGGCCCAAAAAATTATAAAAAAGGAAATGATAAAGTTTTAAAATTTTCAAGGAATAAAAATTCATTAATTGATTCTAGCATCGATTGGTTTTAATGACATCCACCAGATCCATCTCCTAGGTTGGATAAAGTATCAATAATTTTATTAACCTCTCTATAAATATGAGACACATAAATGTTAATATTATTAAAAAATAAAATAAATCCTTCTAATCCACTTCATGCCTCTATGATGAGTAGGATATATTGAGCTTAATGGAATGAATGATGAATGAGGAGTCTATTTCAAGCCAGGTCCTATTCTAGTTATTGAATCTAGAAATATGAATTACAAGGATAACCCCTTCCATATCAACTTCATAGTAAATATCTCTCCCAGAGTACTTATAAAATCATGATAAATATCAATCTTTTGAGTCCTTGAAAATACCACCACATCCTATAGGTCATAATTTTCCTATATAAGAACCACCAATGTTAATATTAATCTAACCTATGGTTGGAAATTTCCACACAATAGAGATATAACCCTTATATGATTTGAATAAGACTCTAATGACTAGTCTATCAAAAAATGATAACTCGCAAATATAATTCACAGCCCTAGAAAATTCCATTAAAGTAGAAAGCTAAAAAATAGTTAAAATATTCCTTAAAATTGTGTTTATATAAATGGACCGACCCTCATACCTATTGGAGTTCCATTTTCCACTATATCATATGCAAGATCTCAGCTGTTGTAGTGCGTACTAAGTTATTAAATTGTAAAAACCCATCCTTAAATTTATATCTTGATAGAAGATATTTGATGTTTTCCACATTGGAAAAATACACTTCAAATAAGTAATAAATGATTCTCTATAAATAAATGGGGAAGAGTAATGGAAAAATTTGTTTAATAGTATCATTACTTACTTTATAATAGATACTCATGGAGAAAATATTCATTTTAATGATATTAATACATTATTCTATGGGAATCCTATGGTATGTCACCATTCAAAATAGATCATAGAGGGAGGGGGAAATCAAGGTATTGTAAAAAATAATAATCCAAAAATCCATATCTATGGGCCCTAAAATGAAAAATATATAAATTTTCTTAAATGTAAGGGATATATTTCTCAATGTAATACAAATTAGAGTGTATTTTATGGGTATGAAATGATAATTTTAAATATTATCTCTATGGTAAAGGGGAAATTTATCTAGAGGAAGTTGAATTATATCCATGATCTTCACATTAATATCTTATTCTTAATCATTATAGTAATTAAACAAGGGAACTTCAAGAAATTTGTCTCTCAAAAAGATGAGGTTTGAGTTAAGAGAAGCATGCCAATGACTATGTTTCATCACAACTGAGTAGGTATTTTTAATTAAATTTCAAATAGAGTATAAGAGATAGTGAAATGTTTTTGGATAAATCCTTTTAAAAATATAAGTTTTAAAAATCAATTTTGACTTGAGTTATCAATTATAATTTTCCAAAGAAATTGCAGTTAAAGGGATTTCTTAGATAGGGAAATATTTTTAATGTCCATACCTCCTTCCTTGAAAACTTTATAGAAATTAATCGATTTAATGATCATTACCTTCCTATCGTATACATTTCCACTACAAATAAAGTTTTTGATACTTTGGATAAAGATTTTGATCAGGGCACAAGTCCACTTATAATCCATAAAAAGTAGACAAGATTTTAAATAAAATGGATTTGGTAAGGGAAATTATTCCAACAAGTGAGATAAATTTACCTTTCCAATATATAAACATATCTTTAATACTATTATAAATATCCTTTAAGTGGGAATATTTATACCATCTTCAAAATAGATTTATTCCCAGATAATTAAAGGGAAGGGTCTCATACCTTATATTCTATCTTTTCTTGATATCCATCTTCCTATGACAGTTGAAATTATAGATGAATAAAATTAGAGATTTACTCCAGTTTATATAATGGTTCAAAATGGATCCATAATTCTCAAGTACCCCTTTAATCAAATCAATATTTTTCAATCCAATCTGAATAAATAAAATCAAATCATCCGCATAAAATAAATGATATGGATCCCTCACCCCTCTTCCTGCTTGAATGAACTTTACTTTCACCATTTCCATCAAATAAATGATGAATCTACTCAAGTTATATTAATTAATGCTAAAAATTGTAGTCGATATAGATCAATATATCTGATTTGGTATGAATAATGGAAATAAATTCCAAGAGTTCCATTAACCAAAGTAGGTATTATAAAATATTTAAATAAATAAAGAAGTGTGTCATTAAAGGGACTACTGAAGCCAAATACATGAAGAACCTCAACCATAAAATCAGAGTTAATAGTGTCAAATGCCTTCCAAACATCCAATTTAAGGTAAATAATTCCATTCCTACTAGGATTTATTTTTTTTTTACATATTCAATGGAATTTATAAGGAATTCCTAAATCCTTTTTCCATGCACAAATCCATATTATTTAAAAAATACCACTTTGCTAATGGTAATGGAAAGTTTTGTGGAAAAAATATTTCTCAATACCTTTTAAATATAATTGGATAATGTAATACATCTGTATAATTTGATGGAGTAAGTAGAATTAGTTTTGGGAATTAGACCAAAAAATTAAGCACTTATTCCCTTTATAATAATTCCATTCCTGAAAAAGATATGAATCATTTTCCTAAGATTTCTCTAAAAAATGTCCCAATATTCTTGGAATAAGTTATTTGTAAATACATCTAGTCTAGTTTCACTCTTTGGATTGAGAGAGAAGATTACATCCTTGTCCTCCACTAGAGATATTAATATTGTAAGCATCATATAATCTGATTCATCAATTATCCTAAGGATAACATTCTATAATTCATAGAGATTAATCATGGTACTACTATTAAAGAGATCCTAATAGTAATGAACAAAATTATACTTGATCTATTTATTCCTCATAATAATTTCATTCTCATTCTTTAAGTAACTAATGGGATTTTTCACTTTCTTATACATTTGAATATTATTGAAAAAACATGTGTTCTTCTCCCTCAAATTGATTTTTCCACTCAACCTTCAATAAAACTCTACCTCCTTGTTAAAGTAGAAGATGTAAAAATCTTATCCAAATCTATTTTGAATATTTTACAATTCATTTTCTAGACTAAAAATATTTTGATACATTTCCATGAAAACCTCCTTAATCTCAAGTCTTAATCTATCCTTCAAGTTTTTAATCTTTTAAGGACAATTATTCAAGTCATTAGTACATTCTATATTAGCCCAAGACTCTTGAATGATACCCTTATAGTGTGGATGATATATCCAGGACTTTTTAAATATAAACTTCATGGTACCCCTATCCTTTTTTATTATTACAGTGTTCATAATTGGATATTGATCTAAATTAATCTTTATAAGAGTCCTATAATGGACTTCCTTCCACTCTTCAAGAGCATTGAATTTAATGAAGGTCTAATCAATATTTATAGCCACTATCCTACTCACTGATCTTCTGTAATAGGTAAAATTTTCCTCATGAAGATAAACTTACACCAATAATTAGAGTTAATTAATTTCCTAAATTCTCTACTTTAAATGTAAAGAGAAGCCTCTCCCCTTATTTTATAAAGTCTCATAACCATATTAAAATCACCTATGATAACCCATGACACTTGAATAAAATGTTTGAGATTTAAAACTTTCTCTTAGAGGTATCTTCATACTTAATAATGGGTGATTATATAAATTATAGAGAAAATGAAACTTATTTCTTTTGAGATAATCAAAGAAGTGACCATATACTAACCATTTTGAACAATAATGTAGCTAGTACCATTCCTGAACACCAAAACCCAAAGGTTTTCCACCACTTTTGTGTGTTGGTTTATCCCAATAGTGTCATAATCCAAGGATTTGAAATAAATACCCTTGAAAGAGTTAAAATTATGCATAGTCTTAGCAATTCATATCATCAAAGGATAATGCGTTAGAATAAATCTCTTGAGAGTGTCGTTTTTGGGTATATTTTCAAGCCCTTGAAAATTCCAAAAATAATACATTCATTTCTTACCATGGTTAGATTTTGATTTCTTTTTACCCAAATATGGATTGTTCTTAACCACTAAACCTTTTACCCTTCCCTTAGTCACTGACTAATTTGAGGGAGAAGACTCCAATATTGTAGGATCAATGATGTTGTCACCAATAGAAGGAAGTTCCTTTAAAGTATCATTATTCCCTCCATTATTTATATCAACTAAAATGGAATTTGGATATTTATTTATATGGACCTATTTTAGAACTATTTCAATAATAATGACCTTATAAGAAAATAAGGAACTCATTTCTTAGATTAAATGTTCTCATGTTGAACATTCATTCCAGTTTAGGTAGATGAACCCCCATTCTTTCTTCTTTTAATAAGATTGCTAAAAACTATTGAGATTTTTGCCTCTTTATTAGGATTCAAACATCCCAATTAAATTAAATTTTTAATATTATTACCAAAAACTTAGGTTTTATGGGTAGTATATTCTATCTAAGTAAGATATTATTCCTCCTCAACTATTTGACCCCACTCATTACCATCCATATCCTTATCTCTTGCAAGAAGAACAATATAAGATCCATAACTCCCATCATCGGATCAGGGGGAAACTAAGGAAGGGTTATTTGGGTCATTAGATATTATCCTTTAAGTACCCTTAGTTTCTTTATCATGATCATCCAAAGATTATATATCTTTTCCCTTATTAGATATTCTAGATGATCCATACACTCCCATGATTTCTTCTATTTCAGAGTTTACTTGCTGGTCTTTCATAGCCTTTAGAATCTCCTAAGACATTGAGGAGACACTAATATTATACTTTTTAGATGAATTGTATTCCAATATACATTTATCCTTGATAAAACTCATATTCATAGATTTAGTTTTTGAACCTGATTTTAATTCACAACCTCATTCCCAAAAAAACATACATAAGTTACAAGAAGCAGGTAATGACTCATACTCAAACTAAATCATAATTTTTACACTATTTATAAATAGACTAGCACCATAATTTCATGAATTTATCATATATATATCCACTAGGACTCCATCATAGTAACCAAATTTTCCTTCAATGTTGTTATCATAAAGATTTAGAGGTGCTCTAATATAGGATGCAATGGCCTTCAAGATTTTAGGATACCAAAACATTTAGTTAAGTCCATGAAACCTGAAACAGATATGATCATTATTCTTCTTCTAGTGGTGAGGGTTAAATATAATGTCCCATTATGATACTAAAAATATTCTAGAGTTAAAGTTTTAGAAGTTGGAATCCTAGGTAGTGGACTAATAAAATTTATATTGAAAGAGTAAATGGAAAAAAAGCCCTTACTAATAGGAATGATTCTCTAGTATTTAAAACCCTAGATCTGGTTGAGATTTAATTTTAAATCCTCAATTTTTTGAGGTTTTTCTCCATTCACAATAATTATCATTTCAATAAGTGAGATCCTTCATGAAAAAATTCTCTCCATGATAGCTTTGTGATTGGATGATATAGAGAATTTCTTGTCCATGGACATTGAAATATAAGGTTTATAAAAATCCTGAGTTGAAGATTCTCCCTCATGAGAGAATATTTTGTTCAAGTTCTCTACAAAAGTAACACCCTTATTAAAATGAATTTTTTTTCCTTCCTTGATACCTCCCCATTAATCAAGATCAACTAACTCACTACCATTATTTCTCAAAAGGAACAGAGGAAAAAGAGGCATATTTTAATTAAAACAAGATATCTAATGACTAATAATAATAATAATAACAAAACACTTCACTAAGAAAATAGTAAAAACTAGAAATAGATAATCTGCTTGATTGTAAGATTCAATATGAAGTTTATTAAAGTAAACAATAACATTGGAAGATTCATAAAAAAATATCATAAGATACATGATATCATAAGGTTTATAATCATGTTAGATGGTACATGTTTAAAAAGAAGAAATGTGTGATAAGAAAATATATATAAGAATTATAAATTCATATGAAGTAGAAATTTTTATGAAGTATAAATATTTAATAATGAATTCATGCATAGGTGAATTCATATATGATTAATATATAGAAATGTACCCAGCTTTTTTGATCTTGGTATAAGTTAGTGTATGATTCATTTAGTTCAATGTATATGTCATGAGTTCAACATATGAGTCTTATTAGAAAATAATAAGGCTTCACAAATAATAGTAATACTTATCTATGAAACATAAGAATTTATAAATTTTATAAGAAGAGTGAGATATAAATAAATAAAACAGTGACTATAGAATCTGTAAAAACATTATATATACTAACATAAAACATGATAATATTTTAAAACACTTAATTAATATGATGAAATAAGTGAATAATGTTGTGAGAAGTTATAATTATACAATTATGAAATTGTGAGGAATTTTTATATTCAAAAAGTTAAAACACAAAATCAAAACTTCAACACAAATAATTAGTCTCCATCCTAACAAAAACATGATAAACTGACTGGATGGTTGGATGTGTTGTTCTATTATTGCTGAAGTTTTCTAGTTTTCTATTTTCTACTATAACTTTATGTCTATCTTCTTTCACCATTGTTATCCCTCATATGGATTAGTAAAGGCCATGTATGATTAGGTAAGGTTAGTAAATCCAATTGTAATGTTTTATTTTCAAAATTCAATGAATAAAATCTCTTATGTTAATTGATTTCAGTGTTCAGTAGAAGTTTATATTTTCAAATGAGATTTTGTTTGGTTTATTTTTATTCATTCTATGCTTCCTTTGGAAAATGATCATAAATTTACATCTATATAGTTTAATTTTTATATGATGGAATAGCCTAGCCTTATTTGTGAATTATTTGGAAATTTCTACCATGTGTATAAAGGTAGTGTAATGATTCTTAGTTGCTTAAGAATACTAAAACCTAATTGGGTGTTGCCTGAGTAATTTATGAGTGATACATTTTTTTATTTCATTGATACCATGACAAACACATAGGATATAATAAGGACCAAGCATAGATTTATGTTAAGTTAATATTCTCTAAATCCATTCAGTTGAGGGTGAGAGATTAAGAGAATGTGGAAAATCTCATTCATTAGTTAATAAGAAAAAGAGACAAATGTTTAATGAATATGATTACAATTCCCTAGGCCTATGCTCCTAGATTTGGTACCAAAAACATTTTCTTTAAATACTGGATTTGATACCAACTGAAGTGACCCAAAATTAACTATACATAATTAAAAAAACAAAAACCAAAATTGAGTCACTTATATACCCAATACCTTTTAGGTTTGTAGTTTTAGAGAATTAGTAAAACCTTTTATATAACTAAACTTGTGTCTTTCTCATAAAATGGGCATTTTTTCATTATAATATGAATTTATTATTCCACATAAAATCTTCAATATCTCTAAAAAATATCCACACATAATACCTTTCTAGACATATTTCCATGACCCCCTCCATCCAAAGGTACCCTTCCTGGGCTGGAAATGATGGAAGAGAAATAACGACCCTCGAGTCCCACCTCCAATAGGTCTCGGGTTAGCAAAAACCACCAATGGTATAAATAATGTCACATATATTAGAGTCATTACCCTTAATAGAAAAGTAGGATTAGGATATAGGATATCAACCAAAAAACAACCACCTTACATAAAATAAAAATGATAGAAAACCAACCCACAATACATGGACAATTGCAAATGAATATAAATAAATGTTTCTAAGAAAATTACCAAAAGAGAGTCTTATGAAAGAAACACAACAACAGCTCCAACATCCAATATAGTAGTGTCTAGATCAGTCTCTAAACTACCAATGAAAACTTAACTAAATAGTTTATATACACATGGGGTGAAAAATAACATGTATACTAGGTAGGATCATACCCAAGGTCTCTCATGAAAATGTGAAAAGATAATACTACTACATCAATGAATAAATAGTAGAACCAAAAAGCACCTAAACGGGTTAACAATCCAATCCCAACCTCACCATAGTAATCTCACCAAATAAAATATCCAAGTATAATAACATATCATCAAAATAATATAATAAAAGGCACCCAGCAACCACTTCCCCACTAATTTTTTGCTTTTATTCCCTAATGCCAAACGTCATGTGATCTCATTCCTTCCATGTTATTGCATTTCATATCTATCCATATTTGATGTGGTTCAAGATGTATCATTGCCTATACCAACACCCATAGGTTCTAGAATATCATTTTAGCATCAATCAACATCCATATCATATCTCATCCTCATCGCATAAACAATGCACACTACCACAAAACTGGGCAAGGTAAGGGCTACCTTTTATCAGCACTAAGCAGAAAGCACTGATAAAGGGGTGGGCCTTTATCAGTGCTAGCTAAAAGAGATGATAAATGTGACCTTTATCAGCACTAAAAAAGGGATGATAAAGGTGTACCCTTTATCAGTGCTTTTCTTAGCGCTGATAAAGGGCACATTTATCATTGCTAATAATAGCGTTGATAAAAGTTTTTAATAAAAAATATTATTAATTTATATAAAATTATTAAATTTATATTCAAAAAAAATATTTGTATACATTAAATAAAAAAAATGTTTAATTAAAAAAAGTATTTCTAATATTATAATTATATATATATATATATAATTAAATAATTATAAGATTATAATAAATTACATTAAATAATAAATATATTTATTAGATTTATTATATTTATTACATTTATTATATTTATTATATTTATTAGAGATTTATTATATTTATTAGATTAATTTATTAGATTTATTAGATTTATGGGATTAATTCATTATATTTTTTATATTTTTTATATTTAATATATTTATCGTATTTATTTTATTTATTTTATTTATTTTATTTATTTTATTTATTTTATTTATAAATATATACTATATTCTAATATATATATTTATAAATAAAATTATTGAATATATATGTGTTTTCCAATGAATTTGGTCAATGAATATATTGATCATGCATATATATATATGTTATGTGTATCATGCATTAATGTTCATTTATACATTACATCATGTTTTTCATTGATGTGGTATATTGATTAATTCATAATGTTACCCATATGAACTATATATGTTCTAAAAATGTACATATAAAATTACATTAAATATATTTAAATAATAAATATATTTTATTATATTTTTAATGATATATATAAATTATTTTTGAATAAATTTGTAATTATAATTATAATTATGTATATATAAAAATAATTACAAAATTATACATATAATTTTATAATTTTATTAATATATATATATATATATATTAATAATTATATACAAATATTTATAAATATATACTATTTATAGTTATAATTATAACTATAAATAAATATATATATATATGTAAATAATTATAGAATTATAATAAATATATTTATTATACTAGTTATAAAGTTATAAATATATAATTAAATAGATATATTTATAAATATATACAAATATTTATAAATAAATACAAATAAATTTATATTTATTTAAATAATTATTTAATTGGTTCTGAAATTGTTTTGATAATGATTCCCTTTATCAGCACTAAAAAAGATCAAATAAAAGACATATTTATCAGCGCTATAATTTTAGCATAGATAAATAGGTATTTTATCAATGCTTTTTAGCGCTGATAAATATGGCCTTTATCAATGTTAAAAAAGCACTAATAAAATATGTCTTTATCAGTTCTATAATTTTAGTGCTGATAATGGTATGTTTTATCAGTGCTTTTTATTTTAGCACTGATAAAACATACCTTTATCAGCACTTTTAACTAGCACTGATAAAGGTTCTAGTGGGTTTTTTAAAAGAACCCTAGTAGGCTCCTCCTCCCTCACACCCTTTCAAGCCTTCATGGAAGTAGACCCCTATGTTGTCAATCCCTCCTCCTCCGCGACCCCTCCTCCTCCTCCTCCCCCTCCTCCACCATTGTTGCATCTTCCTCCTTCATTGTCGCCACTACCTCCTCCTCCTCCATGGTCGTCGACTCATCCTCCTCCGCTGCCACTACTGCCTCCTCTTCCTCCTCTGTGGTTGTCGCTGACTCATCCTCCTATGTTGTTGTTGCTTCCTCCTCCTCCTCCTCCTCTTACGGGATTCATCAATAAGTTCTCATTATTCTTCATTCTTCATAGATCCATGGTTTTTCCCTCTCTTGAAATCATAGACCAAGTCTATTGGGGATAGTTCTTTGGTTTGTGTTGTTGATCTTGATGTAATTTTGATGGATCTAGTTAGTTTAACATGGTTTGTCATTAGATATTTAAGTTTTCTTATGTCATTATTCATTTTTGAAAACTTTTGTGAGGTATGTTGCTTACCTCTAATCTCCAATTCCCTTTTAACATAAAGAATTTGTTTTGATTAAATATTTTCATTGAATTTTTTGTGAAAAAACATGTATGATTCTTGAATGAAATCATTTGTTATATAGTTTTGAAAAAAATGGTTGGAATTTGGAAAACCCTATTATTATATAATTTTTAAGTTATTGTTTTAAAATTATGGTTTTATTTTGATCCATGTAAAGTATTTGATGAAATGATTTAAATGAGGATCTTTTTTGATTTATTTGGAATTGTATTTGTTAAATATGGTTGGTGTCAGTTCATGGGTTGTACTTGACCATAAATAAGGGTAGTACGCCATTGGGGAACCTAGATATTTTTCACCTTGTGATGACTTGGTGGATTAATGAGGGATCTTGTGTGAGTATGGAAATTTTATCTAAACATGCATGGTGAGTGAACACTGAATGATGATATCATAGAGATGGTGTCGGATGAAAGTATCATGGGGATGTCGGATCAGAAGTTCAGATCAGATGCTATGCTAATTAGTAGTTAACCAACAGTAGTGAAGTGCACAAAGAATCATTAGTTTTGTTATTAGCTAATATCTGGACCAAATAAACCCTTTGGAAAGATGTAAAGGTACTGTTACGATATAATATCTCCATTTTAATGAAAAAATATATCATGAAATGTTGATTTTATTTTCATTATTCCTTGTAGGGTTTGTTTATTTTAGAATATTTTTGTCCATGTGATGTGCCTTTGTAGGAAGATCAAGGATGTTGTGTCTACTCAATCACAGAGTTAATTTTGATGTTTTTATAGTAAAATCATTTTTCATAGAATTAATGAATTGTTTCATATTTATGTTTAATTTATTTCTTTTATGTAAGTAATATTAATATACTCATATGTGATATCAATGTATGAGATGTTTATGTCATTATAGTTGGTGTCAGAGTAACTGACCTATTCAAAATTGAGAAAAAACATTTAGTTGTTTTGATACTTTAGGTAGATGATCTATAAGTCATTTAAAATGTGTATAAATCAACCCCACCTCAATATGATAAACGATGCGACCAGTATGACTCAAGGTATCCTTTTATTTAAAATTGACATTATTTTTAGTAAAAAGAACAAGTGACATACTGAAAACTAAGAAAACACATTCATATTGTTTTATACTTTATAAAAATGATCCATGAGTCATTTATGATGTTTACAAATCAACTACACCTCAATCTAAGTCACGGTGTGAACGGTATGACTAAAAGTGTCTATTATCAGTTTAAAATTGATATTTTATCTCAAAACATGTCACTCACTGAAAACCAAGAAAACCCGCTCTAATTGTATTAATAAGTTATGATAATGATTCATAAGTTCTTTATAATGTGTATGAAGTAGTCTCATATCAAACCAATGCATGATGCGACTGGTATGACTCAAAATGAGTGTTTCTAGTTTGAAATGACATTTTAGTGAAAAAACAAAACTGACATACTACAAATAGAGAAAATGCATTCATATTGTTTTGATACTTTAGGAAAACAATCCATAATTCATTTTTGACATGTATTAATTGACCTCACCTCAATTAAATACACAATGCGATTGGTATGACTCAAAGTGTCTCTTTTTATTTAAAATTGACATTAATTTTAGAAAAAAACACAAGTGACATACTGAAAATAGAGAAAACGCATTCGGATTATTTTGATACTTTAAGAAAACAATACATGAGTCATTTTTTACATTTAAGAATCAACCACACCTCAATATGATGCATGGTATTACTGGTATGACTAAAATTTCCTGTTATCATTTTAAATTTGATATTTTAGCTCAAAAACATGTCACTCACTGGAAAAAAAACTCACTCCAATTGTCTTCATAATTTTGGATAATGATTCTTAAGTTCTTTGTGGAATGTATGAAGTAGTCTCATATCAAACCAATGCATGATGAGACCGTTATGACTCAAAATATGTGTTTCTAGTTTGAAATGACATTTTAGTAAAAAAACACAACTGACATACTAAAAACTAAGAAAACACATTTGGATTGTTTTAATTCTTTAGAAAAATGATCCATAAGTCATTTGTGACATGTAAGAATTTATCAAACCTCAATTAAACATAAAATGTGACTGGTATGACTCAAAGTGTCTCTTTTTATTTAAAATTGACATTAATTTTATAAAAAAACACAAGTGACATACTGAAAATCGAGAAAATGCATTCAGATTGTTTAGATACTTTAGGAAAACAATCCATGAGTTATTTTTGATCTGTAAAAATCAACCACACTTCATCTGATGCATGGTGTGATCAGTATGGATAAAAGTTCCTGTTATTAGTTTAAAATTGACATTTTAGCTCAAAACTTGTCACTCACTGAAAACCAAGCAAACCCGCTCCAATTGTCTTCCTAATTTAGGATAACGATTCATAAGTTCTTTGTGGCGTGTATGAAGTAGTCTCATATCAAACCAATGCACAATGCGATACCCCTTAAATTAAGAAAGAAATGGAAGTACAAAGGTGGAAAAGTACAAAAATGAGGAGGATACAAACTGACTAACAACAAAACAAATCCAAATGCATCTCAACAAACTCAAGAGAAAGTGCTCATAGTGTGACAAGAGGATCTTCCGCCCCAGCCACGAGGGTGGAGACCCCTTCTCCAAGTTTTTACAAGCACTCATGGGCCATCACAATCATTAGAGTATACAAAGTGTATAATATCTCCATCTTCCTTTGTTTTGTTCACATTAGGTGCACCACAATCTTGCGCACTATTTTTAGAAGTCATTAAATCAAAGGGATTATGTGTCCATACCTTCGCTTTAACCTTTTCTTTAAAATTATGAGCAAGAGGAGATGTTTCATTCCCTTTACTTTCCAATTCCTACACTAGTTCCAAGGGTAGATTAGAGTTTCCATATAATCCCCCTTATCTTTATCAAATAGGGAGGTTGAAAAAAGGGCTAGAGCTGATTCTTTTCCACAAGGGACAGAGGCTTCAATAACACTATAAGAAACAGGGGCAGCAGGAGTATCAGCAATCACTTTCCCTATATAAAATTTTGAGTCAACATCAGGTGTAATCGAATCCCTCCCCTAAGTAGGGGTTTCTTTAGATGGGATATCTTCTTCAGATCTAGTCTTCAGAAAATAGACTGCATCTATATTATCCTTCCCCTTGCGATTCTTATCATATATCATCTTTTTTTCTTATCGTATGTTGTGTTCCACTACCTCCTGGGTGAAACGTTCCATGGTCGTTAGACTATCTCTGAGTCTTCAGCAACCTGGTCGTCATACAGACCTCTGGATATCATGTCCTTGAAAGAAACAATGTCCTTATGTTCACTTTCTCCGAAATTAGTCCAAGAGATTGTGGGTTTGTCTGGACTAGACAAGATAGTAGTACACAATGTACTATCACGATTTGGAGAAACATTCCCAGACTGGTTACCTTCTAAGTTTGCTTTTTCTATCCTATTGAAATCTAAAATAGGTCCACCATTATCATGTAATGAGATATAAACATTATTAATAGAACTCAAAGATGGAGTTATGATAGGAGGTGGAACTAATCCAACATCTATATTCCCCTCTGCCTCATTAAGAAGTATAGCACTCTTTTCTCTTCTTCTACAGTGATATAAGTCATTTCCCTTCAGATGACATTAAGGAAAAATCATTTTTCATCTATAGTCTGAGGTAGTATAACCAATAACAGTACATTCTTCACAAAAGAGAGGCATTTTTTCATATTCCACTCTAATATTAATATCATCTTGTAGAGTAGAAAGCGTAATATTATCAATACTTGGAATAATCAGATCAACCTCTACCAACATACGAGAAAAATGGACAAAAGATACCATTTCTATGGAACTATCCATCCTTATGGGGACTCCTAATGCATATGCGATATCAAATAAAATTTCTTGACGCCATAGGATCGAGTTTAAACCATGTATTTTTACCCAAACCTGGGCATAAGTCTCCTTGAAATCAGATAGGTTGAAATTTAGATGCCAATCATGTAATATCAAAGTCCTTGACCTTAAATTGATCAACCCAGTACTCTAAGATTTCCCTTTCAAGTCCGCAGAAGGAAAAAAAAGTGCAAAAACCCATGGCCTAAATAAATGCATTTAAAATCGGCAAACCCCCAAATGGTTGTAAGTCAGTCAACGAGATCTACAAGTTTCCACTATTTCATTCCTTTTGATTGGTTGATTTGATCCATGATATAGAACTTACAGAGATCTAACCTTTCTTCAATATCACTATTGGATGTCAAGACATAGGTCATTGTTCCTTTTCAGATAATATGTTGCGTTGACTAGTGGCTAAAAGCCAAAAAATAACTGACAGTGGAACCCATTAAGGTCGTCAGGTTCCCTCCGTCTTTCACCTTAGTACACCTATAATGGTTTCCTTGATGCATGGCCACTCAAATGGAATCATAGGTATACAGATTTAGACTTCTAGGATTTCCTGTTGCAGCATGTCCGTTGGAAAAAATCGGAGCGAGGGAGTCCAAATCCTCCATCCTTCAATATTTGATATCATTTTATTAATGTATTCTTTCATATTAATGTTTAATTTATTTCATTATTGTATTACTAACATAATATTTGTTTTCTTATATAGGTGGACTTTTTTTTGAGTTCGGATGCTTTTTTCGGCAACTAATACCATGGATGACAATTTTTGAGAGGGGATCACGGATGACAAAGGATGAAACATTAATGTTTTTAACTATTTTTTGGATAATTGTAATTGTAACCATATAAAACATTGTTTGAAATGTATATAGTAGTGTGTGTTTTTTTTAATTCATGATGTCAAGTAAATATATATATATCATTGTTTGCAAAACTCTTGTGTGCGCTGCTTTGTTCTTCTGTGCTTTGTTCATGTATGGGTGTTGTTTTGTATAGGTGTGCAGGTGTTGGGTGTGCTGTTAAATAAATATCACATCCCAAGAAACTATACCTTTATCAACACTAAAAATAACACTGATAAAGGTGACCATTTATCTGCACTACAAAAGTATTGATAAAGGGGGGACCTTTATTATTGTTTTTTTTAGCGCGGATAAAGGCCCCCCTTTATCAACATTTTTTAGCATTATTAAAGGGGACCCCCTATCTTCTCTATGATTAACAGCGCTTTTCTAGTGCTGTTAAAAGTGTATTATAGCACTTTTAAAAGCCTTATTTGTAGTAGTGGCAGTAAGGTATCATGAACATGAAAAAAATCAACCTTGTACCCTTCTACTACCACCCTTGACCCCAACCACATATCACATCCTTATCACCAATAAGAATCCTCAACACCAAATTCCATTAGAATTATGAATCTCTAACACTATCCATCATCAATACTAGGCATATCCAACACCATTTATCATCATCACATGGCATCTCCAACACCATTTACAACCATCACTACTATCGAATAAAGAAAGGGGAAGAGGGTTATCCATCCATTTATTTCACCAACAACCTGGATGTTGGGGAAACCCATAACATAAAAAATTTAGGCATTTTTAAGGTTATCCAAATCGGGTGAGGTGCATATATAAATAAAATTAAAATAAAATACATATAGATATCACAAAATATTCAACATATGGATTCACATCCCACTCTACTAGTGAATCCCAAAACACCACCATAATAACTTAAAACCTATAGCATCAATTTATTCCATCACTAATTCAACACAACACACAAATAATCCAAACATAATCTATATTTCATATTCACTTTTTGGGTTAACCAATTTCCAAATTTACTAGTTACCAAACAAATTCTATTTATTAAGTAATTTGTCCTATATTTAAGACAACCACTCTATCCATCAATTTTAAATTGATTCCATAAGTTCATTAAATATTTCATTCATTAATCCAATTATAACACATTTATTTCATCCAACACTTATTTAATTTATAACCCACACTATTTCAATTTCATTATTAGCACTTTATTCTATCGCTAATAGGCATATACATCAATACACCACATAACATATCGTCCACCTCACACCAACCATAATCATATATCATTACAAGCTATCACCACAAAATCCTCACATTAAAAACATCACATATCATCCCTCATCATGTCCCATTCTAACCAACCATATATTCATTGTCTGACACATTCCATATTTGAACCCAATCACCACTATTACCAAACTATTTCCCATAATATCTCCACACTAAACAAAAGGAAAACATGGAAATAACATTATCCCTTATGGAATCATTTTAGTATTTATAACATTACAATTAAGGATTCATTTAAAATACATTCATTATTTTAATTCATTACTTCCACGGATATATTCTCACAAAATTTCATAATTTCATGGGAAATCGGTTCATTATCCATATATAATTTCTTTAAACTTTTATTCATGGTGAGTTTTAGAAACCGACATAAAAAGGTTCAAAAAAACACCATCCACAAAAAAAAGGATCCCAACAATCTTGATTTTCAATAACAGAAATGAATGAGGATGAACTCATAAGTAATATTACAAAACAAGTAAACATATGAAAAACTCACATCCCCTTCAACTTAGACTAAGTCCATTTAATTATATGGTTATTTCATTTAATTTTACCCACCTAAAGGAATCAAAAAGAATTTAATTTCCATATATTCACATAAAATAAGGAGAGAAAGTGTATCCCCTACCCTGATTAGGGCTTCAAAGGGCACCACTACTCACAATAGAAGTAAAAAGGTATCAAAATTCAACAAGATCAAAGGGAAACCCATTGAAACTTATCAATAGTAATAATTTTCAAGTCTCACTCAATTTATAACTCAAAATAGAGGATCTACACCAAAAAAACCTTTGTGGTGAAGGAGAATAATGAATTTGGACTACCCCTTTTTATAGGGTAATTTTCATAATCCTTCACATGATGTGGGGTCTCAAAATATACTTGTAGTGTTTTATAATTAAAGGGTAATCCATAAATTAAGCTTTGAATCTCCCAATTATCATGTATTTAAAAAACATTTTAAAATCCACCATGAAATTAGGAATGGTGTATTATAAGGTATTTCAGAAACTAGATTCCCTCCACAAGTTTCCACTAAAACGTAGCATTATTCACTTAGTTGTTTTTACTCGTGATGCTCAGCACCACGGTGTGGTGACCTCAAACTCCCTATGTTATATAGGTGGTCCTCTAAAACAACTCACCCAACACTACACCCTTCATTGGACATTTAAAAACTACCTATTTTTCAAAGGGTTAACTCTCATATATCACGGCCACCACCACGCCCATCACTACAGAAAGGTGCCCCTAAAAATGACCAAAACTCCTCTTAAACCCCCGAAACATTCCCAAGCCCCCCCCCCCCAAAAAAAACCTTCGAGACTTGTGAAACCTTAAGTAAAATATCAATAAGGTCTGGTAAATTACCTTAGATACATATCAAATGATTTTCATCCTCTAGAATAAAAAACATACCTAGAAAAGAAGATTAGGGAAAGGGAATGGTCTAAACAATCATCTAATGAGATACCTCTTAGGGGTATCAATATAATGAAAGCGAAACCAAAAACCAAGAAAAATAATAAATATAAAGAGGAAAATCTCATAAACCAACAACAAACTAAACATTAAATAACCCAAGGAAAACAAAACATAACCAAAACATAAAAAAACTTGAGATATTGAGAATGCATCTATGTTTCACATTCAGGCTACCATGAATCCATAGCACATGAACCAAATGTATAAATTTCCCAAACATCAACTTCCCTCGATGGTCTTGGATCTCAACTAGTCACTCTATGAAATTTATTTTGTCCTTGACATCCAACTCTCCCCATACAATAACATGTGAGTCATTATGGAGATACTAGTGGAGTTGGGATAGATGGAATACGTTGTGGATCATTTCCATCCATGGTTAGAGAACCAAATTATCTTCTACCTTTCCAACATCCTCCAACACCTTAAAAGTCCCAAAAAACTAGGGATAAATATTACTTCCCTATCCATGCCTCTACTACCCCCAACAAGGGGAAACCCTAAAGAATACATGATCTCCTAACTCAAAATATAAGGGAATCCATGTATGTTCAACATAGGAATTATGATAGTAATGTTTCACCTTTATCCACTTTAAAACCATATGTATATTCGATGTCATACTTTGCAACACATTGGGTCCAAGGACTATTAACTCCCCAACCTTTGTCCAAAACAGTGGAGAATGACATGATCATCTATAAAATGACTAAAATAGAGCCATGTAAATGGATGAGTAACCAAGGGTAAGTGATTCAATCATAAACCATGGAAATCCAAGAAACGTGCATGAAATATATTATCTAGCTTCTAGATAGTATTTTCTATATTTCTAACTATTTGGGGTTGGAAATAAGTGCTAAGGAATAACTAGGATCCAAAGTAATGTTGAAATACTCTCTAAAATAATCATGTAAAACAAGAATCCTAATAAAAAATGATAGTCATTGAAACCCCATAAAGTTTCAAAACTTCATCCATATGTTACCTTACAATATTATCCATAGAAATTGACTCCATAATTGCTTGAAAATAAGATGACTTAGTCAGTTGGTCCATGATCACCCAAATAGAATCAAATCCTCTCAAGGCTTAGGGTAACACGGTGATAAAATACATCAAAATATCCTACCACTTCCACTCAGGGACATCCAATGGATGTAACAAACATCCAAGAATAGGGTCCTCAACTTTCACCTAATAAAAAATTAGACACCATGTCGTGAACTTAAATACTGACCACTTTATATCAGGCCACCAAAGTTTCCTCCTCAAGACATGATACATCTTAAACACACCTGGATATACCATTAAGGGTGATCAGTCAAACTCATAAAGGACTTCCTCATGCATCACCAATGGAACAAACATCCGCCATTTAAATAATATCTAATTTTTATTATCCTGCAATTACCCCTCTAGAGCATCACCATGGTCAGCATGGTCTCATATCACCTTCACATCTAAGTCTCACCACTAAGACTCTTCCACCTACTGCATAAATTATGATTCCATAATCATATGATAAATAAAAATTCTACCACTAACCACCTCCATGTAGAGATGTATCGTTACAAGATCCTTCATCCCTCTTGAGACATTATTAGACTCGCAAACAACATATCCCTATAACTTCTAACTTAGCATGTTAGTGACCATATTCATCTTTCCTGGGGAGTAGGATATTTTAAAATCATAATCTTGGAAAAAATCCATCCACCTCCACTATAAAAGATTCATCTCTCAATGAGAGAATATATACCTTAGTCTCTTGTGATTTTAAATGACCATAAATGACTTTCCAGTTAGGTAATGTCACTAAAGATATATGAAAAACACTATTACTACCAACTATAGATTATGGTTTTTATAGTTATACTCATGGGGACACAACATAATAGATCTATAAGAGATCCCCACCTTGTTCTACATCAAGATGCATCCCATTCCCAAATAATATGCTTCACAAAAGACCACAAACCTCACCCCTTCCTTGGGAAATTAAAGCATTGAAGCATGGATTAACCTCTCCTTCAGGTAGTCAAAATCTTCCTAACACTAATCAATTCAAATGAAAGTCTAGTCCTTACTAGTCAATACATTTAATAAGGATTTAATTTGAAATAAATCAGACACAAACCTATGATAATAACCTCCAAGACCAAGAAAACTGCAAACCTCTACCACATTCTTGGGTGTCACCCAAGAAAATACTACCTATGTCTTTGAAGGATACATGGACACACCCTTATGGGTTACCACGTACCCAAATAAATTCACTTCCCGCGTCCAAAATTTTTACTTGGATAGATTTTATATAGTTGGTGGTGTATAATAACTTGTAGGACAACTCTAAAATGCTCAAAATTGTCCTCTTCTAATCTCAAGTAGATAAGTATGTCGTAGATAAACACAACCACAAAATGGTCTAGAAAATCATGGAACACTAATTTCATGAGTCCTATGAACATAAATTGTGTGTTCATGGCATCAAACAAAACGACCATGGACTAGAAGTTCCCATACCTTAATCTAAAGGAAGTATTCAGAATATCCTCATATTTTACCCTCATAATATGATATCCAAAATATAGGTAGATAATTGAAAACTAGTTGATTCCCTTCAGTTGATAAAACAAATTGTTTATCCTCAGAAGAGGGTCACAGTTCTCAACTGTTATCTGATTCATTCTCCAATATTTTATGCACCATCTTAGACTATCATCCTCCTTCTTATAGAACAACAATAGATCACTCTAAGTGGACACACTAGGTAAAATAAAACCCTTATACATCAAATCATCAACTTAGATCCTAAACTCCTAAAACTCCATGGATGACATCTGATAAGGAGCCATCTAAATTGGATATTCACTCAATTTTAATTCTATCCAAAAATTGACATCACACTGAGTGGGTAGTGTTACAACCTCCACCAAAAAGACATCCAAAAACTCCCCAATGACCTCAGTAATCTCCACTACCTAAACTTCCACTAATAACTATGCCAACTGAGATAAAAGATTATATGCCCTACTACCTCCCATTCAACAGATCCACTCCATGACTTACAATACTCTTTGTCCTCCCATGTCAGTGAACTCAACTCTCCTCTAAAATAAATCAATAATTTCACACATAGAATACATCCAATATATACCAAGGATGACATCTGATGGTTGTATCAGCAATAAGAAGAAGTCCCCCACTGACTAGTACTTCTCCCTCTTTAGTCTATATTCCTATCACACATCAAAAAAAACATCTCGACCTCTGACTATAGTGGATAACACTAGTGTAACTAAAATAATCACCACCTTTAGTCTTAACATGTGGAAAAAATTAGGAGAAATAAAGGAGTGAAAATATCTAGAGTCAAAAAAATATAGAAACTAGGGTATAAAATAAACTAGTTATACCTCGAACAACACCTAGCCCCTCTAGAACTGGCACCTCAAAAGCATGTATATGTACACACCTAGATCATCTTCCTCACTACTAATGTTCCCCATAGACATGTTCTAGTCTAGGTCCCTAAAGTTGAGGGATATCATGGGGCTAACCTCCAGCAATTATATCTCCTCTATGTGGGGTATAAAACTATTGACCAAGATACTGCACAAAATCTGATGGACCAGGATACTAATAATGACTTAGAGGAAATGGAATATTCTATTAAAAATGGTCTTGACTACCTATACCATACGGACCTCCCTAAGTGGTCGACCACTAAGTCTAATGATGACCTCAACCCATGTAAACATATAACACAAAAAAAATGCCTCAATAGACACTTGGGAATAGTCAGTCCCAAAACTTCATGAGAATGACCATTGTGGTTGGCTCCTCATTGAACGGAACATCAACTTCCCCAATATATGTGATCCACTTCCTGAAGCTCTTCTCCTTAAGAAACCCTTTTGTCCTCCCTCTCAGGGCTCTCCTCCTTAGGAGTGCATCCACTTGATCGCCTCCACTTTATTCTTCACCAATAAGTATGTAAGATGTGTAAATGGGGTGACTATATATCTAATTATAGGACATATCGTCTCCTATAGATATCATGCTCTATAATTATCATCTGGAAATTGGTTGGGACAAAACCGTAAAACATCCTTAAACTGAATCCTAATCTCTCGCATTATCAGGCTCCCCTACTGAAGTGTGAGTTTCTCATTCCTATTTACTACCTCCATCATTGATGATAAGAACACCATGTTAAACTCCCTTTAATAACCATTCCATTAAATGTTGGCCTCATTTTGATCACTAAGATAAATTGTCCACCACTAATAAACCACTCCTCACATCTGGATGACTGCTAATGGTACCCAAAACTCATCTTGAGCTCGAATCAGACTAAAGTAAATCTAAATATACTCTATCCAATGATATATATATAGATAATGGACACTTCCCTTATACTTTAATATAATCTACCACTAAAAATTATACAATTCCCTCTATCATGACTCGTAATCTGTTGTTAGATCAATAATATGATGATCAACTGGATCATCTTGTTGAACCACTACTGCTTGGGATGTATATATACAGTAACCATGAGTAATTCTTGAAAACATAAGGAAATCCCTAAGTGTTGTATCATGTAATTTTAGGAATTATTTAATTAAATTAATTTTAACTTCTCAAAACCAACCTATTAAATCTCAATAACAAACAAACATGATGCATGTACCTCTCCTAGATCATTTACTTTCAAGAGAATCCACTTCACTTGGTTATTATATAGGCTCATATACCTTGAATTGTATCATGAGAGGCCCTAAAATCTTATTTTATAGCTGTTCTCTCTGGTCTGTGTCATGCACCAAGCTTTTTTGACACTTTCTCCCTACTAACCCATGCAATCCTCACAAGTTCCTAACTCTAATATCTACACCATCTCTCAAAAAAATCCTATGATACCACTCTATCATGAACCCCTCCCTATAAAGTTACCCCTCCTAGGATGATAGTAAAGGTAGATAAATAATGACCCATGATTCATGCCTTCAGTGGGCCCTGGGTTAGGGACTAGTATCAAGGATATAAAGAATGTCACATATATAATAGGCATTACCCTCAATAGAAAAGTAGGATAGGGATGCAGGATATCGACCACTAAAAAAATCCATCACATAAAATAAAAATTATGGAAAACCAACCTATAATTCCTAAACAATATAAAATTAACACAAATAAAGGTCTCTAAGAAAAGTACCAAAAGATAATCCTACGATGTTAACTCAACAATAGCTCCAATTCCCAAGCTAGTAGTGTCTATCTTAGTTCCCAAATTCCTCCTAGAAACCTAAAAATGGTTTATATACATATGGGGTGATCATAACATGTATAGTTATTAGGATCATACATGAGGTCTCTCATGTAAATGTGAAAAGATCATACTAATACATCAGTAAACAAATAGAAAAACCAATAAGAACCTAAACTAGTCAACTATCTAATACCAACCTTTCCAGGGAACTCTAACCAAATAATTCATCCAGGTATAATAACATAAAATCGAATGAATATAATAAAAAGAGCCTCATAACCAATTCCCTACTAATTTTTTTCTATCACAACCCAATGTCAATATTCATGTTCTCTTATTCCTTCTATGTCATCGCATCACATATCCATACATATATGATGTGGTTTGGGATGCATCCCAACCTATACCAACCTACTTTATATTCTAGAATCCCATGATAGCATCATTCAACATTCATATCACATCACCACTTCATTATATAACCAAGATAGTAAGGTTTCATGGACATGAAGGGAATCAACCTCATTCCCCACATCCTTATCACCTCTAAGAATATCTAAAACCATCCTTCATTAGCATTAAGCATCTCCAACACTATCCGTTATCATCAATAGACATCTCTAACACCATTCTTCATTATCACAATGCATATAAAACACCATTTGTCACTATTACTACTGCCAAAGGAAGAGGGTGAAAGAGGGGGTAGCCAGCTATATATCTCACCACCAAGCTATATGTTGGGGAAAACAAATATAACCCAAAACATTTGGGAATTTTTAAGGTTATCCAAATCAGGTGAGATCATATATAAAAAACATGAAAATGCAAGAAAGATCTATAGCACATAGTGCCCAACCTAGGTGTTCACATGAAACTCCACTAGAACATCACAAAACACCATCGCCATAACACAAAGCCTCTTCTATCAACCATTACCATCACTAATGAAACAAAACACACAAAAAAGCCACACATAATCCGCATTTCATAATCCATTTTTAAGTTAACCAATTTCTATATTTATTAGTTACATACCAACTTTTATTTATTAATCCAATTCACCCCATATTTAAGAAAACCACTCTAACCATAACTTTCCAATAAATTCCAAAAATTAATTAATCATTTAAATAATTGATCCAATTATCACACATTGATTTCATTCTACACTTACTTAATTTACAACCCATGAAATTTCAATTTAATTGTAGACACTTCATTCCATCACTACCAAAAATCTATATCAACACACCACATAACATCCCATCCACATTAGAATAACCATCATCACATCCCATTTAAATCCATCACCATAACATCATCATATAAAAACCATTGAATATTATCCCACATAAAAACCCATGCCAACCCAAAATAGATTTGTTGTCAAGCATATTCTGTATCTGAACTCAATCACAACCATCACCTGACTATTTCCCACAATATCTCCACACAAAACACAAGGAAAATATAGCAATCACACTTTCCCTTATGGAATTAATTCATCCTTCATGACATTGTAGTTTCATATTCATATAAATCTATTTTATTTCATTACTTTATTTATTCCATGGATATTCTCACATAATCCCACAATTTCATGGGAAATTGGTTTATTAGACATATATAAATATTTATCCTTTAATGCATACTGAGTTTCAAAAATAAACATAACATGGTTCATAAACCACATTATCTACAATGAAAACAAGGATCCCAAAATTCATTATTTTCAAAAATAGTAATAGACAAGTATGAACTCATAAGTGATAACTTAAAACAAGTAAACAAATTTGAAAACTCCTATACCCTTGAATTTCAATTAAGACCATTTAATTATATGATTAAGTCAACCCATGATACCACCCAAATTAATACAAAATGAAATTTCCATATAGGTGCATAAAATAAAGAGTGAATGAGGATACCCTACTTAGATTGGAGATTCAAAGGGAACCATCACTCATAATGGGAGTAATAAGGGATCAAACTTCACCATGATTAAAGGGAAACCCACTAGAACCTATAAAAATTATGGATTCATAAATAATCACTCTATTTTTAAGTAAAAATATAGGATATCCATTCAAACGGACCTCTAATATGAATAATAATAAGAGGGATGAATGGAAGAGAATAAGGGAGAGTTCCTTGACTCATTATACATCGATCTGGATAAACCAAGGTGTTAAAATCCTAAGAGGTGTGGTTGGAAGATAAATATAGTTCATGGGGTCGAATAGGGATCAATAGATGAAGAAAAACAAAACCAAGGAATCTAAGACACCTATTTTTATAGAGGAGGCTTTGTAATCCTTTACCATAGAATAAATTATTGCAACACACCCGTAGTTTTTGTTGGTCAAAAGGATATCTAGAATTGAAGACTTGAATCCCCCAATTCTCACACATTTTAAAAATAGTTTTTACTACCACCATGGACATTGAAATAGTGTGTTATAAGTTATTTTGGAAACTAAAGACCCATCACAACTATACATTATGGCATAGCGCTAAGTGCATAGCTGTTTTCTCCCCAACATGCTCAACACCATAACATGGTGACCTATAGATCCCTATGTTACATAGGTGGTCCTCAAAAATACCATGACCAACACCATTACCTTCATTGGTAATTTCCAAATGACTTTTTTTAAAGTGGTGAACTCCCAGCCAACACTCCCACTACCAAGCCCATCACTATAGAATGGTGTCCCTCAAAATGAAAAAAACTCCTCCCAATCCTCTGGAACATCCCCAAGCTCCACCTAAAAGTCTAAAATCCCTGTTAAATCATAAGTAAAAGTTTGGGAATGTATATGAAATTAAAAATATCATATATATAATACTTTTATTCATAACTTAGGGAAATATAAATATAAAAAGGGTGAGCTCAAATAATCAGTAAGTATAAACATGGGAAGTAACAATCAAAGATCATAAGAGATCATAAGATGATCATATGGGTATGATAATATATAAAAAAATTTTGGATATAATATAATATAATTCATACCCATAAAAGTGTGGATCATAATTTTGAGTCAAAATATATCATTCTACACAAACTTTTGAAAATCACAATTCACTACTATAATGTTTCTACTTTTAATATTTATTTCTTATAAAGTATAAAGTTTTGTAAGAATTAATAAAACTTTAACCAATGAAGGAATTTAGTTTTATAGGAAAAATAAATTCAATACTATTGGATGGAGACTTTCTACTTTATCAAATAGATACTTACAAAGTTTATTAAAAAGATACTTACAAAGACTATCAGATGGAGACTTACAAATTTTATTAGATGGATACTTAAAAATTATATAAAATAAAGACTTAAAAGTTCTATGATATAAAGATTTAAAAAGTATAACAAAAGAATATTTACTATTTAAACCATATAAAACTCTATTTAAATCATTATAATAGTGTTGATCCTAACAACCATCAGAAAAAGTGTTAATGTGATGAATCAATTGAAAAATTAAGATATTGTTCCTAATTCTATTTCAATTAATCTTTATTATTGTTTAATTTGACCAATAAAAGTCTTTAATATTGATGTTTATAAATAGGAACACAATCTTGAGGAGAAGAAGAAAATGACTTACATGTGATCTGAAATTTGTAGTTATATTTTTTCAATTTATAGTTACTCAGAGCACTTTAATTTGTAATATTTAGATATTTTGTCTTATATCATATGATTTTGAGGCTAATATTGTAAATTATCTATATTTTTCTATTTTATTATTTGTTTTTGTGGTCATGTTGATCGAGGGATCCTAGTAATATGGATATAGAGGTTTGTCTGGTCTAGTTGATCGAGGGATCCTAGGGATAGTGAGATAGAACTTTGTATGATCAAACAAATTAAAGGCTTTCAAGGTTTGGAAGACACACCTTCTAAGAGGTTGAAAATCAGGGATACCTAAAGTAAGGTTTGTAAAAATCCTTATCATTTTGGTTGAAAGTGAATACCTCACTTAGTGGAGGTTCTATATGTTTTGTTATATCCTTTTCAATAAAAATTTCTTTATATTTCCATTGTGTATTTTATATAAAGTTTATATAGTATAGTATTTACTTTTTTTAATCTAAATTTATAAATTATATTGGAAAAATTGTATATATAATATAATTTTTTACATTCAAGGTGTTGAGAAGTTGTAATTTTAAATTTTTATAAAATAAAATTCACCTCTCTCTTGTAGTGTATTATCATATTTATAAGATCTTGTATTTGGTATCAAATGATTTCTACACATATATTTCCTTACACTAACCATGTTTATAGAAAAATCTATTTTTGGTGATGTAAGGTTTATCTACTATAACTCTAGGAAATTAAAATCCTAACAGACCAACCATATTTGATGGCGCTGACTATAAATATTAGAGAGATATGATTAATCAATTTGTGATAAATACTAGAGTTGATAATTTTATTATGATGATTGGTAACTATAATATTCCTGATAATAAAGTGATATATTTCACTCAAGAAGATAAGACTAGATATCAACTAAATTATAGAGTTTGAAATACTTTATTATGATCAATGAAAAGGAATATCTATAGTCAGATATCTTCTTGTGAGACAACTAATAATATTTGGATAAATATTTAAGTAAATCATTTTTTAACTTCTAAAGTTTTATAAACTATAAGAGATCTACTTCATGTGTACTATCAAACTTTTTTTCGTTACCTAGTGAATTAGTTTCATAGATGAATCAGAGTTTTATGACTACTTTGAATAGAATACAATCACTTGTAGAAAAAGAGTTATCTGATTAAATTTTTTTTGAAAATATTGTTAATATGATACACATATATTGGGAATCTAATAGAATGGAAATATATTTTACAAAACATCAAACAAATTTGGTTTGTGATAATCATATTGGAACTATTATATAGTATGGGAATATATTAAAAAGAGATGCAATGAAAGAAAAAAATAAGAAAAGAGTATATTTTACCTCAATATATGGAATAGTTGTGGCTAATAAGGCTAAGACTTGTGAGAATGTTTCAAAATATTCAAATAATAAAAATAAAATTAAATATTAGTTAGATAGTAGTTCTTTAGAGTAAATTAAAAACGATCTTACTTGAATGGTTAAGAGGGTGAATAAGATAGTTAGTAAGAAATTTTTTTGTTATAAGTATAAAAAGATGGAAGTTAAGATAGATACTTCTGGGATAATCTATTATGAATGTAATAAACTATGGTATATCATATTTGATTGTCCAAGGTTAAATAAAAAGAGAAAATTTTAAATAAATATTATAAAAAGGTAAAGAGAATAAAGTTTTGAAGGCTCTAGGAACTTAGAGTGAAAGTGGCGGAGACACATCTTTATAGATTTCTTCTGATGGAAGTTGTGATAGACATAAAATTTTTGGATTTTATGCTAGATTTCCAAAGACCGATCAATGATACATATATAAGGTAACTAGTGAATCCCTTAAAATTTAAATTTAAATACAAATTACCATGACACCACTAGTGATAAATTTAGTTCAACTTCTTTGAATGAAGAAAAATTTCACACATCATAATATGGGATTGTTAATCTTATTTTGAATAAATGACTAGATATGTAACTTTTTTGGAGAAACATAATTCTAAAGTTATGAGATACTATGATTGTGTTAAGTAATATCTTACTAAATCCAATACTATAATTTAAATTATTACTTAAAATTTTCTAAACATACATTATATTTAGATAAGAAATATAATTATAACTCAACTTTTAAAGGGAATAATTTGGTTGTAAAACATAATTCTAAATTCCTTAGTTTGAGAAAAAATCTATCAAATTTTACTTCTATAAAGGAAAATTTTTGAGACCACATAGAACAACTTTTGGACTAGGGTTTACCATAGTAAGTTCACATTTTAAGAAAAAAAAATTGTTCCTAAAACTCTAACTTTTTTGTATAAAATATAAAAGAGGATTAAATTGAAAAAAAAAATTTATTTAAATAAATTTAATTTATTTGGTTTTCATAAAGCTTATATTTCTAAATAATTAGTAGTTTTTTAATATAATAAAGTTATATAGATGAATATTCTAAAAGTTTTATTTGGTAATACTTGTGAACACGGGCAATTATGGGTACCAAAAACATAGTCTTTTTATTTCAAGGAGAAAGGATGAATACCATAAACCAAAACATATGGTAGATGGATAGCGGATGTTTGATACATATGACTGGAAATAAAAATTTCTTCCATAAAATATAAAATATAAAATATAAAAGGTGTAAAAGTAACTTTTGGTGACATTGATCAAAGAGAAATCTTTAAAATTGTTGATGTTAAATTTATTAGAAAATATTTAATATATAATTTTTTTTATATTGTTGGACAATAATAATTTCATTGGTATAAGTAAACTAGGTGATAAAGGTTACCCTATAAAATTTTGGAATGATTAATGTATTATTCAAAGTTTATAAGGTAAGTTCATTCTTTATGATGATAGTCATGATAATTTTTACTCTTTAAACCTAAAATAACTTAAAACCCAAGATATAACTTCTTTAATTTCAATGTAAGATCAATGATATTTTTGGTAAATAATCTTAGGACACTATAGTGTTTGAACTTTAACCAAAAATTCTTAGAAAAGAATTTGAAGAGATTTACAAGATCTTAGGTTTAATCCTTAAAAGTGTGTGATCCTTATCAATATGGTACGAAACATAAGTCAAGATTTAAATCTATTACTGTAATGTAAAATTATGAAACCTTATAGTTATTACACATGGATTTATTTGGTCCAAAAAAATGAAATTATTTGATTCAAACAGTCTGTGTATGTCATGGTTGATGATTACACCAGATATAATTGGGTTTATTTTCTATCAAAAAAGTCAGAATCTATTTTTTATTTTAAAAGTATTCTTGGCCATGTTAAAATTGAGAAAATTATACCTTTAGTTTCTATTTATAGTGATCATGGTGATGAGTATGAAAATTTCAATTTTTAAACTTTCTGTAGTAAGAAAGGAATTATACACAACTTCTAATCTCCTAGAACTCCTCGCTAAAATGGAGTAGTTGAATGAAGAAATAGAATTCTTCAAAAACTTTCTAGAACCATGTTGATTGAATACTCAATTGTTAAAAAAAATAGACTAAATATATTAGGACTTCTTTCTATACTATAAATAAATTTTAACATTAACCTTTTATTAATTAAACTCTTTATGATTTGTGGACTGGAAGAAATCCAAAACATTCTTACTTTGGGGTTTTTGGATATAAAGTGTTCATTATGAATAAAAAAGATAATCTATATAAATTTGATCCAAAATATATTCAGGGAATATTTCTTAGTGACCATATAGAAAGTAATTCATATAGTGTTTTTAACAAACTAACAAACACTATTGAGGAAACAATGCATGTTAAGTTTGATGAAATTGATCCTTTTGTTTTTAAACTTCTAGAAGTAATATCTTCATATGATGTTTTCAAAACTATATTTCAACCCATGTTGGGAATTTATTTAGATAAAAGATAAATGGAAGAATTATTTTCAGATTTTGTTCCTTTAAAATAATTTCAAACTATTATTGAATAATAATGATTTAATTATCTAAGAAATTAGTCGAAATTAAGGAATCATCCCACTGATAATATCATTAGAGATGTAGATCAACCAGTCAAAACTCATAGTTCCTTAAAAAATGAATGTGAATATTTTTCATTATTATCTTAGTTTGAACCTAAAACACCTGATGAGGCTTTTTATGATGAGGATTATATAATGGTAATGCAAGATAAACTCAATGAATTTGAACAGAAAAGAGTTTGTGAAGGTTTTAGGTTTAGTGGAAGTGCCTTAGTGGGTGGAATAACCATAAAGGTTTAGTTTATTTAGTGGATAATTCAAAAATTGTGCATGACATAAATTCCATGATCAATGAAATTTTTCCAACGAATATTGATATAAGAGATCCTGAAACCAAGAGAGGATATTTTCATGTTAAATTTATAATTAATTTATATTAGAGATTAATAAAGAATACCTGGTATAATTATCTTTATATAATTAAGATGTTGATCATCTAAATCCTTTTCAGATTACCTCTATCGTGCTTTTAGGATCCAAGTATAGAATCCCTTTATGGGTGATCTACATGTTCTCATTTGATCTCCAACCAATAATTGATGGAATGCCTGGTGTTAGCATAGTAAATCAATCTTATTGTGTTTTTCATATTGATCATTCAAGATCCTTTGGGATTGAATGAGTTCTTCTCATTATTGAGAGGAATATAGGAGGATGAAATCCAGAGATAAGTCTACTGTGTCTAATGATTCTCAATTTTCAATTAACCCTACACAATAGACATAACTGTCTATTTATAGATATAGTGATTAGGTTAAAATATTATTTAATTGTATATCATCCCTTAAATAATATAATAATATTTATCAAACCCTATTCCATATAATAATAATATTATTATTATTATTTTATGGTATACACTAACTGGTGCAACTGTAAATATTATTTTACCAACTTGTAAATTAATATTTATCACCGAACATGATCATGGTTAGTTCCAAATCCTTGGAATTTATTGAATACTATAATCAAAATTTTATTCAAAAAAAAATTCTTTATCCATAAACTAGGGAATAAATATTTATTAAATATTCAATAAATATTTTTGATCAATAAAACATGAATAAAATTATTACTTGGTCTTAATAATTTTAATTATTATATTAATTAAATTCAAACAAAATTTAATCAAGATCAATAGAAACACTTAGTGTGTAACCCTCTGGGATTATTTCTTATTGTAATTGGTTGGTCTTGGTTAAATTCCAAGATCACTGTCTAGTAATGGGTTAAGGCACCCAAGAGAAAGAACTTAATGACATAACTTCTAAAACCACATACAAACACTCATTGTGTAATATAATTCCTTTTTCACAATATATCATCAAAAATTTCACACATCTATATCATAAATCTATATTTTTGATATGTATTCCTTAAACTATTTGAAATAAATATGTCATTACACCATGGACATGAAATTTAATGTGATGGTTCTATTCCAATCAAAGGCTGAGATATCAACTTCCATAAATATGTAATGGAAAAATCCTTCCTTGACTTACCCATTAATAACATGTCATTTGTGAGGCACCCAACATACCCCATTTCCTACAAACATATGGAATCATGGTTTTGGTTATTAAATTTAAGTGTGAAAATCATGACAATTATTAATGATAATCTTAAAGTATAAGGACCATTGCACATTCTCATATATAGTAATATTCGATGACACTAAAATTTTATGAATTCTTACCGGTGGGTTTGTTATCAAAATATCCCATATTGGAGATTCCCAAGAGTGAAATTTATGAGAAGAAGTCTTATCCACATATGAGTACTATCACCTAACAGTCTACATACTATGTGACCTATCATAGTATGTTATCTATCCATAAAACTATATTTAAGAATATCTTTATAGAATTACAAGTTTCTAACCATAATGAGTAATAGTTATGACCTTTTCAATGAAACATATACTCTATTATTACATCAAAGTCATGAATAAAAATAAAAAATATAGAATAATATGTTTTATCAATATTTAAATCTTCAAATATACATGTAACCAAAGTAAAAATAGTCATTTCTAGAATAAAAACTCCAAAAAAACTCCCACTTGGACTAGATCCAACTGCCTATGACTTTTAGTATGTTATACCTCACATGATGATCATGTTTCTGTTAAGTTAAATATTTAGTCAAGGGTCATACCACATTATCTTCTATGGATATTCTTCTCACTGAAACTTTACCTATATGAGAAACATATCTCAAGAGATTATAATTTAGAAGTATATTCTTCATTCACTAATGTAACGTTGTATCCTTTGCATAGTCAACCAATGTAATACTATCACAATATAGTGTGATTGGATCTTTACTACTAGATATCACATCATGAACTTGGATGAAGTTGATTATCCATATTTATTGTTTAGATGCCTTATAAGTCACAATATACTTGGACTCGACTATAGAATATGTGACCATAGCTTGTTTTGATCTCTTCCGGCTCACAGTTCCTCCATTTAGAGTGAAGATGTATCCCAGATACAATTTCAAATCATATGGATATGTTTGGAAACTAGTATCTGCATATCCTTTGATAACTAGTTCCCCATATATTCTATAAACCAAGAATCTATCCTTATTATTCCTTAGATACTTAAGGATACTCTTGTATTCCATCCATTGGAGGTCATCTGGGTCATCTTGATATCTTCCTACCATACTCAAGGCATAGGTTACATCTAGACTAGTACATAGCATAGAATATATGACTGGGCTAATCACATATGCATATTAAATACATTCTATTCTCTGAATTTCCTCATGTGTTTAGGGACACATTTTCCTAGAATGGTGAATGTCATGTGAAATTGGAAAAAATCCCATATTGGATTGTTTTGTACTAAAGATTTTAGTATCTTTTCAATATATGTACCATGAATTAGGTTGAGCAGCCTTTTGGATCTAATGTGATGTATCTAGATACCAAGAATATATATTTCCTTACCTATGTCTTTCATAGATAATCATTTAGTCAACTAGGATTTAATAGACTACAAGACTAGTATTTCATTTCCAATAAATATTATTCCATCTATATATACTACCAAGAAAATTATTGTACTCTCACTAAACCACTTATAGATACAAGGATCGCATTCATTATTTATGAAACCAAATTATATTATGGATTCATAAAACTGAATGTTCCATGGTCCAAATTCTTACTTTAATCCATAAATGGATCTTTGTAACTTGAATACCTTGTTGGAATCCTTTTAAGTCACAAACCCTTCAAGTTGTGTCATATATACATTTTTATGAAGGTTAAAATTATGGATATTTGTTTTAAAATCCATTTTACAAATTTAAAAGTCATGGAAAGCTTAAATTTCTTGTATAATTCTAATGGATTTTACAATTGAAATTGGTGAAAAGGTTTCATTGTAGTATATTCCTTGACACCGTTTGAACCATTTTTCAACCAATAATTCCTTATAGGTATTGATTTTTGCATCCATGTCCATTTTCTTCTTGAAAACCCATTTACAACCAATGGTATTTATATCCACTGGATGATCTAGAAAAATCTATACTTGGTTTTGGTATATGGAATATATTTAAAAATTCATGGCTTCTTTCCATTTAGAAACATTTGTGACCATTACTTTATCCTTGTAGGTTGGATAATCATTATTATCAGTTAATAATGATTCACCATCCTCAGTGAATAGAAAACCATACCATTCTAGTTCTCTAACCTCTCTTTTACTTATATGTAGTACTTGTGTCTCTATAACATCTTCTTCTATGGGGGTTTTTAGAATCTATTCCTATTCCAACTATTGTGTACCTTGAGCCTCGAATTTATTAATGATTATCTCACTCTCACTATATATTTTAGAGATATTCTCTATCTCAAGGAATATGACATGCCTTTCCACTATTATCTTTTTTATGAGGGTTATTATAGGTAATATCCTCTTGTTTTCTTATAGTTTCCTATAAAGTTACACTTTGTGCCTTAGGGTGCAATTTTTTTACTTTAAGAGGCCTTAAATAATGATTTGTAACCCCACACATGTAAACTCACCAACATGGTTTTTCTTTCATTCCAAAGTTCATATGGAATACTATTTTCCACTTTATTTATCACTTAGTTTAATATATGTATTGAAATATATAACACATTTCCCCAAAAGGATAATGGAAGACTCGCATGACTCGTTATTGATCTCACCATGTCCAACAATGTGTAGTTCCTCCTTTCACTAACACCATTCCATTGAGGTGTATAAGGATGAGTGAGTTGACATAGAATCCCAAACTCCTATAAATAATCAATGAATACTTGATTAAGGTATTCTCTACCATGGTTAGAGAAAAGTTTCTTAATATTCTTTCCAATCTCATTATCAACTCCAATCTTGTATTCTCTGAATTTATCATAATAATTTCACTTGTGTATCATCAAGTAGACTTATCCATATCTATCAAAACCATCAATAAAAGCTATGAAGTATGAGTACCCACCCATTTCTTCAATAGTAAATGGTCCAAACACATCGATATGAACTAATTCAAGAATCTCTTTGGCCATTTAACCTTTTTCACTAAATGGGTATTTCATTATTTTTCCTTGTAAACATGTTTGACATACACCAAGTGGTTTTAGTTCAAATGAATATATATATATATATATGAATCTTGATGTAATTTAGTCAAATTCCAAATTTGGGTGTGTTATGAGTCATGTGAATTAGTTTCATTATTGATTTATAATACTAGGTTTGTGTAATCCAACACATAAATATCATTATTTAAATGTGTGTTATCATAAAAATGATATATTTATAAAATAAGCAAAATTTATTCCTAAATTTGAAAATAAATCCATCTGTATCAAGTGTGGATATAGAATAATGTTTTTGGTAATGGATGGAAAATAATGATAATATTTGAAAAAAAATATAATTCCCATTTTCAATGTAACTTGGTAGTCCCTAATAGCTATAACAGTAAGGTTGGCACTATTGTCTACTCATTGATCTACCTCCCCTTGGTCAATATTTTTTAATCTAATTGATTCCTTAATTTTAATACATATTTGATCACAATAATATGTATCTAATACCCAATTTACGCCTGGGTATAATTTTTATTCCAGTATCCCTTCTTGGAACATGAAAAACAAACAACATCTTGCTCCCTTTCTTTCACCTTGATGTTTCCCTTCTTGTATGGTTATGAAATAAATTTTGTATTGGAGCTCTTTTCTTGGTATTTACATTTATTCACTATAAGGACGAAAGTATTTTCACACTTTTCCTCCTTATCAACTTGATTAAGAAGAGTGGGAAAATATGGGAGAGATTTATCTATGTTTTTAATATTCAAATTAACAATAAAACTGGAAAATATCTAAGGGAGTGATATGAGAATGAGATCTATGTGTAGTTTTTCAAATATTTTAAACCCTAGAACCTCTAGTCACTCAATATAGCCAATGATTTTGACTACATGAGACCCATATAGTGAACCCTCTCTGATATTTCTCTAAAATAATGCCTTGGATACCTCAAATTATTCCTATCTAGATCTATCCTAATATAGTACATGGAGATGCTCGACCATGCTATAAAAATACATTTATTCATGAGACTTTATGAGTTTATTGTAAATAGATTATTGCATTAAATATTGAATGTTGACTATGTTGCTAAAAATTTTATCATATAAAGTGAACTCTTCATCACTTGCCTCCTTAGTAGGTGGATCAAGTAATGAGGATTCTAGAATGAAATATTTCCATTCATGGTACAACAGAACCCGATGGTGGTTTAACCATTCCTAGAAGTTAATACCAGTAATGATACATTCTTTATCTAATATTGATCATAGGGAAAATGTGAATGAAAAACGTTATATTATTCTATAATTATAAAAGATAATATTATTAGTAATTCACTTGATTATAATTTATATGAGACATAATGAATTTAATTTTATCAAGTCCCTCACTATCTTATCAAGACTCAATAGCCCTTAACATTGGACTCATGATGTCTAGTTTCTTATACATTATAGTGTAAATGATCCATATTCCTCTTTTCATAACCCCAACAAGGGTTGGTTAAGCTACTTGAAGGTATTTTGGTAGGAATTTGTCAACTGTGGGCTTGAAGTTCCTTGATCTATTGATTAGACTCCCCAATCCAGAAATCCTAACTCGGATTTCCTTAACACTTGATTCCAAGTTACACCATGTCTACAAAGGGCTATTCCACTTGATGTAAATTGGTTAAGTCAACTAAAAAACTTCATAATAACTCCCCTTATAAAAGTAAGTTTCCCAATAAGGGTTGGTCAAACACTTAGTTCTATTGGTTGTATTTCTCATCAAGTAATGGAAGACTTAGTATGAATTAATATTTTATTGAAATATTTTATTTATTATTCATAAAAATTATCTCGTTTTATCTTTTACATGACTTATTAATATTAAGTGGATTTTACTTAAGTGATTAAACATGTTTTTGATAAAACATTTCATGCATAATAAATTTATCTATATTCCATATTTTCAAATTAGTTCATTTATTTATGTGATCATGGTCTTGCATCCATAAAATAAATAATACATAAGATAGAAATAAATAAATAAATAAATGTCCAAATCATGAGATTATCTAATGGATGATTTATTAAGAAGATAATAAATCAACCTTTGACCTAGGGTAAAATCATTGTTCTAGTCTTGGAATGAGTTACAGCATTCCACCTATCCACCTTTGTATCACTTGGGTTAGTATTATCTCATCTCCATCTTGAACCACCACCCTACACCTTGGGATAATCCTTTTATTACATGTATTTATAACTCACATGCAGGTGATGGGAACTAAAGGATTAGTTAAGGGGAATCACATAAATCACTTTGGATACATAGGTCCCATATAATAAAGGATGGATTGATAACTCACAAAACATCATATTTAATTTAATATTAAATAATTTTGAACCCATGAAATAAATTAAATTAAATTAAAACAACACATACACATGTCTTGATCAAGCTCATGAATGGTCATACACATGAAACGAATATGAAAAAATATAATAGATAACATTCATTTCAATTTATTCTTTATTATTAATATAAGCATGATTTCATTAATTAATTAATTTTCTTTTATCCTAATGTCTATCTGAATTCTCTTGGAGATATCCATCATAAATGAATTTATGGAAAATAAATGGCAGAAACAACAATTATATATAGTTATAATAAATTAATCAATAATTTAATAATTCCTTAAAAACATTATTAAATTTTAAAATATATCAGGTGTCAATAAATATAATAAGGTTTTAATACTATAATTAGAAATTTAATTTAATTTAATAATGTCTTTTATTGAGATACTACACAGTGTGTATGTACGAGCAATACATTATGTACATCAATTGTCATGTACCCAGGATAAACAGCTAGGGACTTATTGTGTAACTTGGATGGACTACACGACATGTAAAAACTATCTATATGCCATGTATCATGTTTTCCATGTGTCTACTCAACCCACCAAAAGAATTTTCATGTTCTTCAGATGATGTCACCCACGACATGTATTATAGCTACATGTCATGTGTTCCACTAGTTGTGTGTCTTCTTGACTATCAAATAGATTAGTTTGTACTTAGGACATGGGAATTAATGAACAACACATAGTTTATACTGGATAAATGTTGTGTATTTCATTAATGTTCTAGGATATCTATCTCACATAGTTTTAGACCATGTATTTGACCACATGGTTAGCATAAATTTCACTACTAAACCATGTATACTACATGACATGTACACCAGCTACATGCCATATAATCTGAAAATTCATGTGCCAGGTTTTCCTGGTCTACATGCAATATGAAATAAATTCATTGTGTGTAGTTCCTACTTGGAATTTTCTGTATCTTGTGGCATTTCTAGGTGTAGCACACTTGGGTATGAGACATATACTTTGACTAAACACTGTGTAAACTAGTCTTACTAGCCAAAATTCTTGATACTTCTATGTATAATATCCTTTCATTCTTCATCTTTTATAACTCCTTTAATAAAACTAAACACTAAAAGATGATGATTAATATGTGGAAAGTATGCTAATTAAAATTTCATTAAATAAAAAATATTATAGAAATGAAATATCTAACCATTATTGCGCATATAGATCTACAAACAAGTAAATAATTAGAAATTTAAAATGTAACCTCACTCTGATACCACTTGATGGTTTTGGGAACAGTGGAAGAACCATGGTGGATGGAACAACCATAAATGTTTAGTTGATTCGATGGATCATTCACAAAATGTTCATGTTGTAAACACTATGACCAATGAAATTTTTTCACCGAATATTGACATAAGAGAACCTGAAACCTGGAGAGTATCTTTGAAAATTAAATATATAATTAATTTATATTAGATATGAATAAATAATACATGATGTAAGGATCTTTATATGATGAAAATATTGATCTTATGAATCCCTTTTTAGAATACCTTCATTGTGCTTATAGGATCCAAATATAGAATCCCTATAGTGGTGATTCATAGTGTTTATTTGATCTATAAACAATCACTGATGTAATATCAGGTGATAGAGAGGAATATCAATCATATGGTGTTATTCACATTGATTGCTCAAGATCCTTTGGGCTTTAATGAGTTCTTATCATTCTTAAAAGGAAGAGAGTAGGAGGAATTCGAGATAAAATTATGTTTTGTGCAATGATTCTCAATTATTGATTTTTGGTTAAACCTACACAACAGACATAATCATATATTTATAGAGCTAGGGTTTAGGTTAAAATGTTATTTAATTACATACCAGCCCTAAAATAATATAATAATCTTTATCAAACCCCATTCCATATAATAATATTATTATAATTATTATTTTATAGTTTGCGCTAACTGGCACAATGATAAATATTATTTTACCAGCTTGTAAACAAATATTTATCATGGGACATGATCTTGGTCCATTCCTCAATATTTATTAAATACCCAAATAAATATTTTATTCATAAATAATTACTGTATCTACAAACCAGTGAATAAATATTTATTAAATATTCAATAAATATTTTGTATCAATAAAAAAAGAATAAAATTATTCCTCAGTATTGAGAATAATATTTATTCTATTAACTAAATTCAAATAGAATTCAATTGAGGTCAACAGAAACACTTAGTGTGTGAACCTCTAGGATTATTTCTCGTTGGCATTGGGTGGTCTTTCCTAAAGTCCAAGATTACCATTTAGAAATTGGTTAAGGTACCCAAGAGAAAAAACTTATTTCCTCATCATCAAAAACCACATATGAATGTTCACTTTGTAGTATAATATATTTATCACAATATCTCATCAAGAAGGTTGCACATCCGGGTCATCAACTTATATTCTTGATACATATTTCTTTTACTATCTGAAATAAACACATCTTTACATTATGGTCATGGAATTTAATTTGAATATTTTATTCCAATCAAAGGGTTGAGATATCAACTTACATAAAGATGGAAGGGACAAATCCTTTCTCAACTAACCCATTAATAACATGTCATTTTTAATGTTCCCAATATACCATACTTCCCACAAATATATGGTGTCATGGTTTTTGTTAGTAAATATAATTGTGTGAATCATTACATTCATGAATGGTAATATTAAAGAATAAAGACCATTACACATGCTCGCATTTAGAAATGTCAAATGACACCAAAACATGAAAAATTCCTACTAGTGGGTATGTTCTCATAATCTCCCTTATTGAAGATTACCAAGTGTGAACTTCATGAGAAGAAGTCTCATCTGCTTATGAGTACTCGCACATGACATTATACATACTATATTACCCATCATAGTATGTTATCCGACTATATAACTATATTTAAGAATATAATCATAGAATTTCAAGGTTCTCATCATAGTGAGGAAGTTATATGACCTTATCAATGTGAAAGATAACCTAGCACAATATTACATCAAATTCATACAGAAAAATGAATAATATGTAACAAATTTTTTATTAATATTAAAATATTCAAATATAAATGTAATCAAAGTATAAACAAATAGTTCTAGAACACCAACTCCAACAGTTTTGATCTTGGTAGAATGACTGAAATATCTTCCTATGATTTAAGTAAAATGGGTTTTCCAAAATAAACATGATAAAAATATAATTATTGTAATAAGTAAATAAAGGATTATTATTAAGGGTTATAATCAATAATAAGGCATAGATTATGAAGAAACTTTTTCACTAGTAATGAGACTTGAATCTATTCATGTACATCTTCCCTTTGTAGCATATCTAAAATTTAATCTTTATTAAATATATATGAAGATTTATTTTATTAATGGATATCTTCAAAGGGAATTTTTTGAATAACAACCACCTATTTTTGAAAATAAGAATTTTTGTAACATGTATTCAAGACAACTAAGGGACTTTATGGACTTAAAAATCTCTAAGATCCTGGTATGAGATACCTACTAGATTTTTACTTCAAAAAAAAATTTTTAATGGATATGTTGATCAAAATATTATTATAAAGAAATTTTTTAAAATTCCATCATTTTTCAAATTTATTTCAACGAAATAATATTTAGCTCAACTCAAAAATTTCTTCCTGATTATTTTTAAGACCTTATGAAATATAAGTTTGAAATGATCATGATAAGTGAACTATATTTTCCCTTGGTTTTCAAATTTCTAAAAAACTAGAAGGGGTATTTTTAAATTAACAAAAGTATACTAAATATTTACTTAAATTATTTATTTTTTATAATTATATGAGTATAATTACCCCTATCAAAACTTTTAAAACTCTTAACCTTGATGAAATTGGGAAACCAGTTAATCAAAAACTTTTTAAAGGGATGATTATAAGTTTACTATATCTCATATCTAGTATACCAAATTTAATTTTTTGTGTGTTCTTATGTGTGATATTTCAAGAAAACCTGATATAATCTCATTTTAAAGTTGTCAAACTCATTTTTAATTATCTTAAAGGAACTTCAGATCTTTGTATATTTTATTCTCTCATAAATGATGTTGAGCATAAAGAATTTTTAGATGCTAACTTTTATGGATGTAAAATGGATAGAAAAGGTACATCTAGAAATTTTCAATTTTTAGGATAAGCTTTAGTGTCATTTCCATGTAAGAGATATCATTTAATAGCACTTTCCACTAATGACGTTGAATATATAGTAACTGGAAGTGATTTTTCTCAAGTTTTTTGGATGAAACACACACTCACTAGTTTTGGAATGAGTATTACTAAAACTACAAGTTTATGTGATAACACAAGTCACATTTTATTTTCAAAGAACCCATAACATCAATGATGAAAAATAAACATAGATATAAGACACCATTTCCTTTAGGATTACGCACAAAAAAGATATATTATTATTTAATTCATTAGAATGAAAAAAATAACTTGCTGATATTTTAACAAAACCTCTTCATTCTGATAGAATTTAATAAATTAAATATAATCTTGGTATGATCATTAATCTACTCCTTGTTTAACCTATCTTTTTATAGTGACAAAATCTTCAAGAAAGGGGGTGGAAATTTTTTTCATTTTTTTATCATTTTTTTTCTTATGTTTTATTTTTGTTTCTAAAATATTCAAATAGTGATTTTAATAAATTTTTTAGTTTTATATAAATGTTTTTCATATAAAGTTTCATCAGAATGATGATATTTCTCAAACTTTTTATGAATATAAGTTATAAAACTACCAAACAAACATTCTTAATAAAGTAAGTTCATAAATTCTTCAGAATGTACACTCTCTATTCTTGTTATATCTTTTTTGGAAGAAATTTTTTAAAATAATTGTTATAATTTTTGAAGATCTGTAAAAATGTTGTTTTTAAGATAACCTAAAACTTTATAAAAATATTATTATGATAATCAAAATTTCAAAATAAACAAATTCTTACAATATTTTTAAAACACCTCTTTTGAGATCAAATTCCAATCATCAGATCATCTAAAATACAAAGTGTCACTATTTATTTCTATATATAGTATCAGTGGTTTGATTTCTCTTTCATCAACAACTGAATCTATAAAGATCTCTCACCACTATAATTATACTATATCTAATAGATTTCAAGGTTCATCTATAATCATCTAACTTTTTCTAATAGGTTTTCATGGTCTTGTGTGTATATTATTCTATTTGAGATATCTTTAAGTAAAACTTATAGAAATGGGATGGTTTGAATGGTATAACTCTTTATTAAAATCATAAATTATCTTAAAAAGGTGGCAAAATTTTTTTGTAACAAAATATGACTATGATCTACATTATACTAGCATTGTTTGAGAGTTTTACATTAGTTAAATTTTCAATGAATTAGTTGGTCTAAAGAATATTTCTTCCATGCTATTTGGTAAAACTCATAACATCGAATCTATATTTTTTACCCACAAACTTCTGAATAAATTAGGTTCTTATGAAATAACTCTTATAGAAAAATCTCTTTTTTTCAATGAGAATGTTCAAAATATGAATCATGTATCTCCTAATGCAAGTATTGTTTTTGTTTGCATTCAATGTTTCATACTTATAATAAAAGATTATAGAAATAAAATAAAAATTCAAGATGAATATTTCCTTGATTTTTTTTTTGTAATATGAGTATGTTTATCATTATGTTTTTTTTTTAGAATTACATCAAAGAAATTCATATAGGGACAATGAATTTGAAGATATTTATTTATCCAAAGTTTCTTAATAGATTTATTGTGAAGTTTATAGAGGTAGAGAAGATTAAGAATGAAAAAGCCTCGGTCAATGAAAAGGGTTAATATCTTGGTGATGAAACCATTTCTAAGATGATATTGGGTTACTTACATACTAAAATAAAGTTTATTAAAAAGTAAACTAAAGTTTCTTCGGCATAAAAAATTGAAGATCTCAAAAATAAAGTTTATGATAAAATAAAGGATCTTGAATATTCTTAGAAGTATCCTAAAATATCATTAAATAAAGTTAAGGCTATTTCTAATAAAGCCTTTATTGAGATGATGAAGAATAAAAATGAAAAGAAGGAAGTTAATCCTAGTTTTGGTCTTAATCTAGATGAATTTGGGGCTCTAAAAGAACAAGTTTTTAAAAAAATGAAAGAAAAATAAAGATATTATTAAATAGAAGAAAGATAAAGTTTATTAAGATTTACTTCAATAATTAGAGAATGGTCATGAAGTTTTTGAAAAAGATAAAGTTTCCTCATTCCATTCCAAATGAGAAAGGGAAAGAAGTTGATGACCCTATTTTAAAATATAAATGAAATGAAGTTATTGAGGTTGTTATAAAGGATAAATAAAAATATATTATTGAGGTTCTTTAAAAATATTCCACTATTAGAGAGAACCCTAAAGTATTAAAAAAATTAAAGATTATAAAACAATCAGAAGGAGATATAAAAATCAAAAGAGATTATAATAACCAAAGGATTTTTCTATAAAGGAATACTAATTGCATACTTCAATATGTCTAACTTGTCAATTCTTAAAAGGTGAAGAGTTTTTTAGTTCATTATAATTAGAATTAGAAGAAATTTAAAATAAAGATTAAACATTGAAAGTCTTAAAAGAAAGTAAATCGGATGAATATGTTGAGATTTAAGAAATATCTCAATATATGTTTGTTTAGAAAGATGAAACTTCACCACAACAGGTTATAAAATCCCTCCTACCTAAAGTTTCTAATGATTACACAAATTATACTATGAGTACACGAACTAAGATAAATGAAATGAAGATGAATTATTTAAACAAAGTTATCAATATGATTAAAGGGATTATGGATATATTTCCTGATATTTAGTTCAAGTGAAAGTACAACCAAGTAAAAGTTGATGATATTTAAAGTTCAAGTTCTCTTAAACAACTATCAAAGTCTATTTTTCAGACTCTAGTAGAGCTGAAAATTTTAATTATAAAGTCTATAATTGTGTTTAGAAATATGAATAATATTCTCAAGTGTACGAATAAAACTAATGAATATTTTGAGTTATTTTATGAGTAGATTTCTAGAATTAAAAGATCTGTGAAGTCAATTTTTAATCTTGCAGATAGCATAAATTCTGAAGTGGGACAATGTTAAAGTGCCATTGATTATTTAAAATATTTTTTATTCAATAAGATTATAAGTTGTCTCAATAAAAATAAAAAACTAGATTCATAATAGGAAAGGCTGGTAATTCTAGATTCCAATGATGAAAAGATCAAGAATCTTTATAAATATCTTAAGAAGATGAAATGCATTGTCAATAAAATTTCTAAGAAATACTATTTTTTCATGAAATCTTAGTCTTTGTATAATTAAACTTATTCCATGTACATTACTGCTCTTATATGCTTCTCTAAATGGTTGATAATATTTAAAAATTAATTTATATCTCTCTGAAATATTTGTAAAGTTTTTTCTAACAATTCAAGATCTCTTTCTATAAAACAAATTCCATTAAACTTTTTTTTTTGAAAACCACAAAGGGGGTAAAGGTATAGCACTCAGGAGATGTATAAGCAAGAGGGAAAGTTATAAAATTTTATTTTAAATATCTCTTACTATTATTTATTTTTCTTTTCAAAATGGGGGAGACTGTTGAGTTGAAAGATCCCTTTCTACTCTTACTTTTGAAAATAACTATCCACTCTTAAAATGTTTCTATCTCTAATATGTATTTCTTACAAAGTATAAAGTTACATAGGAAATAATATAGTTTTAACAAATGATGGAATTTATTTTTACCAGATGGAGAAATTAAATCCTACTAAATAGATGTTTTTTACTTTATCAAAGGGATACTTACAAAGACTATTGGTTGGAGACTTACAAAGTCTATCGGATAGATACTTACAAAGTCTATTAGATGAATCCTTACAAATTCTATCAAACAAAGACTTAAAAAGTATATCAAATAGATATGTAAAAAGTATATCAGATAAATATTTACCATTTATATTGGATAGAACTCTATTTAAATCATTTTAATGGTTCTAAAATAGAAAATAAAAAAAAGTGTGGATGTGTTGAATCCATTGAAAGATGAAGGTGTTGTGACTAATGTTGTTTCAACTAATCTCTATAAGTGCAGAATTCTACTATTACAATTTTTTTATACTAAAATTTATAAATAGGAATGAAAACTCAAGGAGAATAACTGAATGACTTATATGTAATCGGAATTTTAGAGTTTATGTTTTTTAATGTATCATTTTTTAGAGCACTTAAATTTTTAATCTTTAGAGAGTTTTTCTTAGATCATATGATTGTGAGGATGATATTGTAAATGTACTAAGTTTGATCATTATATTAGGTTTTTTTCTAATAAAATTTATCAAGGGCTCCTAGGGCTAGGGAGACTACGGTTTTTCTAATCTAGTTTATTGAGGGATCATAGCAATAGAGAGATATAGATTTTTTCAATCATGCATATCAGGAGATTTCAAGGTTTGGAAGACAGGACTTATAATAGATTGAAATTATGGATATCTAAATTCAGGTTAATATAATTCCTTATCACTTTGGGTGAAAGTGGAGACCTCACTTAGTATAGGTTTTGTAAGTTTTGTTATATACTTTGTTAATAAAAAGTTATTTATATTTTTTTATGCATTTTATAAAATGTGATATGGTATAGTATTTACTAGTTTCTTAATCCTAATTTTTAAAGTATATAAGAATAACTATCTATCTGATATAATTTCTTGCATTCAAGGTGTTGGGAAGTTATAGGTTTAAATTTTTATAAACTACAATTGACCCCCCCCCTGTATTGTATTATCATACATTTACAATCATATACATAAATTATGATTCATGGTATAAAGAATTAACATAAGACAAGAGTCATATGAGTTAAAAATAATGAGTCATGTGAAATTAGTCTTTTTTAAGGGAACCATTAGAACTCATAAAAATCATAAAAATGTGTAGGTATCTTGGGGCATTATATTCATAACCCTTATTCACTTAGTCCTGGATTTTTTTCATGCTTTAAGTTGTGGATGATATTTTGGATCCAAAATAAATGATAATAAATTGATTGCTTTTAGTTTTAATTGGATATAAATTTTTAGAGATGCTTTTGAAATCTACAAAACATGTTAAACCTACTAGTTTCAAGGTAACACTTCCAAAAGGAATGAAATTCCTCACCAACCCCTTTTGTTTTATGCTGTATTAGATGTATAGGGTATGGATTTCTTGAGACCATTTCCTAATTTTTTGATATCTTTATATTTTTCTTGATGTTGATTATGTTTCCAAGTGGGTAGAATTTATTCCCACTTGTGATGATGATGTGTAAGTGGTTTCAAAATTTATGAAGAGAAATCTATTTTTCATATTTGGTTTCCTAAGGTTTTAAATCACTGATCAAAGAACCCAATTCTATAATAGAAATTTAGAGTCTCTTTTAGGTAAATATGGTGTTCTTCATAGTTTGTATACATCATATGACGCATAAACAAATGGAATGGATGGGTTATAAAATAGATAAATCAAATAAATTTTGGAAAAAACTATACTCCCAAATAAAAAATAAAAAATTTTAAGATTAGATTATGCTATTTGGTATTATATAATTGCCTTAAAAATTCCAATTGAAATGTCAGTTTTTAGATTAGTGTATGTAAAATCATGTCACATGCCTATTAAATTTGAACATAGATATTTTTAGGATGTAAAAACCTATAACATGAATTTTTTTCTATAGAAAAATAAAGGAAAATATGATTTTAAGAGGTGGAATAAATTTTAAAAAAAAGTTTATATGAAAGTATTATGATGTACAAGGATAAAAATGAATATTTCCATAATGGAATTATTTACAAAAATGAGTTTTAATATAGAGAAAATGCATTGCTATTTGAATCTATAATGAAGTTGTCTCTAGGTAAATTTCATTCCAATTTGTTAGGACCATTCATTATTACTCATTTGTTTCTATTTGGTGTTCTATAGATAAAAGAACAATGTAAGGAAACACTATTCAAATTCAATGGAAATAGATTGAATCTTTTTAGATAGAATTTTTATGATATTCCTAGGTAGGAGATCAATCTTCTACAAGATTAGTACAACTAGACACTAGATTGTGTCTTACCTTTCTACTTGTTTTTTATTTGTCTATGATTTTAGATTTTGATTTCTAATCTATAAACTATTTCACAATGAGGATATTTAATAAAATAATTGTGGGGGAGTGATATAATTTATTATATTTTTTTTATTTTTCTATTTTCAACATTTTGTTTTCTTTAAATTTTTTGTTTCTTTTTTTCATTTTTGTGTGTTTCTCTTTAAAACAAATTTGAAAACTTTTGAGATCAATTTAATACCTTTGTAGTTTTTTTTTTGAAACCCATGTTAATTATTGAACTAATTTAAACTTTGGAACTAAATTCAAAATAATATTGAAATGACATTATTTTATATTTGAAAAAATGTAAATTTATGAAAAGGCCTCTGAAATTTTGATTCTTATACCTCAATTCACTATCTAAATTTTAAAATTACCTTCCTATTAAGCTTAAAACCCCTTTTATAATCTTCTTTAATTTAACCTTATTTTATGATAGAATCAAACAAAACTTATTATAACTATAATTATATTTGTTTCTATCAAAACCTATGAGTTTAAGGCACTTATGTTTAGATATTTAAGGAAATTTCTTTGAATTTAAAATCCCCCATTTCAAAAGAACATTTTTATTTAGGGTTACCTTTATATTTAATTATATTTATCCATTATTACCCATGAAAAAATTGTTATGTATCCACATTACAAACCAGTTTTCCTTATCCATCCTGCTCTTGAAGTAAAAAATTTATGATCTGGTTGAAATCAAGGTGTGGGGGTATTTTTGTATTATAATGTGTTGCATCATTTATAATGGATTTTGGAATCTAAAAAATTGAAAGTATTCTGTGAAGATTTATGTTTTTTATATATTTTTTGAATATTTTTTAAAATTAAACTTTGGAAAGAAATTTTTGTACTGATGCTACTGTAAAAACAAAAAATATATAAATATTAAAAGAAGTACTATTACTTAAGAAAATGGTTTGGGAAGTTAAAAATAAATTTTGAAGGTAAAATTTTCCTCACTTCCTTTTAAAACCTCAAATATGTGATGAATTTAATATTTAAATAAATGGGGTGACATAGTTTTATAATGGGGGATAATGGAAGAAAATTTATGTTTATTTAATGTTTAAATGTGTGAAGTTTCATAGAAGATTTCACAATGACTATAGTTGATTTAATGCTAATGGGAGTTATTAGAAGACCATAGTTGGGTGAAAAGTAGATTCATTAATTTTTTTCAAAAAGATCTTAACCCTCCTTATTCTTCTCTAGAATTTATCACATTTAAAACCTAATATCCCTTAACTTATGAACAACCCCGAAAATAATTCATGATTAACACAAGTTCTAAAATAATTTTGGTAGATATTTACAAGATAATAAATCCTAATGTGACCCTTTCATATTTTTAGGTGAGTAAATATTTTTTTAAAAATTCAAATATGTGTGACGAGGAAAAAATCAGTAAGTTAATTATTTGTGTGTGATAGGGTAAATGAATTGGAAATGAATTCAATGATATAAATGGATAATTTTTAATATGGTTGTTAAGGAGGCATTATAATTTATATTCATTGGTGTTAAATTTATGGATATCATGGGTATGTGCTTTAAAATTTCTATGGTTGTGATTTTGATGCTCACTTTTCCAATAGTCTAAGTCTTAAATGTGGAGGAATTGATAAAGGTTTAATTTTATTTACTTTTTCACAAAATTTCAATGATTTAATCCCCACCATTTTTAAATTTTCAAAGGGATTTTATTGTTTTTATTCTTTTGGAATATTTTAGTATTTATTGTGAAAATGTATTAATTCATTATTTTTAAGATTTTCTAATCAATGTTGGATTTAATTGAATAATCCTTTCTTTAATTTTAATTATTTTAAAAAGTCTATTTTTGAGCTTGAAATTTTAAATTTTGGTTAAGTCTAGAATATCATAATATATTTCATTATATCTCATAATATATTTATTTCTTCTTTATAATATATTTCCTCTTCTCATGTGATGTTTTACTTTTCCAGATTTTCCTTTAAGTGTAAGATATTTTTTGAGTCTCATAAGATAATTTTCATCCTATATGATAATTTTATTTACCAAAAAAATAAAGTATCCCAAGTCTACCCATATACCTTTTATGATCCATGTAGAATTTTTTATGGCTCCAATATGATAATTTTCTTTTATAAAAATCTGATTTCATAAGATATTTTTCAAATGTGTATGAAATTTTTCAAATCCTATAAGATATTTTCTCTCATATGATATTTTTATTTTATAATATATATCCCATAATACTTTTAAAAATTTTTTGAGATGAAAGTATTAAGGTATTCCCTAAAATTTATTATGGTTGAGTAGTGATTCTCATATATAATTCTTTCCTTTGTAAAATTTTACGAACCCATAAATAAAATAATCTTTGCACTATAATATTTTAGCTGACTACTTGCTTCAGCCATGTGGCTTCGATGTATGTAAGTTAAAGAGGATATGTATAATGGGAGAATTAAAAGAGGAGTAAATACACCACCCATGTGAATATATCATGTGAGCATACCTTGTAAATCAAAAAAAATTCATGGCCACCTAATGGATGATCATGTAAAAGTGTTTTATGCGAGTGGAGGTTCCTGAGGAGTGATTTAAAATTATAAATATTTTGAAAATATATCCCCAAATCATGGGAGTATAAGGAAGACATCCATTATTGGATAGGGATATCATAAAGGGGTATGGTTGGCTATATTTCCACATAGTGCTACTACAGATTCTAAGATATCGATCTAAAAGATGAAGGAAGAAGGGGATTAGAGATAATTTTTCCATCCATGGTTAAAATAACCAAATAGTTTTAGTAGTGGAGATATAAGGGTGATTACCTTAATATTTTCTTATATTTCTCTAGAATCTGTGTTTCTTGAATAAAGGTAGTCATTTTCTTTATTAAATGTTTTTTTTATAATCTATTTTGAATTTTTGTTCAATCTATGAAGTAAAGTAACTGATTTTGTTATGTAAACTTATTTGGTAAGGTTTTTCCTTTAAGCATAGTGATTTTAATTAGTTTTAACCATCTAGAGGTCTTTCAGTGGTTAGATCACTTCTTTTGGAGTAATAACACTTATGTTGAGGTCTTGGTATAATATTTAAGCATAATTTAGTATTCACTCAGAGGTCTTTGAGTGATCACTAAGGAATCCAATTAGATAATATTTTTATACAATAATAAGGGAAGTATCTAAAGGTTATTACTAGTGTATTTCTACAATTTTAGAATTTGAATTTTACAATTATTTTTAATTTGAGTTGTTATTTCTTTTAAAACACCAAGTTCTAATTCCTTTAAGTTTAATTTGTTTTGGTTTTTTTAATTTTGTTTAAATTATCACATCCCCAATTTAGTTCTTCTTTATAAAACCAGTAAAAAAATAACAGTTTGTTAAATTAGTATTCAACCCCCCTAAGAGATAACCCTAGGACTGTTATATTTCATTTCTTTTGGGGGATAAAAATTTTAAAAGAGGCCATGATAAGTCCCTCTCTTTTACCTCCACATTATCCTTATGTTCAGGGTGAGTATATTTTTCTACATGAAGATATGATGATTTCTCATGTATAAGAGTGAAGTGGTATGGGATTTATTTTTATGTGTGTATCATAATGAACCATGCTATTTTGGGATTGATTTTTATGGTGAGTTTGGGTATATATTCCTCAAATAAACTAAACTCCTAGATTATGACTTATGGATTAATGGGGTGAGATAAATAATTAATTAATTACTTGACATTAAGGTAACCCTTGGGAAGAACTAAGTTATGGGATCATGTTTATATATTATGATTTTATTTTATTTTTATTATGCATACACAAGTCTGGATTTGGTTTTGTTCAATATTTGGAGTATTATACTTGGTATTTTTATACTCACTCATGCACGACCACTTATGAAATGTTACACTCATGGTTATGAAAATGTCATGCATTTTTTAGAGAGCATAGTGATCACAGAGTGGGTGATTTTGATCCATATGTGTAATATGATGGAGGTTTCACTAATAATGGGTTATAATTCAGTGATTTAGATGTTTTCATTAGGTTTTCATTTATGAAAATTATTTATATATTATGTGATAATTGAATCATGTTGAATACTTGATGATGATATGATTTTTCAAACATGAATTCATTTACTTTTTTATATTAATTTATCTTATTCGTGTAAGATACATTTTTTACATTGATATTTTAGTCATATTTTGATACAGGACTAAGAGGAAAATATGTACCATGTTAAGTTGATGCCCTTTCAATGTTAGCTACAAACTTCTAAGATATTAGATAAAGAATTTGGGTGACATGCCTAATATTTTCATTGACCTATATGGGGTCCTGACATTGTTGGGTCATGCCGCTCATAGTCGAGGGATAGAAAATGTGATATTTAAGATTTGATTCAATTGATGGACCCATTTTGATTAAAGGTTTCAAAAAAATATAGAAATGTTGTGAGTCAGTATAATGGGTAGGATTTGGAAAACTATGAGATAAGGATATTATAGTGAGAGGGAAAATCTTGATACTTCAATTGATGCATTAATCTCATGCTTGAATCCTTTTCTATCACCTCCAATAATTTTTTTAGATGATTCTACACAATTTAGATGATCTCAACCCATGTATTTCTAGATAATGTAGAAAATTTGTAAATTTTGAGAGGGAGAGAATACATCCTTGAGTTTTCATATAAATTTTAGTAAACTAATGTATGATATTTCAATATACTAAAATATCATGAAACTTTTTTATAATATTTCCTAATATTATATCTGAATTTTTTTGTTATTTTTGGTTTTTTTAGATTTTTTAGTCTTTCATTGATAAAATTTGGAGATATCTAAATACAAACACATAAATTAGTTGATGTGAGGAATATGAAAAAAAAAATTTAGGAAAATTTTTGAATAGACCTGATAATTGATACCAACTTAGCTCCTAAAAATCTCATAAATTTTTAGAAAATTTTCCTTACCACTTAGATTGAGGGATACACCCAACATATAAATGATATTTAATTTTGTCTCTATTTGACATGATATAAGAAAGAGAAAGATAATGGATGAAAATGATAATAAAAATGAAAAAATATATGGTATTAATTTGAAAAATATTACATCTATTCAACCCCCAAGGCTAACTAGAAGTTTAGAAATTTATAAAATGTTAGATTTTTCACTACTATTAGAACATATAATACAGGGAGTTTGAGATTTTTTCATGAAGATGTGGTTTTAAGCCCTTAGAGTTTTTGAATTATATTGTTAAATCTATTCCTAAGTTATTTGTATTAATTAATATTGAAAATAAATTAAATCATGATGAATGTAATTAATTAAAATAGGGGTTTGAGATCAATTTCAAAAGATTAATTCAGAAGATGTTACCTTTGTAGCTCATGTATTGGTTGAATTGATTGGTTTCAAATTCATTATAATATTATTAACTTATCATGTTAAAGTTTATTTGTTCTACATAAGCCATTAAAAATCCATAGGTCAAGTAAATCCATTAATCTAGATGCATTAATATCGATTTGTAAAGCAAAATAAAAATATACACTATTGACCATAGACCAATTCACTCAATTGATTTTGGTTTCCTCCCTTTACACTCATCTTGATCAGTTTCATGTGAAGGGATAAGAGATTATTAAGTGCCAAAAAACCCTAATATAAATGATCTTACCTGAATTATATTGGTAATACGTTAACACTAACATCCTTCTACTCAAAATTTATCACTCCTTAAGCGACTAGACACACATAAAAGAGATAAGCTCCATCACACATTATTGATTCATCCTAAGAAATTATTATATTAGATAATAATTGAATGTAAAACAAGAATAATAAAAATTCAAAGAATATTACTTTAATTAATTTTTAAAACTTCAAAAATAAATTACAAGAAATAAGGAAAGCTTCAAAGAAACTAAAATAAAACTAAACAATGTGTAAAATCTTAGAAAATTGGGACACCCTACAAACATAGTTAAACCTTATATTTATAGAAAAACACATGTCAAACCTTGATATAAGTCAACATTATGCAATCCACTAGGGTCTATAAAAAAATTTCTCCTTTATTTATACCTTTGAATGTGTCATGGCATGACCAGTTATTTATTTTTCAAACTTTTAATTCCTAGGAAGATCATGGTGTGAAATCTCTATGAGATTATGTAGGATATTTTATCTTTAATATTTGATTATAAATATCCTATAATGGAAGTATTTGGTAATTTTATTTAATCATATAGGCTTCACTCATTCATTTTACTACTCCATCATGTGATGTAATCACCATTGGTCACAATGTGGTCTCTTGTAGGCTCCTCATGGGTGTTTTATCTAAACTCGTGTCATGGTGTGACTCCCTACTTCATGGTGAATTGTTGGACTCCTTATCCAGTGGCTAAGTAAAATATATTTTTTATGCACTTAAAGACTCGGAATACCTTCTTTTTAACCCACACAACATCTCTTATATATGGGATCCTTGTGAGAAAAACAAATCCAAATTCTTTGATTATTCGATTCTTGTAGTCGCAGCACAACTAAAATGTTCACAGTGTGAATAAATCCTTCAATATTAAAAGTGACACTTAAAAACTTCATCTTGTAGCATGGAATTATTCGGTATGGCATGAAATCATCTTAAATTTCACTTTAATTCATATTTGTAGCAAATTCCAACATCTTATGTGAAAATCATAATCTTACACACTCCTCTAATACATGGATCACAGCGTGATGTATTCTATCATGGAATAAAGGAATCTTAAAATCATCCCCCAAAGACACTTATGAGATTAATCTTGAATTATTATGACCCTCTCAATAAGTATTAAAAAATTATCCTAACTTGTCCATTTCTTAATTCTCATGCCATGGCACAACATACTCTGTCACAGTGGGACTAACTCTAGTGAAGTATAATATGACTCTTAAAAAAATTCAATTATCCTTATAAATTTTTGGAATGAAACTTAAATTTTTTTAATAAACCATATAAATTTTGTAGGACTTATACATTCTTAAAATTCTAATGCCATGTCATGAACCAAGTGTCATGGTGTGAGTCAATGTGAGGTCTAAATCATGTTTTTATTCCTAAATACTCTTCATAGTGCATAGAATCAAGTTATGGACATGATTACAAGGTTACTTGTCTCTTTATTATATCTTCAACCTAGTTATGTCATGAGCATGTATATCATGGAATGAATTGTCTGAAAATTACTCAAACTCCACCAAATATCAACACCTATTTAAATCATCAAAACTTTAATAATTCATCATAATTACACCACATTAAGAAATATTAAGTAAAAATTCAATGATAATGATACTAAAAACATATTAATTATTTAAAATTATCAAATTCCTCTAAACTAAAACAATTACTTACCCTAAAGAAAAAAATATATCAATAAGTATTCTAAAGGATAAAAAACATCAATGAGAGAAAAAAAATCTAAGCATGTTAGTAGAACAAATAATTAACTAGAATTCATTAAATTCCAATAACTTGTACCTCTTAGGTATCTATTTATACTTAATTATTAAAACCTTTATCAAATTAATATTTCCTTTTATCATCATTTCTCAACTTTTCCTTAAACATTCATGTCCATGTTATGATCTACCTTTTTAGAAAACTTTCACTCATCACTCAAGATAAATGTATACTAGATATTTTCTCAATCTAAGATTCAAGAACTCTATCTATGGGCTTATAAAATATTTTAATCTTCATTTTAGAGACATTAAACCACACTAGTCATGAGAAATTTTCATTAAGGATCTAATTATTTTGAGGTTAAATGTGGGTGGTTCATGATGTGAACATAGAAATTAAAGCTAGAAAAGGAGAGTTAAACACTTTTAAACACATTTTATGATATTATAAATAGACTTGATAAAAATAGGACTCTTATACTCATTCAAATTTTATCCCCCATTAATATTCTATTTCTCAGGTATTCTCAACTTTCATGAAATACAATTTCCACAAATTTTCCTCTTTTTCATTTTTTTCTCATTTTCATTTTAGGATTTTTTTATTTTTTTTATATTTTTTTCAAATGGTAATGTACATGGAGTAAATCTCAAACCCATCAAACCACCCTTATTTTATATCCTTTTGAAACTAATTTTAATAGTTGTAAAAATATCATGGGTGGGGTGAAGGTGATCATCAACAAGTCCATAATAAACCCCACTACTATAATTTTTCTCTAAAATTTAAGAGGAATTATAGGAATATGGTGAAGACTAGCTTTGAATACAATCCAAAATTTATAAATGGAAATATCACATCTTATATTACATGGAATTAAAACTCAGTAACTCTATGTATCAATAATCTCCCACATGAATATTAATAGAAAAATCATGCAATTATACTACAAGTTTTAGGGTAGAAATGATGAATTTTCCTATCATGTGGATTCTTATCAAGGTAGTTTATGGTTGTTATGGGATTAAAATAAGGTTATATGTAAGGTTGTTCCAAAGTAAAAGGGTATTAAAACCAAATGGCCTCAATCATATCATTGTATTTTGAAAAATATTCAGGATTGTATGAGATAAAAGTGAAAGTTCTACTAGTTATGCATGTCTTAAGTTCTCTAAAGAAAGAGATTATGTGAAAGAATATGTAAAAATAGCTCATAAAATTATCTTGAAAATTAAATTTAGAAATTTTAGATAATAATTCCAAGATATAAATGTTATGTAATCATTAAATCAATAACAATTTCATAAAATTAAAACTAGGGTTCATGATTTAATTTAGAAATCATATTATATTTTAACTTAAAAGAAAACAATAAATTGAATTTTAATGAATTCCACCTAAAACTTTTACTTCTATTTATATTGTTGTTTTAAAGTTTTTAGTTCATAATAAAGGATCTAATAAAAAAATTTCATAGATCAATGATTTCAAGAAAAAATCAAGTGGGTTCCAATAAAGTCCAATAATGTCCCCACACTCTTAAAATGAAATAGTGTCCTCACTATTTGTGATCATGTTGAGGAGATAAAAATGGAAAAAAACTTAGTGAAATGGATAGAAAAAGGTTTAAATATTAAGAGTGATGAAATATTTCCCTTATAAAAATATTGAACTGTGGAAAATATATAAAAACATTATAGGTTTTAAAGGTTATGTGATGACTGGAAGCATGAATCAGTGATAAAAAATCATCAGTACAGAAAAAATAGGCAATGATCCTCAAAAATAAGTTCATGAAAAAAAACTTGTTCCATGTATTTTGTAAAATATTTTAGTATATATATACAATAATTTCTATAAAATAATGAACATGTGTCATTAAGTACAATAAAATACAAAAAATAAAATAGCTTAAAAAATAGGGAATGAAGGGGGAATTATAAGACTTTGGTGGTTCATCCTCTAACTCTCTATCTATATCTTTCTGATGGCCAGATTCTTGAATTTGGTTGATAGTTTTAAATACCTTAATTATATCTTGACCTATATTATTTGTATCCAAGGAATCTACTGGTTGTGACTTAGTATTGTGTTGGTCTATAATATCAGTGGTGGGTGTAGGGGCTGTTAGTAGAATCTTTGAGGAGGGTAAAGTTGGCTTGAAATTTTATACATTAGATGGATCTATTATTGAGAGAGATGTTGTTTATATAGTGGTCATATCATTGAATGGAATCTATTTTGTTTTCTCTATAAAAATACCTTTTCTATTTTAGTGGGCCTTAGTGATAAACTTATATTAGGACTCAAGATCAATGATGTCAGCTAGTATCTTAGTGAACCTATATTTAGCCAGCTGACGTTGGGCTGTAGTAATTACTATAACTAGTGTTGAAGATGCTTCCCCATGTAGTTTTGGGACTAGATATGACTTAGGAGGATGAGTTAAAGGGTGTTCTAGAGTCTTAGGCAATGTTATCCCCATCATATGAAAAAGAACCCTTTGATTATCCATGAGAAACTTGAGGGTAGCATGAAAGTAATGAAACCACTCCTTCTGAGTGGAAGAGTGTGGGAATGATTGATCATGTGTTGTAGTTACCCCCATCTTAGATTATGTAGGGGATCTGCCAAACATGGAATCATCCTATGATTTTCCTCCCAATTTTTTACCTAAAATATATGTGTACTCATATTTGAATTCATATTTCTTCCCTTATTTATTCAATAGTATCATCTTAAAAGGTAAATAGAGGTTTATTGACTGTAATCCCCCTAATAAGAGATAGTTGGGGGTGGATCAAACACCCTCTATGTTCTTAGATAGGTGAGTAATAAATTTTAACTCCATAGACATCACTTTTTATTTATTTACTTGGCCCACAAAATATAGTGTAAACTGGAGAGCTTTTTTGATGGTATACCCTTCTTTAATAGTGGAAAGAATGAGTTCCTCTGACTGACTGAAAACCCCATAATAATTTTCCATATCCAACCAATAATGGGTAAGTTCCTTAAGAATAATTCTAAAAAGGTGACCCCTAATATATGTTCTCTTTATAGTCATAGGGTTGTGTTTACTCATGGTGCTAATTATTATCAATCCTCACTTCTTCTAGGATGAACTCTTTTTGGTCATTAGTATCTATAATTTTATATCTCCATAAAAGTATAACTATATATGTCCATCCCCACACCAAAATATATTAAAGGTAATATTCATTATTTCTAAACCATCTTGAATGTAACCTTTACCAAAATAAGCTCCAATGTTAGAATAAGAACTCCAAAAAAACTCTCAATAGGTATTCTCTCTATATATAAAATATACTCCAGGTACATATCTTAGAGTACCTCCATGAATTCATCTTCTATATTTATAATTAAAAATATCTCTATATCCACTATCTTATTGGAATGAATTACATCCATCTGATGTTTATACAATCTCTCTTGATACTTCATCTATGTGAATTGTATGCAAATATGAGTGTGCTTATATGGGGTGTCCTCCCCCTTAGAAGGATTTGAAGTGGAATTTTATGATAAATATGGTCTGGTGGAAGTGTGATTCCCTATCCCAACTCACTTTAGGAACAATAATGGGACTAGGTACATGACTGCACCTCAGACATGCCTCCTTGTATGTTAGTGGTTTTTGACTAGTAGTGAGGGTCTAGAGTAGTTTCATGGAGATATTTTACCCCCATATCAGAGACAAAAATAACCAAAAAATAAATAAATATCATACATAAAAAAATAAAATGAAATTAAAAGAAGTTAAATATAATAAGGCCAAAATAAATAGATGAAAATCCATAAAGTCCTGAATAGCCATGTCATACATACATTGATAGCCCACTAGGTCGGTTATATATACATACCATAAGTAAAATAAATAAAACAAAAAGGTATCCACAAAATATCTGAGCCTTAACTCATCATGAAATCCATGTGATCCTAAAAACCATAATTCTTGATCAAACCTCATGTCTTATCCCAACCAATACCTGTAACCAAGTGAAAGTGTGTTTGGGTACCCATGTGCAGTGGCGAACAGAGTAGGTTGTGAGTAAAAAATCAGTAGGGAACTACCAACTTGGTCTCATACTAACCAAAATATGTTGTGAAATTTGCATGTGACATGCTTAGTGGAAGTAAATAAATAAAATATGGAAAAAAAATAACCACCATACTACCTTCTTTGACCCAATTTTAGAGTGTCTCTAAGCACATTGTGTAATCATTGCAATCATAGTATTATATAATTCCACTTATAGGAGTTTCAGAATTCATCATAGACCACCCCTTACATTTTTTTCTCATCAAGAGAATAGAACCATAAGTATCACAAACCTCCTCAATGGTAGTATTCTCATCTGGGGAATAAGTCCATAAGTATCACAAATCTCTCCAATGGGATCTTTATCATCCAAGGCGTAAGCCTATAAATATCACAAAACTCCCCTATGGGAGTTTTCTTATCCGATAAATGATCCCATAAGTATCAAAAACTTATATATAATCTCACCCTGGTATAACTAACCAGCTACACCTCGGCAAATAACAGGCCCTCGACAAATAGCAAGCCCCAAGCCCCCACTGTAAGGCCCTCTCTAGGCTAGCACATAATGGTCCACCTTGAAACATCCTAACTCCAAATCTTGGAAGCCCAAATAGTATCATAAACTATCCCTATGAGTGTTATCTCATTTATATATTAATCTCATACGTATCACAACCCACCGCTAAGGGTATTCCCTATTTAGGATAACATTTTCCTCAAGGGTGTTTTCTAATACCCATTATAAAAGAAGAAAAATACAAGGGTTGGTTGAACTCCCATGCCTATACCTATCATATATAACTTGATAAGATTACATGTTAGTTCAATTTCTATATGACACCTGCATCCATATCTATAAATGGCCACACATACCCTCTTAGGGTCGATCTGTCAACAAGGAACCCATTGGGTCCCCTTGATCTCAGCATGGCAGAGGCACCCTCGTATGGGTCATTGATCTCATTTATGGTCTCGAGTCAACACCTAATTGACTAAGATGTTCCATCCCTTGATGTAATCATTATGAGGGTAGCACTATCTCACTGGCTAAATGGGTTCTCATCACATGGCTATAATTTTAGAGATGGTATATTTCTCATCTCAATCCTTAGGGTCACTCTAGGTTGGTATGCTCACCCAACTTGAAACCGGTCTACCTAAGGTCTATCCACATAGGCTTAGTCACATCAGGAAAAAGAGGATCACTCTTCCTACCCTTTTCTCAACAATCCTAAACAACTAAAAGCACTAAAAGGGTTCCCTAAGTCCTATGCAGCCTAGGATCTTTAGTCCACCCTTGACTTCAGCTTAGAGGTATCTTAAGAACTAATGCATAGGTTCATGGATCTCATCCAGTCTGGCCTCACCTCTCATGAGTTCTATGTTGGTAATAGGTCATGCAACGGAAGCTAGTGGGATAGGGATTTTAAAAAAACTCATCTCTAGGATGATAAGACTTTTCATCTCTGATGATCTAATCCTTGGTACGATCTAAGGATCTCATGTGAATTAAACAATGCATGAAATTAAAATCAAACAAGTACCTCATTCTAAATAACAACGTGCACAACTACAATTCATCACTGATGAATGTTGTTCAAATTATATAAATCCTAACCCCTATATATTGTCCACACATGCTCCTAGAATCTTCACACTCAGCATTCATCGAATTTTTGGTGTCAGCGTGGAGCTCTAATAAATCATTTGATGTTGCATTGATCACCTTGATCTTGTTCCTTTGATCCACTGAAGGTGCCATGGATCAATTTCTAGAATATACACACTCAATCTCTCTATAAATTGGGAAGATAGAGAGGTTCTCATTCCTTTGGAATGAATTTTCACTGGAAAGAAATTCTCTCCCTTCTTATATAATGGGTTGAGAAAATACCTAGTTAGGGTTCCTCAGCCCCCAGAAAATAAATACCCACTAAATGATAAATAAATAATTATGAAAAAATAAATTGTATCATAAATATTATTTATATTTTATCACAAACCTATAATATATATTAAATATATTATTAGATAAAGCTAAGTTATTTAACTCGACTCATAATTCCCACTAACATTAAACAAACCTAGAATATGAAAATAATATCTATTTGAATAATATTATTCATCATATTTACTTAAACACTTCAAAATACTTTTAATAAATAAATTCAACCCAATTATTATTTAAATTAATAATAATGAATTTATTTATTTATTTATTGTTGATCGATAAATTGGACAACTCCTGGACCCCGTGGTGGGGTTCACCATGTCCTATAGACCTATTCACCAAAATAGGGCAGATTATTGAATATGTTATTGTGTGTGACCCTTTAGGCCCTTATCTCGATAGTGTTGAATAGTATTTGTAGACCAAGAGTGAATTCTAGCAACCCATAAAGGCCCCTGAAGAGATAAGGAGTGGTTATAGAAATTACAACCAACCTACGAACACATACTGTGTAATATAATCTCTTTGTCTTTAGATATCTCATAAAGCAGAATGTACACTTATGTCATCGTCCTTTATTAGTTTATTATTTGTTGATCTAAATGAACGGATTTACCTCCGACTACCTTGGATAAGGATTTATGAAGGTACTTCCATCCTGATCAACCAAGAATGATATATATTACTTCCTCAACTTGAAAGTGAAAAATTATATCTTGATCATTCAACCAATGTCATACCACCAAAAATGTACCCACCAAAATCTACCTCACCATGATTTCATTGTAGTGGTTTTTTTCTTGCATAAAAGTATGCAATCAAATGGAACACATTGATAATGATCCCAAGTCAAGATACCAATACACATGTTCATATATAGGAACAACAAATGTCACCTGAAACATGTGGTGTTTTTATTGGAGGGTATATCCTCATGATCTCACATACCAGAGATTGCCAAGTGAAAACTTAATGAGAATAAGTCTCAATTATTATTAGCCCCCAACACATAATAGTCAAACATCAAATTTTTCCAACTAATATGATGAATCTAAACCATATGACATATATTTAAGATTACTTTCATAGTATCTTGAGGTTATCATTATAGCTTGGGATCTGATATAACCTTTTGATATGAAATTTAATCTATATAAATTTCCATTAAATAGTGAATGCAGAAATGTATACACTATAATGGTAGGAATACATCATGTATATCTCACTGTATACATGAAATGGTAATCAAAAATTACTATTTAGTTGGGTTTAGGGAACCCACTATTACAACACTCCCACTTGAAATAGAGATAACTTTATAACCATTAAAGTTAGCTCTAACATGATTAAGATCATGTTTATACTAAGTTTTGGATTTAGTTTTTGGGTTTGGAATGTCTCTAATGTGTGGTTATTCTGCTATGTGTGAACTCACCTCCTTGAATAAAACTTCTCAAGAGATGTAAACCCCGAGTGTATTCCTTTTTTCCACTATCAAAACATGGAATCTTGTCTAGTAAAAATAAAATAATTATAATCATTATAAAACTTTAACAACTAGGTGAAATTACAAGAAATTGAATAAATTTTTGTGTTTAATACACTACTTCTTAGCTGCCTCATAAGCTGCATCATACTAATTATTTGTAGGTATGGATACCACTAGCTTGTATAATCTTATATCACTCATTACCTTAGTATGACTATCATATTATATCACATTGATCTAAGGAATACTAGTTTGTATCCCCTAAAAACTAGTATCCATTCTTCTCCACATACTAGGTATATATCCTTTGTACACTATCTAGTACTCTTGGATAGTTCTGACCGCTTACCTTGTAGTTCTCTTGAATATAACTGATATTTTCCTATAATAAAGTTTACCTTGGAAATATAATTTCTTGTACATTTAATTTCATATGTGATTGATTTATTATAGGATAATATGGAACTCAAATAACCACATTAATCTCCTCCTATGCTCATGCATGTCCTCTTGGAGAGATTCATTCCATGTGTCATTGGTAACAATCCGCTCCCAAATTGTTCCAACTTATATATTTCAATACTTTATCAATATATGTACAATTAACTAGGTATAAGAAACTATTATATATACCTCAGTAGATCCTATTACCTAGAACTTAGGTTACTACTTTAAGTTAATATCTGAAAATATTTTTTCATTCAGGTCTTAGCTAACTGTACTACCAATAGTTGTTTTCCATATGTTATCAAACATATTTCACTTGGAAAATCATGGCACTCCCACTAACCTCTTGTATACACATGGATTATATTTATTCAAATTAAATATTATATTATCTTGTTTCTTACATCAATCCTAAATTGGATTTTAGTAACTTTCACCCCTTATTGGCATTCTATGATGTCACCATCCCTTCTGGTTGCGTCCTATAGACACCTTCCATGAAATTTGTTCTTGACATACAATTCTAAATAAAATGATCATATAAATTAGTTATGACAATTAAAATTCTAATGTATTTAAGAATAATGAATTAGTATTACCAATCAATCCTTATTAGTACCACTCTTGTACCACCCATGTATCGTCTCACTTGAATACCCACTACAGTGTTTAAAATATAAGCCCATGTTCTTTGATACATGGAATTCATTATTGAATTTTAATTGATCTTGTAAATTTTATCTAATTTCTATATACTTCATACTTATAGGAATTATTATTCTCAATGAATAATGTATCACCAGTTGCGGTGAATATAAAACCATCACTATGGTTTTATCCTTCCTATACAGTATGTGTCTCTAGAACATTCCTTTTCTATGGGATCTTGTGGAACTTGTTCCTATGTCAACTATTTGTGAATATCCAACATTGAATAAAACCAAGTCAATATTTCTCATGCTATCTCTAATAGATATGTTCACCCTTTTATAGAATTTTATTCTATCACTTGACTACAACTTTTATATCATAGTTATTTCTATAACATCCTAAGAAACTTTTTGGATAATTACTTTATATACACTTTGTGTTTTTTCTGATGAAATTTTGTTTATATCCTAATAAACACTTTTCATTGAAATGCATGTTCTTATGAAATTATGGATTTCCAATATACTATGACTCATATGACATCCATTTTTCATTATAGTTGAAATATGGTTATGGGATATCACTATTATTTACGAAGCACATCTTGAAATGTAATGGAATTTTTTGCAATGCATATATATATATATATATATCAAAATGGATTATCTTTACTTATATCATGAATCTAATGTGTATAAGTAAATGTGAATTTATTAATTACTCCATGCTATATTTTTTTTTATCGATGTTAACATGTAAGACTTGCCATCGATCCTCTTTACAAACATCGTAGCTTTGGTGTGGATAAGGTAATGTGCCTTTAAAAATTACTTCAAGATACATTTTTATTGATCAATTTTAACATGTAAGACTCATCATTGATACTCCTTATAAACATCATAGATTTTATGTGGATAAGGTAACTTTAATTTAGGAATTACTTCATGCTACATTATATTGATAGATGAATGTTTGGTCAAGATATTCTTTGGCATACCATCCCAAAGAAACTCATATCTTCTGATCATGCATATACCATACTTCACTTTAAAATTCCTTAATTAAACACTTAAAGGAATCTAATAAAGTATATTTACCACTAGATTACCTTTGGAATAGTTCAATCTCTCGAGCCAAACTTATTCCAGAATCTTAATGGATTACCTTTATTTCTAAAGGTTTCTTTGCCCAAAACTAAGTTTGTTGATAATACCTAAGGTCTTTAAATCTGAAGAGTCTAAATAGAATACTGGATATATCCTTTAAAATTAATTAGTTTTTCTTGATAAAGAATTATCTTTCCACAACTAGGCATATAAGTCTTACATTTTATATTCATCAAGTATATTTATAAGATTCATGTACCACTAAACTATTACTTGAGTATTTAACACCATAAACAACATTCATTCTAGAACTATAATAATGTATCCGTGTGTTTATTGGATGTATAAGATTAATGTTTTGGTGATACTTCAAATGTTCAACTAGAATCAATAAACTTGGAAATATAGAAGTTGTGTGTTTCTCACAACTGACTTAGGAACCACCCTTTCTTAGCTGCTTGGAGAATACACATTACTTATTGTAGTGTTTCTATACTTACTTGGTTACTATATTTTGATACACATGTATAAAAGACATATTGTATTTAATACCCAAGAAGTATGTCAGAAACAATATTTTATAATTGATGAATATATGATAAGAATAAGTGATTACTTGCTTCTTCAATTTGGTTCATTGTGTTTAAACTTCCATAAATTTATTTCATGATATACAAAAAAAATAACCTCCTATTTAATATCCAACCTCATTTCATTAAATAATGTTGTTAATGTGACTTTGGAATCTCTCTTACCATTGGACTTTTTACCTTTTATTTCCACTTTTTCACCATAAGAATTAAATTTTATACTTTCCTTAATTTATTATTTACTTGGAAAACCTTACCCAAAAGGTAATGAAGAATTTTTCTCCATACTTTTCATTTTTTAATCTTAAATGAAACTAGAGAATATGGTTGAAAATCATATTAGGATGGGATGTATTGAAAGATCATGATTTTCCTTTCAAATTCACACGTGACCAGTGTAATCATCACACATTCATATCTTGCTCCACTTTCTCCTCACAAGATTCTTAGATATTAAACTGAATGCAATATTATCCATTTCCTAATGTAGTATCCACAACTCACATTGGATTTTGATGATAGAATTATGAAATAGCCATCATATTATTCATACATGAGTCTCCTGTAATCATTTTTAAACCCTATCTTCCTGAGGTGGATTAATAGGTATTGGGGACTCCAACACCTTGAATTTCTGATATCGTAGTATTATATTCAAGCACTTGTACTACACTTTGAAATTCATGATAGTTTGGATATTTACTTTATCTGATATTTATCACAATTTATTTTTTGTATTACTTTCCATTTTCTACAAAAATAAAATTTATCATATTGTATTTTTTATTTTTATTACCGATTTAAACATTATTGATTAATTTATTAAATCATTAAATGTCTCCCACTATTTTATTAATTTCTAGGAACCATTTGTAATATAATTGGAATACACTATCGCTTGAGTATTCTAGCGTAAAGGATCATTGAACCTCTCCTAATAGTTTAGAATCTATATTTACACCACTACTCAGATAGTTCAAGGTAGGTGTCTGACTAGACAACTATATTAACTCATGACTCCATGATCTATTGAGTAAATTCTCAGCTTCTAAAATCATAAAAATGATTTAATCAATTCTTGCCTCTAAAATTGTAGCAAGATATATTTGGATACTTCTTTTCTGCCAACTTTAGTTAAGTTCACCCATCACTCTCATAAGAACTCCCCAATAGTAAGAGGCATCCTCAACTTTGGCTGACGATCACCCTAAACACCCAATTTTGTTCAAATTCAAATGATGGAAGGTGTTTTTTTACTTAATATTTCTTTGAGGGTTTTTAATATTTTTCTTCGATGATTGTAATCAATTTCTATTAATATTATCCATTATATGTTTTCGCGCTCACAACTGTACATTAATAGAAAAACATTCATCGCTTCTTTATGTGTTTTACTAATTATTATTTTATGTGGTCCCCACTGTCATGCACATTCATAAAATAATAAAAAAACATAAAGGAAATAAACTACCTAACCGGTCTTCGACATCTAATACTAGTTAATACATTTAAACTAAATGGATCAACCACAACCTAGGGGTATCATACCTAAGTCGTAGCATGACTCATGATACAGATCTTCCCTATCCATTGTGTCCTCTTCTCATATATATTTCTTCATAGCTTGGCAGGGTTAGCGTCTTAGAGCGTCATCGCCCAAAAGTACAAGTATGCTCGCGTGCTGGCGAGGGGAACTAAGGGTGTAATATAAAACTAATACATTTGGACATGTAGGCCCTTATACATATTGATCGAAAAGAATATGATGCATATACCATCATATTTAATTACAATCATCACATGAAATTAAATAATTAATTAAATTAAATAAAGCAGACATACATAGGTCAGTCAATTGCTTAAGACTAGTCAGTATAATTAATTTAAAACATGGTAAAATTAAATATAATAAATTAAAGTATGAGAGTATTTAATTAAATTAAATGAATGAATTAAATCCAAATAATTTAATTCTCTTTGGTCCCATAATTAATTTATTTTTAATTCCAAAAAATAAATTAATTAATTAATTTAATTTAATACCAAAATTAAATTAATTTTTCCCCAAGTATTAAAAGATATATTTTAAACCAAAATTAATTTTTATTAATTTAATTTAACACTAAAATTAAATTAATTAATTTAATTAATTTTTATTAACTAAAATATTCACGGGCCCCAAAACTCTTTAGAGGATCTGTGCGGGTCGGGCTGAACCCACGCAAGTCCGTTTCGGCCCATGCAAATTTTTTGTAGACTTTTTTGAGCCAAGAAGACCTATCCTGACTCATTCTGGGTCGGGAAGATCTGGACAAGGGCCTTAAAATTCCACATTAGGTATGAAGAACTAACAAGGGTTGCGTGGAGGTCTGATCGCGGCCTAGCTCAGTCTAGCAGGGGGTTCATGGCCCGACAGTGGAGAGTGAGGGTGAAGAGGCTTTAGCTTGTCAAAGGGGAGGTCGAATGACATGGAGTGGATTCCATCAGTCTAGATCTATCAAGGTGGCATGGGATCCAGAGGGGATTAGTGGGCAGTGTCGGTCCTCGACTTTTGGGTTAGTCGATATGGTCTCAGCTGGTGAGGGGAGGGTGGCAGTTGTCCAAGGACTTTCACTAGCTAGATCCAGGAGGTAGCCTACCCACTTGGGGAGGGAGGAATTGTCCCAATCTTCTCTGGGTAGTGGTCTAGTGTTTCACCAGCAGCGGTGGAGTGTGGCCAGCCTCGGGTTGGGGCGGTTGGGGCACGGCTTTTTGGGGACAGACGGTGAGGTGGGTCCGCTCAGGAGGTCATTGTCTCCTTAGCCATGGTGAAGGAGGAGGGTAGGTGAAGCGGTCCTCTTGCACCGAAGGTAGTGGAATCAATAATGGAGGGAATAGAATCATCCACGGGTAAGTAGAATCATGCAGGGAGGAGCCAGCCTCACTCAAGGCAGTTGAATCTAATTGTCGGTGCTCGACCGAAGGGTGGAGGCCATGGGGATCATTGAAAATGAGAAGGGTAATTCTGATGGAGTGGATGTTAGGGAGGATCTCGGATCTCAACCAGTAAATAGAGGAGATGCTCCTCAGGTAGCCACTTGGGTGGAGGAGGGAGATGCAGGTGTATTCCTTTAGAAGCCACTATTCTACTTTTTTAATTAACTAACCACACAGATAAAGCTTCCCCCACCTCCTTTCCTTTTTTTAAAAATGTTATTTTAAAATTATTATAACTATTGATTTTTGTATACTTGTGTGTTGAAACCCTTAAATGGGGTTTTTATTTTCTTTCCCCCAAGTCAATTCAACCATATTTTGTTTGTCCCCATGCCTCATTAAAATTGGGTGTATGCATATTTTGTTTAAGACTAAACATAGGCGTTTGAAAAACAAAATAATAATTATATTATTATTATTCCATCAATAATAGAGTTAATCTCACCATACACAATGAAAATTCTAGTGACAAGAATCGTTATCATAATTTGAAAGTAGATAAAAAAACATATATAAAATATATATTTCAAAATTTTAATACCTGAAATAAAATCACAAAAGATCCATAAATTTTTTTTCGAATGACCATAACTCATCCATCTAATATTGGATCAAAGTACGGTCAGATCTGTTGGGACCGGTTTAATACCCTGTGCTCAATTTTAATGAAACTTAATTTTGTATTTGCTCATAATTTATGTGATCCCTTAGATACCAATTTTTAGTACTGAGGTGCACAGAGGAAGCCAGTGGGCTAGGAATTTTAAAAAAATTCATTGCCAAGATGATAATACTTTTCATCTCTGGTGATCCAATCCTTGGTATGGTCTGACGATCTCGTGTGAATTACCAGAAACGCTCAGGATCTTGACAAAGTTAGTCCTAAATTTATTAATAAAAATTAAACATACAAGAATAAGTAATTAAAAAGGAGTTTTACAAATATGGGAGTGAACAAATCCTCTCATTACATCATCCACCAAATATGTACAATACTTCGGGGCCATAAAGGACCATAGAAAAATGGTTTCTAAAACTTCCCTTTTAGATAACATGTTTTCCACCCGATTGAGTACCTCATTCCGAATCGAAGCACGCACGACTATGGCTCATCTCTGGCTACTGTTACTTGAAAGATCTGAATCCCAACCCCTCTATATCATTCACACATGATCCAAGAATTTTCATTCTCACCATTCATCTAATTACAGGCTCTAGTACGGCGTTACGATGAATCCTTCAACATCACATTGATCACCTTGATCTCGTCCATTCAATCCATCGAAGGTTCCTTGGATGGATTTCTATGAGTGATAATATCACTCTCTAGAAAGTTGGATGAGACATAGGCTCTCATTTCATTGGAATAAAGAGTCATTGGAAATTAAATCTCTCCTTGCTTATATAGTGGGTTGAGCAAATACCCAATTAGGGTTTCTCGTCCCCTGGAAAATCAACACCCACTAAATAATCAATAAATAATTATGAAAAACTAAATTGTATCATAAATATTATTTATATTTTATCACATACCTGTAATATATATTAAATATATTATGTGATAAAACTGAGTCATTTCACTCAACTCGCAATTCCCTCTAATATTAAATGAGCCTATAATATTAAAATAATATTCATTCAAATAATATTATTCCTCATATTTACTTAAACACTTGAAAATGATTTTAATAAATAAATTCAACTCAATTATTCTTTACTTGAAAAATAATGAATTTATTTATTTATTGGTTATCAATAAATTGGACAACTCTCATACCCCATGGTGGGTCTCACCATATCCTATATACCTATTCACTAGAATAGGGAAGATTCTTGAATATGATATTTTGTGTGACCCTCTAGGATCTTATCTTGATGATATTGAATAGTATTTACTAACCAAGAGCAGATTCTAGCAACTCATCAAGGCCCCTAAAGAGATAAGGAGTATTCATGGTAGAATCAACCAACCTACAAACACATATTGTGTAATATAATCTCTTTGTATTTAGATGTCTCATAAAGAATGATGCACACTTGTGTCATTATAATTTCTTAATTTATTATTTATTAATATAAATAAATGGATTTACCTCTAACTACCTTAGTCAAGGATTTATAAAGGAATCACCATCCTGATTAACCAGGTCTGGGATATATTACTTCCTCAACTCAAAAGCAAAAAAATTATATCTTGGTCATTCAACCAATTCTATACCACCAATAATGCACCCAACACAAGATACCTCACCATGATTTCATTATCATGGTTTTTGCCTTGTATCAAAGTACATGATAAAATGGAACACATTGATAATTATATCAAGTTAGGAGACCAATACACATGTTCATATATAGGAATAACCAATGACAATCGAAACATGTGGTGTTCCTATTGGAGGGTCTATTCTCATGATCTTACCTACAAGAGATCACCAAGTGAGAACTTCATGATAATAAGTCTCAATTATTATAATCCCTCAACACCTAATAGTAAAACATCAATTGTGTCCAGTTAGTATGATGTATTTAGACTATAGAACATATATTTAAGATTAATTTCATAGTATCTTGAGGTTCTCATTATATCTTGGGATTTTATGTAACCTTTTGATACAACAGTTAATCTACGGACATTACCATTAAATAGTGGACATAGAGATGTCTACACTATAATGGTAAGAGCACATCATTCATATCTCACTGTATACATAAAATGGTAATCGAAAATTACTATTTAATTGGGTCTAGGGAAGCCACTATTGCAGCATTTTGGAGGCCACCCAGTATCACAAGGGTCCCAACCTTGTACATTAGTGGTCGTGGCGTCAAGAAAATATGTGTGGGTTGTTCATGACCTTTGGCACCCATTCATTTCAATTTACCATTTTAATTTTACTAATACATTCCTTTTTTATTAAATTAACCTAGGGAATCACCCTCAGTGGCATGCCCAAGAATCCACATGCAACATAAAAAAGAAACATAATCCATAGGGATAGCATGTGAGACCACTTAATTTTTAGAAGCTTTTCATTTTAAATTTCAAGTGTCGATGGCAGCTTCCAAGGCCCATCCAAGACTATCCATCCTCGTTCAAGACATGTGAGTTCTTATCTCACAACCAAACCACCAAAATTTATTAATTATAATCATATTATAATTATTTAATTAATTTCAACAAATTATAATTAATTAAACTATTTAATCCAAATAGGCATAATGCTCAAATTCTCACCGTCTGAGATCATTATGTTGGAACCATTACCAATTTCTCTTCAACAACCCATGGAATACCTTCAACCTCAAAATGAGAAAATAAATAATAAAAAACATAAAAAATTTACTAATTTAAATTAGTTTAAGTTCAAAATATTTGAAAAATAACCATTATGTCATACCTCAATGAAACAACAAGCGACGAAGTGAGGATGTCGTCTCAGGATACCCTCTATGAAAGAAGCACAAAATCCCATTGATGTTTAGATGATTCCACCATGATCTGGTGGAATCAAAATCAAATCCCTAAACCTAGAAATTGAAAATTAGAGAACATGGATGAGGAAAATAAGAGAGTCCATTGAATTTAAAACCACAATTTAAATTTCCAAAGAACAATTCCAAAATCCACCCCAAATTAAGTGGGAAGGAGAAACAAAAGGGGAGGGCTCAGTAGGTTTATGTGGGAAAGAGAGGAGAAGAAAGAAGGGCTTCACTCTTAATAAATTAGTAGGGAAAAATAATAATTTTCCCTCTTTAATGAGCATCATGGTTTTTCAAACTGTTCAATTGAAACTGCCTCCAACTTTCATGGTTTGTCCACAAAGTTTACCAAACTGTGCGGGTGGCTCTGATACTTCATTGCAACCTCACATGGTTTCCCACTACAATCACACATGGTTTGACCTTAATCTTATTCTAACCATGTGATCTAACCATGCTTATAAGGAATTTAACTAAAAATTACAAAGTCTTAGGTTGTTTCTTAGTTTCCCCTAAACCATGTTCCCTAAACCATGCCCCTGTAGAGAATCCTCCAAAACTACCAAAAATTTACTCAAGGCTCCTGAGGCTCACCCGAGAACCCAAGGTACCTTTTGAGCCTCATTCATCATATAAAACATCACTTTGAGAAATTTAGACCCTTATAATAACATTCCTAATCTCTTATCAAATTATAACCTATCTGATAATCAAAAATTCAAAATCCTTCTAAAATTTCCAACTCATACAGACATAGGTTCTTACAATATCCACACCATAACACCTATCATCCTTGAGAGGTATCAGTTTTCATCCTAACACATATCCTAACCTATTTAGGTCATCGATTCATCACTAAACTATCGAGTCCTATCCTATATGATCCTAAAGCGCAACTTCCAACTCATAGAACTTAAGCTGCCAAACCATAATCCAATTCCCATATCCATTTTCCAAAAAACTGGGATGAAATTACACAACACCTTTCCACCTTGAAATGTGACCATTCCATCTTACAATTATCTATTTTACCTATGGTTCTCCTCACCACAGTACTTAGCACAAATAGGCCAATTACAAGCCTCAGTGCCTCCACCATTAAAATTACTTACCAAAACATGCCTCTAGTATCCTAACAATACTCTCAACATGGTTCCAAACTTTTTTACTCATCCACCGATGAGAACACCACTCCTTGTTCTTATTTTTAATCCAAATTGGTCAAATTGCAATTGACTCACCTAAAAACCTGATTTCATTGGTTATTCCTCAAAAATACCTATCCATTTATCGAAAAACACTACTAAAACCTAATACAATGTACTCAATGTAGTTTTCAGCTCATCACCTCCCATTCATGAAAAAACATCGGTCAGGTCTCCTCTGAACTACCCTTCTCATGGGCATGAAGCCTCTACCACTGATTACTTTCTAATATTCATTCTCATATCCCCTTCTCTAGGAGACACCCATTGATCATTCAAACCTAACCACCAAATTTGATGCCTTAAATCTGGTATAGCTCCATTGTTTGACCCTTAATCCTCCAAACCATCATCGTGTCCTTCCACACATGCTGACACACCTTTGATCTGACACCCGCTTGGATCTCATCTAAATCAAATCAAGCATGGTTCCATCATAATTACTATATCTAACACCACCTATGAATTCACACTTGTAATTTTCTTATGAATCCATCATAATCCTAAACTAGTTGCTTACCGACATCAAAATGCCAAAATGGTAGTCCAACAACTAGTACTTTACATGACCGACCTTCCAGAATGGTGATTTTCTTCTAATAGCCTATGGTGGTATCCCCACCATATGGACTTCATTACACTACTCCTCATGCTTTGCCTCAATAGTTTAAAACATCAGTTGTGTATTGCTTCTCACAATCCATGTTCACCTCATCCCATCAACACCTGATGGGGATTCACCCTGATCGGTTGTACCATCGCACTCAATCTAATTTTTGATGTCTCCTCTACTATGGAGGAATATCTCCAATTTCATCAAAGCCCTAGGAGACCAAGTACGTAAATGTTTCATGAACTCCATCATCCCTCGAATCGCAACTAGATACTCACTGATTAAAAATTTAAAATGATAGCATGAACCACCAGCATTTACCACCTATTCATTATCTAACATAGTGGGTGTACAATATATACCACCCGATCACATCACCCAATTCATTCTCTTGTGATTTTCATTTCATAGAACTAGGTTGACGCACCATAACCACTGACCACGCTCCATGACATGTTAATTCTTTAAGTTGGCCACATGTCTATCTACTACCCAACACTATTCCAGTCACAAGAATCCCCCCACACTCTGACCACACTATTATAAGTGCATCCCAAAACACATGGGACCAAGTGTCACATTAGTTCTACCCTCAAACCTACACCTTTATACCTGGTCTATTATCACTCAATCCGTTCATCACCACAAAACTCAAGGCATCCACATGCCTAGGATATATGCCTAGTAGAACCTCATGTGCATTAATCTCACCCTAAAGCACCTACCTACTTCTTGTTTCCAAATAGACCACCAACCTGAGCTAACCCCTCTGACGACTACCCTTGATCAAACCAACATCGACCCACTAGGTTTCAAGTCAAAAAAAAAGGATCTTCATGTCTTCCACCTATCCCTACCAATTAGGTCTCACATCATGATCACTAGGTATGAATACCTAGATCATAGGTCAAACCTCTAACCAATGTCACATCTCACGAGACATCATACATGCTCTCATCTTAACCCATGACATCAATATGCCAAACACCCTCTCACGGGGTCTCACATACAATGACATCACCTGCCTACCACCACTCACAACTAGCATACACATCCTTATGAGCACCCCCCTATAGGTATTCTCCCTAGAGGGCCATGTCTCACCAGTTAATAGTCATATGCACAATAGCATCATCCTAGAAGATCCGTGTCAAACCATAAGCACGAGGTTCAATTAGATAGAATCTCATTCCAAGTTATATAGTAGAACCCATATCGGTTGTTACTGAAACTTTAAATAACCAAATATAAATAATAAAAACCCACTAGGGTTTATTGTTAGGCATCCAATTCCATATATACCCACTAGGGTCACTACATGTACCATCCACCAATATAATGTATCATCATCATTAATGAGTATCTCATTGTAGATCCACATGACCTTCCATTATATGGAAGAATATATACATGGTGGTCCAATTGAGTAGAATTCCACCAAGTAATTATATGGGAAATCAATATATGAGTAGTTATTTACACTTTAAATAGATTAACCTCAATCAATGATAAAATCACACTAGCGGGTCCCTATATGTAATGTGAATTCTACATGCCAATTCATTATACATGATATGAATCTTGTCTCTATGGTCCAAGAGACAAAAATATATAATAAATAATAACTTCAAAAATCATGTCTGACACCCAAGGTAAAAATCACATTAGTCATAACATCACAAACCAATAACATTAATCTCGACCCATGATAGTATGGACTTTATATCAGTGAAGGTGTTCATGATTCACCATCCCAATATCCATCACAAGCTCTAACACATTACTAAATATTTTGGATACCATATCCTAAATGGTAATACAATGGTAAAAGATAGCTTGGATACCCCCATTGAAATGTGTCAGACCGTCTCACTCCATAAATAGTAACCAAACCATGTATGAAATTTTACCTTAGGTGTGCCTCCCCATACACAAAAAAATATCGACTAGTAGAAAGGGTCTAGAGTAGAATCATGGGGGTACTATATCCTTGTATCATAATGTTCAATGAAAAACAATAACCAAATATCATACATCATAAAATAAACTGGAAGGAGAAATAGATAAATATAATAATACTAAAATAAATGGATGAAAATCTATAAAGGCTTGAATAGCCATGCTATACCATCCATCCAAAGTAAATTTTTTATTAAGAGAAGAAGAAAGTACACAAAGAAGACTACGGAGGTCTAAAGTAATACAGACCAAGGGCATCCCCTCTAATAAAATAAACACATTCCACCTTTAAACTATTAATCCGGAAGATATGCATGTATGTGGAACTATGGTCATCCATGGAGGCAAAAAATATGCAACCTTGTTCCCCTCTCGATATATGTGAGAAAGAGTAATGTTATGACCAAGCATATGACGACAAATCCTGATCACGTACTCTATAGACCATGGTGTAGAGTGATTATCTTTAAGGGAGTTAAGGAGGACAATTGAGTCCACCTCTACTTCCGAAATGGAAACCTCCTCCTGAATGCACAAAGAAAGTCCTGTGAGAAGAGCCCGGGCCTCTGCTAGAATGGCATTTCCCCTACCCAGAAAACAAGAGAAAGCCAGGATCACATCTTTGAGACTCACCTCATCTTGAGCACCATGTGATCATCTGATCCATATCGCTCGATTAAACCTCATGTATCATCCCAACCAATACCTATAACCAAGTAAATGTTTTCTTGGGTACCCATGTGCAATGGTATCCCAAACAGGATGTGAGTACAAAACTCAATAGTACACCACCAACATGGCACCATACTAACCAATATATACCATCATATTTGCATGTGACATGATCATATGAAATAAATAAACAAACTATGAAAATAAATAACCACCATACCACTTACTTCAACCTGATACTGGAGTGTCTCTAAGCATGTCAGGTAATCATGCCAAACATAGTATCATAGACCTCCACATACAGGGGTTTTCTTACTCATAAAGTACCACCCCTTATGGGTGTTTTATCATTAATGGCATATACCCATAAGTATCACAAAACTACACTATGGTATTTTTCTCATATGTTCCATAAGCTCATAAGTATCACAAACCTCCCCTATGGGTGTTTTATCATCTGGGGTATAATCCCATAAGTATCACAAAATTACCCAATGGGATATTTTTATCTAGTTAATGATCCTATAAGTATCACAAACCTAGATCCATGATTACCCCAATATACTAGACCAGCCATGCCTTAAAAGATAGTAGTCCCTTGGGAGATAGCAGACCCCGAGCTCTCACTATAAGGCCCTCTCTAGGTTAGCATGTCACAGTCCACCTTGAAACATCCTAGTTCCAAATCCTCGTGTCCAAAATAGTACCATGAACCAACCCTACAGGTATTATATCATTTAGTGTATAATCCCATATGTATAACAACCCATATCCAAGGGTATTCCCTATTTAGTATAATATTTATCCCAAGGGGGTTTTCCATAACACTTCATAAAAGAAGAAAAACACAAGGGGTGTTTGAATTACCATGACCATCAGCATCACCTCTACCATGTTGGGCTTCAAATCAATTTAGGTTATATGTGACACCCAAAACCATATCTACAAATGGCCACACATGCTCTCTTAGGACCAGTCTGTCAACTAGGTACCCCCTGGGTCCCCTTAGTCTCATCATAGCAGAGACACCCTCACATGGTTCCTCAATCTCAGTTATGGTCTCGAGTAAACACCTAATGATATAAGACACCACATCCCTCGATGTTATCATTATCATGATATCTTGGCATTACCATCTACACGTGGTCTCTCTATATGGGTAGTAGTCAAGAAATTTCCCATACCCTATCTCAATCCTCAGGGTCTCTCTCAGTTAGTCCGCTCACCCAACATGAACTTGTACTTCCTAAGGTATGCCCACCTAGTCCTAGTCACATCGAGTGAGAGATTTTATCTCGTCCCACCCTCTCCATTACACTCCCGAATAGATTGAAGCACAAAAAGGGTCCTCTAAAGCCTATACAGCCTAGTATCTCTAGTCCAACCTTGCCTCGGCTTAGAGATATCTCAATCCCCTATGCATAGACTCATAGATCACATCTAGTCTGGCCTCACCTATCATGATTTTTGGAGGCCACTCATATAACAAGGGTCCCAGACTTGGATATCAATGGATGAGGCATCAAGTTAGCATACAATTATTGTTTATGACCCCCGAAACCCATTCATTTCAATTTACCATTTTAATGTAATTAAAACATTACTTTTTAATTAAACTAAAAAGGGAATTGACCTAAGTGTTTTTCCTAATTATCCACATGAAATATAAAAAAACATAAGTCATAGGGATAGAACATGAGACTACCTACCTTTTAGAAGCTTTCCATTTTAAATTACAAGGTCCTGAAGTAGCTTCCAAGACCTGTTCAATCCCATCTAGCCTCATACAAGACATATAATGCTCTTTCTCACAACCAAATCACCAGAATTAATTAATAATATTCACAATATGATTAATTAATTAATTTCAAAAAATTATAATTAATTAATCTTTCTATTTCAAATAGACATATTGCC